>CAMXCT020001653.1:103370-139620 GCA_947184155.2 Cladocopium goreaui | reverse complement strand
AGACTTTTTGGTCAAACAATCAGCTAAACACCATTGAGTTCTGATATGTGACAAGACAGCAATTGAACCTGAACATGCTTCCTTCCTAAGCATCTGAATCATGTGAATTGTCTCTTGTTGTTCAGGAACATGAGTAGTACTGGCAGTAGTCACAAGATTGTTTGCATCAGTCCTCATATGAATCTCACTTGAAAGTCCAGTAATGTCCTTGATAAGTCCTCCCAACATTTGGCATGTACCATAACACTTCATCAGTGCATACAACTCTGCAACAGTTGTACTCACCGTTGTTCGTTTGATTTTGGTGGATTCAAAGAAAATAAGAGAACCTCTGGTGTTTCTGCTCTTTTCCTTTCTTGGTCCAGCCAAAAAAATAACTATTTCGCGCTGTGAGGATTTGTCGCTGGTGTTCCTAAACGCTGCATCTGGCATTGCAACTATATAATCTAGGATCACCTTGAAGCGGCCAGAACATAAGTTCCATCGGGTCACCTACAATTTGCCTGCAAAGTTTGCTCAGCGTTTTGCAATCACCTATGGTGGGAGCAGCAGCAGCAAAAGCACAACGTGAAAACTGATAACATGACTGAAATTGGGTTCTTGGTTGTAACCAATTGATACTACCTAAGAGTGACCTATAGGCAGTGTGGAGATCTTTGTCACATTTGTCTTCATCCTTCAAGCCTTTAGGTATGACAATCTCAGTGAGTTCACTGACACAAAGTGACTGTTCAACAGTAATGTGAGATTTCTTCTTGGTCTTCTCATCAATGATCCATTTCACACGTTGACCAGTGAACATCAAGTCTTTCAAATCTTCATGACCAATCTTGAATTGTGACTTGACAACTTTCTTGACTTTCTTGAACTTCTCCAGAAATTCTGGAGTTCCAGTAATGAACAAGTCGTCAACATGCAAACAACACATGCCAATAGGTTTTCTTCCCTTGGCATTGCTGCCGTTCACAGGGTCCATGAAGTGTTACAAGGGTTCTTCAACAATCTCAGGTGTCAGCTGTGGTGTCGTGGAAAGATAAGTACGTTCTGAAGGTAAGAAGACTGAAACAAGTACTTCAGCTTCTTCTTCTAAACTTGTGGAAACATTTTCCTTGCTCAAGTCATGATTCATCTCAAGTAACCACCAAACTCCTTTCCTCTTCACAATAGACGTCCTTCAGTGAAACTTCCTTCGATCATAATGTGAATCAGGAGTTCTCAAAGCCTTTGCACGATAAGCAACTTGAGCATGACCATTTTCAGAAGGATACCAACCAGACTTGTGTTCAACAGATTCCAAAAACTTCAACCAGGTTTCATCAACAACAGGAGTCCAAGCACAATCTTCAACCTTCTTCTCCTTGAACTCTTTTCTCTGCTTCCATGTTTGGGTTTGTTGATAACAAGCTGAAACAATCTTTCTTCAACCAAAAGAGACTTATGAACTTCCTCAGCAATGTCGGAGGATTCATCACGCGTTTCCTCACTCTCTTGTGAGCTTACATAGTATGTCACAGGTGCCGGTTCTGTTGCCTCAGAGTCAACAAAGCTAACCTGTTTTGGCTCCTTAAAAGCACCATCATAGCATACATATGTACACTTGTCCGCTCTTGTTGGTTGGATGCCAAGCGAAATCAGAAATTTGTCAAGGCGGTTCCGCCATCTCCGTGGTGCGTCCGCAAGTCCATAGATGGAACGAGTGCACAAACCAACCAAGTAAGGAGGCAAACCAATGTCAGGCTGCAACTGAACATGGATAACGCGTCGGTCTAAGTCGTACGTTTCCCCCTGAAGGAAGGCAGTTTTCAAGCCTAAATGGAGTAAATCCCAGTACATCCAGGCTGCATGCTGAGATGCCACACGAAAACCATACCTGGTAGCAGTAGGACTGTCAGTCTGTAAGTCATACTTTTGAGCATCTTGAAAGCCTCTACATACCCATCTAGCCTTGAACTTCTTGAACTGTCCATCCTTATCAACCTTGATGGTAAGCACCCATCTGCCAGTGACATAGTTATCAATCTTATAGGAAATCGCAATTTTCCATTTTTTGAAAAATTTTTGCACCACTGGAAGCAAAAATGATGAAAAATGAAAAAATGTTAAAAAATGATAAAAACAAATGATAAAAAATGATACCTGAAATGATTAAAAAAAGAAGATGATAAAATAAATGATAAAAAAATGATGAATGCAATGATAACCAAAATGTTTTAAAAAAATGAAAACAACTAGTTTAAAGATTTCCAATGTGTAGCTGGCTCGGTTCTTCATAAGACTTCATCCCTCCTCCGCCTTCCTTTGCTTTTTCATTGTTTTTCCAGCAGCTTTCATCAATTTTCCAATTGTTTTCGCTAGTTTTCCTGCGTTTTTCCTCCATTTTCCATAGTTCTCTATGATTTTCTAGCGCGTTCCATTAGTTTTCAATTTTTTTCTCGCGTTTCCCTCAGTTTTTCGATGGTTTCTCTTCGCTTTTGCATTGTTTTTTCTATGTTTTTCTACATTTGTCGTTGCTTTTCTAGCGTTGTTCATCCGCGGGAGGAGTGCTCTTTTCAATAATTGTTGAGTATATGGGTCTTGTTACTTTGTTCTTGTTGTTCTTGTGCTTGTTCTTGTTGTTGTTGTTGTTGGTTGTTGTTGTTGTTGTTGTTGTTGTTGTTTTTGTTGTTGTTGTTGTTGTTGCTGTTGCTGTTGTTGCTGTTGTTGCTGTTGTTGTTTTATTTCTATCGCAGTTATTCCTCTGTCTATCGATCTATCTATCTTTTAATAACTGTTGCGGTTGTGGCGGTTGTGGTGCTGGTTGTGGTTGTGGTTGTTGTGGTTGTGGTTGTCGTCGTCGTCGTCGACTTCCCAGCAAGGGGAGGGTCGGATTTTTTTAAATCAAAAAAGCGGGTGGGGGGCGCGGGGGGAGGGCGCAGCGCCACCCCCCACAATGCGTGCTATGCGACTTGCCCCCCCGGTGCTGTTTTCTCCCCAATGTTTGGATCGATTTTGATGGTGTTATTTGTTACTGTTGCTGTTTGCTGTTGTAAAAAAAAGCCGGTGGGGGGCGCGGGGGGAGGGCCGAAGAGTACTTCAAGATCAGCTAAGGCGTCTTCCCCCATGACAGCACTCTTTTACACTCAGCGTGTTGCCGGTCAGTGCTGTGTCTACAGGGTTACTCTATATACCTCTTGAGCCTTGAGGGGCGCAGATAAATGTGCTCAATACTCATGCATGTACCTCTGTAGGTATTAGGGCGAAACAAAAACACAGGCACAAATTCAAAAGCAATGAGTAGAGCACTACGCCTTGTCGTACCCAATTAGTATTAAGAGTATCTTCCTGTCTTTTCTACACAATGGCAAATAGCAAAAATAAATAAAAATAAACTGGAGTTACGCAGTGGCTTCGACATGAAAAACATGTGGAAGCAGCGAATGTCCTAAGGACATGCCGAAAAAGAACAGCGGATTCGCTAAATTTTCCAGTAGCGACCAATGGTGCTTCGCGCACGGTCTCTCCACAGGCAAAATGCCTCGCTCTACCGGTGAAAGTTCGAATTGAAATGTTCGGATTCGCAAGATTCAGAAATTCAGGTCATACGAAAAACACTTGACCAAATCACGAAATAAACGGAAATAGCGGATCTCCAAAGTTGCTCATTCAAGCAAACAATGGACAGAAATCGAAGTTGGTAAGTTTTGGAATTCGCTCCATTCGGAGTGGTCTGCTCGCAGAAAATTCATGGAGATAAATGTTATAGTATCTCTATTTACAAGAGTATCTATATACATTAAATTGAAGTTCGGACACTTGTGGCATTATCCCTATCTAAAAGAGTATATGCCATATGCCATCTTGTGAAAACAAGTTGATGCACAGAAAAACTGTACAAGGCCTCTCATGCTGTGTTATCTTCAGTTAAAAAAGTGTACACTCACTCATCGCCAATCGCTTGATCTCCATGGTCTGGACGAAGAAGATGAGGATCCACCCCAACCAGTGTTGCCCTGATACGTTGATGCTTGATCTTCATATGCTTTTCTCTTTTTCTCCTTCTGTCTTTCATACTTCATCTTCATGCTAGCTGGTTTGTAATGATGTCGTTAATTCCATGTCATATCAGAAGGCTCCAAGTGAACAAGAATTGGATTGTGAGCATCACGATCATTTGGAGCAACCATAAAGATGTTGTGATCACCATGTAAGCAAGTTTCATTTACCTTGAAGTAAAATTCACCCACATAGTTCATGTGATCTTCATCCTCAAATTGTTCAGGGAACTCCTCACACACCAGACGTGAATGACCCCACTCAACAACTGTAAGTATACAACAATCACCTTTGCCCGTTGTCTTCTTCATGAGCTCTTCGGTGTATGAAACTGTTGTAATGCCATCCAAGTGCGTTGCAAGAAAATCAAGATCCCGATAGCTGCAAGAAACTAAGTGCGTGACCCTGACTGGAGGGCAAGTTGAATCATGGTTCCTCTGTATCACTGTCTTTTGTCTTTCCCCAAGATACTTCAAAGATTGCCCATGAGACTTGTCGAACTCGTGTGTCGTTGTCATCTGTGCAATATCCAGCAATTTGCCTGATATAGCCATCCTTTCCTATGCGAGCTGCCACCATCAAATCATGATAGTCATTGAAGCAAGTTTTAAACTAAACCTCTTCGAGTCTCTCTCTGTGAGGGTATAGTGAACCAGCTTCACAATTCATGAAAAGATGTCCTCCAAAGTTCTTGATGACGTTGATGAAGTAATTGTTGAACTGGGACTTGTTCTCATCAAACTTTTCGTGCTCTTCATCAATGCTGTAGTCGAAGTGTGGAATGAATTGTTGAAATCTTTCTGGAACTGGGCATTTTTCAAATCTGTTTCTGCACCAGCTTCCCAAATTCCAAAACATCATTGTAATCTGTGGAGAGGATCTGTATAGAAATTCTTCATCTTTGTATGTTGGGTCTAGTAGGCCTCCACCTAAATATCTGTAAGCCAAGCTATGCAAGATCATACAGTAAGGCAAGACCTTGTGTTCCGCAACATAAGATTGAAGTACTCCTGTCAGATTTCCAAAATCATCATCAATTCTTCTTTCTGCTTCTTTTGAGGCTTCTTCTGATTTATCCTGATGAAGAGGATGCATTCTTGGATCACTACAACCATACTCGATGTTGTTCTTGAGTTCATCTAGTTCTTGTGGTGGTTGTTGATCTTTGTGTCTGGCAATGTATTCAGTCATCAACTGTTCATCTGTAAGATGGTACCAAAATCTTGATGTGGAGACATAGTCCTCCTGTACTTTACATGCCAAAACATGTGTCGATGTTTCGAAGATGTTGGATATCCTTGGTTGTAAAATCCTGCCCATTCATCATGGTAACCATCTGTAAAACAATCCTTCAAGTTTCGAAAAACTGAATCATCTTCGTTTCCAGTGATATCTTGACCATAGTAAAATCTCTGTGCAGGTTTTACTTCAGGAGCTGTCTCATCATCTTGAATGTCTGTTTTCTTTTCCCCTGATTCCTCCTTCTCTGAGGAGCCTTCAGGTGGAACTGGTTCCTCTTTCTCAAAAGAGCTTCCAGGTGGAACATGTGGCTCCTGTGTATCCTTTTCTTCTTCTTCGACAACAATCTCCTCTTCTTCTTCTTCTTCCTGTTTTGCCTCTTCTTTGACAAAGCTCTCCTTGATCTTTTGCTGAACATTCTTGTTGCACATACTGATCCATTTGAGAGTACACTCAACCAATTTGTCATCATCTGATTCCAAAATGATATGCTTGTCCTCAAGGTTCAAACTTTCAATAGTGTTCTTGTATTCAGGATCAGCACGACTTTGTCCTTGAAGATCGGGAAGAGGAGTTTTCTGGATCATCATCTACCAAATCTGGCTCCTCAACATCAAGGAAATTGTCTGATGTGATGTGCTCGTTGTCCTTAAGAACCTTTCCAATATCCAGTTTGAACTCATGATACTGGTCATAGGAGATCTCATAACCCATTGCTGGTGCATAATAATCCATAAATGTTTTGAATTCAGCATCTGCCAATGCTGTCATCATCAACAATAAGGAGAAATAACTGATGTCACCACGCTGCAAAGGTTGGCCCCCTTCCAAATCATCACCTCTGAGGACATTTTGACCTGCGAGTGTAATCTCATGCAGGATTCTGCGGTGCTCTGGTTTGAGTTGCCTCAGCAAGAATTGTCCATGTCGGTCTTCAGGAGTTCTGCTAGGGTGTGCATCAGGTAACACATCTTGTTCATGTCCTTCTAGGTTCCACCATGCAATTACATCTTCTGGTTGTGTTGCTGGTGTTCCATCCATGATCATACATGAATATCACGAGCTTCTCAGTACATTTGGATTGTTGTGAATTTGCAAAGAAGAATCTTGAACTGTTGGCTGAATTTCATACCAGAGTCCACTGTTGGGATGTGAGTCAACATATCTGCAAAATGCTTCAACTGCTCGTCGAGAGCCCATCGCTCTTGTGCATCCAAGATCCAGGATACATACAGTTGGTGGTGCAGAATTCTCTGTGTGAAAAGCTAGTCCTTTCTCACATGCCAGACCAGTCTGTACAGTATGAAATGAAAAAGCACTCTGCTGCGATGGTACCTCTATCTCTGTAGAGCATCCATATGAACACAATGATGTGCCTTTTGCCAATGGCTTCCATGAAGCCTCACCTTCTTGAAGACCAACTTGCCTGGGCACACGAGCTGGACGTCGTTGTACACCTCGTCGAAGTGCATCAAGATCTCCAACCAGAACAGGGAATCTTCTCCTGTTTTGCTGTGCTGTTGCATCCAGTTTGTTATGTCCTCCACGACGAGTGCGTCGTTGTACTTCTTGTGCTGCATATGTGGATGTCAAAACATCAACAGGTGCTGGTTCTGTCTCTGCAACATCAACACGTAATGGTTCAGTTCTTGCAAAAGCAAAGAAACCATGACCAGAACTTGATGCAGTAGAAGAATAATGAGCTTGTTGGGTTTGTTGATTCTGTATGGCAGGAGTTGATGTGGTCTGAGGTTGAACATAGTTAGACTTGCCTTTTCCATCTCCTGGCTTTCCTCCTTTGCCATCATCATCCTTGCCTTTCTTGCTTTTCTTTCCTTTTCCTTTTCCTTTTCCTTTCTTCTGGAAGTATCCATACTCATCCATGTAGTACAGATCATCATAGGCCCAATAGCCTTCATTCCAGTCTTGATCATCGGCCCAATAGCCTTCATAGTTTTCATTCCATTCTTCTTCTTGCCAATCTTCTTCATAACCTTCTTCACTCACCATGTGAGAGCGGCCTTTCCTTCTTCCTTTTCCTCGGCCTTTTCCTTTCCTTGATCTGAAGAACCTTCATCCTCCTCTGCCTTTTCCTTTTCCTTTTCTCTTTCCTTTACCTTTGCCTCGTCTGGTCTGTCTGCCTTGGAACCTTCTCTGGTACCATGTGTAGTCAGCGTCATCATAAACCCAGAAAACATCTTCTAAAGCATCCTGGAATCCTTCTGCGCCGTCTTCATCATCTTCGGCCCAATAGCCGTCGGTTCCTTCTAGTTCACCTTCATCCAGTACGAGGAAAGATCTTCTCTGTGCCATGCCAGAGGGTTGCATCATTGGATTGTCAACTGCTGTTTTGGTAGCGCAAAACATTTCCAAAAACAGATCACGTAGTTCTTGAATGTTGTATTGATCGAGGGTTCGTCCACGATGTGTCATGATACTTGTGTGTGTGTTTCTCTGATCCTGTGTCAGGTCTGCTAGACTTACAAAAATCAATGCTAGCAAATTTTCACCCAATGGGAATGCCTGTCTTTGTACTTGTCTACGATTTTCCTGATCCTGTCTGAATGCCACCAATGCCAGTTCATCTGACCAAGAAACAACTACATGAGGAGCTGCTCCTAAGGCTCCTGCTGCTTCAGCTCTCTCTTGTTGATCTCGTTCATGTTCTTGACGTTTTTGCGGAATAAACAGGATTGCTTCGGGACTAGTCACTGCGGCTTCTGGAAGTAAATCCATCCAAGACTCAATAAGTCTGTTGCCAGTGAGTTGAAATCTAGTCATCCACTTCTGAAGATCCACAGTTCCTCTGTTGAACTTCATGAACTGCATGACACGGCATAAAAACACGTTCTGGGCACCTTTGATGAAATGAGGTCGTAGAAATCTTTTGAAAGAGTTCACTCCTTCATTGGGATCCCTGAGCATATCTCTATCCAATAGCCTCTTGTATTGTAGAGCATCTCCTTCCAGTCGATTGCGCGAAGTTGGACCACGTTTCTCAGGTTCTAACTCCGTAATCTGCAAGAGCAAAGAAACTAGTTCTCCCATCATATGCTGGAGCTACCTTTGTGGTCATTTGTTGCGTATTGTTGCGTCATGTGAATCTGTGTCTGCTGGGGTGCTCTTCTCATTGCATAAGAGTCATATTGGTTCCATCCATCTGCATCGACAATGTCGAAGTCATCATCATCATCATAGCCATGGCGTGCCATTGCTTGGGCTCTACCTGGAGCTTTCCCTCAATGAGGGATCACAGCGCCGCTACGACTTGAAGAGGGGCCCTAGCGTCTACTTCAAGATCAGCTAAGGCGTCTTCCCCAATGATTTCTTCACCGCACTCTTGGCTTTGGCGGCACCACGGAGGGGTTTTCTAGACATAGATTTGGCTTTGGCCTTGGCCTCACGACGGACCACCAGGATCCAACATCCAATGGCATTGAAACATATGACGGGTATACAAATAGGGGGAACATATGTATATATATATATATATACAGTATATATACATACAAATATAACTATACATATATATATATATATATGTAGTAAGATATAACCAACATGAATTGGGACTGTCCTTTAGGTCCAAAGATTTTCCCATGAGAAATTAATGATAAACATGCTAGTCTCCTCGCATGCGCAATAGTGGCTGCAATCAAAAATCGGTTTGTTTCGTTTCCGCCTTATTCTCCTTCAGCTCATGGCACGAACCATCCAAACGGGAGAACTGGGCGAACACTCCAAGCACATTGCACATTCCAAGCACATGAAACCACAGAACACGCGGCAAAAGTTGGCAACATTTGCCAACCTGATGGTAACCTGATGCTAATCTGATGGTAACATAGCAGACATAGCAATGTCAATGATGTCAATTTGTACCTTCATCACCAAAGACATCGCACCTTCGTGGGCAAGCCGTCGGTAGCGCTGCCAAAAGGGCTCGCGCGCTTCCGGTCCAAGCGCTTCGCAACTGCCTCAGCCTGAGCTTGGTGTGGATTTGGTCATCCAACAGGCCAAGATTGAGAAAACGACAAAAAAGAACACTTGTGATTCAGAAAATCCTGCTCGGGTTTTGATATTCCAGAAATGAGGTCTCGGTGTTCCAGAAATGGTGTTTTTGGTGCTCCAGAATTGGTGGCTTTGGTGTTCCAGAATTTGTGGTTTGCGTGTTCCAGAATTGCATTTTTTTGGTGCAAAACTGAACCCAAATCAGGGTTTTTGGTGTTCCATTCTAGGTTTAGCGACTGATTAGGAACACCCATGACATGACACCATTCCACCCATTTTTCCACATGTTTTTTAAACCACCATCATTCAAATCAACGCCCTTTGTGCACTACTTGCATAAATCATTCTACCCCTATCTCCTTTTGTTCATCTCTGGAATGGATGGGAAGGTATTTAGTAGATCAAACAAAATATTGGTTGGTTTTTTAACTAAAATCATGTCTTCTGTTTCTCTTTGTTTTTTTCTGTATGTTGCTTCCTCTTTTTCATTTTGGCTTCCTTTTTCTTCTGGTAGCCTGTTTCTTTCTGATGCTCTTCCTATGTTGTTTTGATGCCCTGGTTTTTCTTTGTTTTTGAGACATGCTTTGTTGTCTGGGCAGTATTCCTTTACACTTCTGCCATGGGTGACTTTGTTTAACTTACTCTGATATTCCCTTATCTTCTCACCTCCCTTTTGGATAGTTCATTCCATGTATGACATGGGTAGTTTTCAATGAGTTCACCGTAGAAAGCATCATTACCGCTGTTCTTCATTTTTGACAAAGTTTTGAGTGTCGCTGTGCCTTTCGTTTAGCGCCTGCTCTTTGTTGTGTCATTCTGTTTCATAAGAGTGAGGAAATTATTTCGGGTGTATTGAAATGTTCTACTGGGGGTATTGACATCTTCCAATGGGGGTATTGAAAATGTCCGATGGGCGTATTGGAATTGTCCAATGGAGCAACTGGGCAATCAGCGATTAAAAAAAAAAAAACTCTGGGCGATGATGAATGTCCCCTGGCGGGGGATGAATTGCAACCAACTGGGCTGGGGGATGAATTAAAATCATTCATGATTTTCTTACCTATTTTTTTCATGAGTGACCTTGATGCTAGGTTCGTTGCTACGAAACTATGATGGATGCAAATGATGAATGAAGATGGATAGATGAATTGGTGATGGACCATGCGAATGGGAATATGAAAATGAAGATGAATGGAAATATGAATGACGATATGGAGGATGATCTGGTGGAAATGATTGATGAATAGACTGAATGGAGTTTTTGATGGTGAAAATGGTGGATGATCTTGGTGGTATGCAATGATGAAATGTGGATGGGTGGAAAATGAAGCAACGAAGCTAGCATCAAGGCCATAGCACTAGTACTGCGTGAAGTAAGACCCCCAATAAATTTCAAGCAAAACCTAGGGGCCCTGCTTCTCCACCGCTTCGGCGAAGGCACTTCTCAGGAGTGTCCTGGTACCAGTAGGATCTTGAGGGAAACAGCGTTGGCAAAACACTCATTTCACCGCATTCTGCATCTCTGGCTGTGGGAAAGCAGGAGGTCTCTTTTCTGCAAATTCCATGCAAACAAAAAACAAATCGTGAATGAATATACCCAGGATCAAGTCCAGACAGAAAGTCTTTCCTGGTCGTTCCATTTTTGTCGGTCCATTCGCCCCGCTCCTGTGCCACAGTTCGTCGGCGGCGTGGATTCGGAGTCTCAGGATCCTCCTGACAGGGACTTGGAGTGGCTCTTGTGGACGAAGACAGCCAGGTTTGAAACTCAGAATTGGTTTTCAGTCATTGGGTCAACACATACACAACGGCCGCACCTCTGCAGGTCGCTTCCGACCTGAGGTGATATGCTGCATTTGCACTGATGGAAGATGCGAAAATGAGCACCTCAGCATCTTCAGCTACAAGTGGTCTTGCGAGGTCCTGACTGAGGCTCCAACAACTGGAGCGCCCACGCTGTTTAGTGCTGATCTGGGCAGCACCATCTGCCTCACATCTGAGCCATTGGCCCCAAATCTTTTGGAAATCCCCCTGGTTCCATCAGTTGCATCCACCCAAACAAAACCAACCCACCAACAAACCCACGATATTCCCAGATTGGATGACTTCATCCCTCCGCCTCCACCAGGCGCACAGCATTGCGCCGCCACCCTTTCAGAAATCAACGGTTTGACTTTGGGAGACTGATGGATTCCACTTGGAAACCAAAGTCTTCTTACAAACTGACTTTGGGAGACTGATGGATTCCACTTGGAAACCAGAGTCTTCTTACAAACTGACTTTGGGAGACTGATGGGTTCCACTTGGAAACCAGAGTCTTCTTACAAACTGACTTTGGGAGACTGATGGATTCCACTTGGAAACCAGAGTCTTCTTACAAATTGACTTTGGGAGACTGATGGATTCCACTTGGAAACCAAAGTCCTCAAACATCTCCAGTGCGGGACTGATGGATTCCCTTCGGAATCCAAAGTCCCTCCACAAACATGTTGAGGCCGGGCAATCATGGACGACAATTTCGTGAAAGTAAGCGGAATGAAAAGTCTATACATATACATATACATGTACATATACATATACATATACATTTACATATACATATATACATATAAATATACATATACATATGCATATGCATATGCATGAGCATATGCATATGCATATACATGTACATATACATATACATTTACATATACATATACGTATGCATATGCATATGCATATACATGTACGTATACATAGACATATACATACACATACATATATAGATATACACACATACATATACACATACACGTACATATACACATACACATACAGATACACATACACATACACATACACATATACATATACATATACAGACACATATATGCAGATACATATTCATATACAGACACATATATGCAGATACATATCATATACATATATTAAAAGAATACATATATATATATACCAATGTTGTATATCATAGATCATAAAATATGTATTACATATTGTCTTCTGCAATAAATCAGTGTAGTG
The DNA here is from genome assembly GCA_947184155.2 of Cladocopium goreaui. Taxonomy (NCBI): domain Eukaryota; class Dinophyceae; order Suessiales; family Symbiodiniaceae; genus Cladocopium; species Cladocopium goreaui. The sequence goes on along the minus strand of CAMXCT020001653.1, from coordinate 127,317 downwards.
GACGACACATTGTATCGTTCATATAGTTTATATTGTATACTGAACATCACATATCATATAATATAAAATTATATCATATCATATCATCTCATATCATGTTATTTACTATATTTTGTTGTAGATATTTCATACCTTTTATTGAGTTCAACTTGGGGTGAGCTTGGCTTCCATTGCAGGCCTCAGCGCTTTTCGCCTGCGCGAGAAGATTCACGTGAAAGCAGTAGATATCCCCTGAAATTTACGTGGAAAAATCCATGTGAAAGCATTATCAAATTGATATGCGGAAGCCATTTATCAAATCTATCTGAAAATAGGGTACTCCCCTTATGTTTTTAAATCATGGATCAAGCTCAAACCCTGCTGGAGCATGTTTGCATGGAAATCGGTCCCCAGATTGTATTTGACTATAATGAAATTGAAATCTACAACCAGAAGTCGGTCCCCAGAAATCACCAGAATGTATTTGACACCGGAACACCTCAATGTGGAAGCTTGCAAGGCCCCTAGCTGAAGCATCTGGAAATCAAAGCACTTCCATGTTGATTTTCATGGTTTCATGGTGGCGCATTTCATGGTTTCCCCAGACTGTTAGCCATTTCAGTGTAAAGAAACTCGCCAATCCTCGCGGGTTGGCGGGTGGTTGGATTGTCTGACTGCCCCTTTCCGCCCACTGCCCCTTTTTTCAATAAAATGCCGGCCCGTTTTGGAACGGTTCCCACTTTGAAGAGCCTTTGGCCGCAGCAAAAGGCGCAAAACTGGGCGTTTTCCTTCCTGGCAGGAGTCAATCCACTGGCTGAGTTGACGGAGCAATCATCCTGAAAGAATCTGAAATCATAGCCTGAATCCGCAAATGAAAACAATGCATTGTTGACGCCTGTTGTAGATCACCTAACTTTGTTGCTCACAACCCCAGAATCATTTTTTCCCAAACTCAGCAGGTGGAATAGACCTTATTCGAGGATGGAAGTTGAAATAGTCCCTGCATTTTCCAAGGATAACGAAAAGGACATCAACAAATTTGGGAATGTCCCACCGCTGACCACATGTTTGCACAAAAACGGTGTATGGCAAATTTGGGGGAATCGATTGAAGAAAAATGATGCATGTGCACAGGTATGACATAACCTTTAAAGGGGTACCGCCATTTTGGGAAGGTCCCATCATGTACCTAGTTAATGTTTGTACACTATCTGAAAACCTCCGTACCTTTACATGTTTGCTATTGCTGGAGTTTTCGCGTGCAGATAGGTAAGCTGGTTTAGAAGTTGGCTGTCGGATTTGTATCGGATTTGTGGTGGATCTGTCGAACTAATTGGAGGGGATTATAAACCAGCTTGCAGATGAAGTGGCCTTTCCTGCAGGGTTCAATGACTGTTTTCGCCATAAGATCCATAAAGCATCATAAAGCAGTTGCCAAATTTTGGGGGCGTACTCCCATTTCAGATGCACCCATGTCAACTCTTGCAATCATTCTGATCTAGTCCACAACACTCTTCCTTGTGTGAAAGTTTCAGGGTGACATATTAGGTATTGATCTGAAATGCGGTAACTATCCCTTCGTGTGGATGGAGATGACGCACAAAATTGACTTACGTAAAATCCTTTGCTCTCAGGGTCTTTGCCAATTTTTGTTCCATACTCATTTCGGCCAATCCCGACTCAAAGTTTTTGGATCTTTTGGTGTGGATGCGCAGCCGTAAAAAAAAATGTTGGTCCTCTTGGATGGGCCCCGACATGTCTTCCTCCTCAAGAGATCGTGGTTTTTTTTGCTGCAAGAGACGCATGAGTTTCGGCATCCCTCAAAAAGGGCAACACTGAATCTGAAATCCAAAACGCCCCAGTTCAATGACTTTACGTATGCCGCCTTTTGCTTCCCATCTTCAGTTTCACGGGTGTGCCGACTGAGTTGATGCAGTATGGTAACAAAACCCGATCACACACCCCTAAGAGTTTCCTATTACAAAACCCTAAAGTTGCCACTTTTTACGTTTCCATGGAGGAATTGCACTGAGCGTCCCTGCAACTGCAGGCCTGCCGAAAGCCAAAGAATGTAATTAAATGGTAGTTGTGTCCCTTTAAACCCTCAAAACCTTGAGGGAAAAGTGGAACTCAAGAGATTTCAAGAGTTTGGGATGGAAGACAAAATTGAACACCGAATAAAACAAACACAAAAAACGGGACGTGCCGCCAGATTCCCATCAATCCGTTCCAGCGGTCAAGCTCTGATGCCGGCCCCCGGCCTTGTGGCTGGCAGGGACATGCCTTCAATCTCCGCCTAGAGGGACACGTGATCCAAGTGGTGCTTAATGTTTTGGGATGATGATATTACGTTTATTGAGGTGGTGTTTAATGGTTGGGGATTTTGATTTTAATATTTTAGATGTTTTGTTGGATCATATACCCCTATAATCCGCCGACCCCTGCCGACAGCAGAGAGAGGGCGTCAAAGAAGCAATTATACGCAGCAAGTCGTACACGCAGCAAGTGTCAGAGTGCCGACGCAAAAGCAAAAATGTTTAGCAAATCCAAAGAAAAAGAGAAAGGGAAAAGCAATCAAGCTGCACGAGCAAGGAGCAACCAAGCAAGGAGAAGATGAAGAAGATGAAGATCATGAAGCAATTACACGCAGTAAACCGTACACGCAGCAAATGTCAAAGTGCCGACGCAAAAGAACAAATGTTTAGCATGTTTAAAAAAGGAAAGGAGAAAGCAATCAAGCGGCACAAGCAAGAATCAAGCAAGGAAGAAACAGAAGAGGAAAGAAGGAACCGGAGCAAGCTGCACGAGCAAGAAGCAAGCAAGGAAAAAGAAGAACAGGAAGAAGAAGAAGAAAAAGAAGAACAAAAGAAGAAGAAGGAGAAGAAGAAGAAGAAAAAGATCAAGAAGAGGAAGAAGAAGAAGAAGAAGCAAAAGAAGAGACAGAATAAGAAAAAGATGATGATGATGATGATGAAGCAATTACACGCAGCAAGTCGTATACGCAGCAAGTTGGAAGCTGGCAGTGCAGGAAGGCAAGCAAATTGAAGGTTGGAATTGAAGGTCTGAAGCTAGCTTGTAGTCAGTTCAGAAAGCAACATGTGGCACAACTTATCTATCTCTTTGTCTTTCTGTCTGTCTATCTATCTACCTGTCTATCTGCAAGCCTGAAAACCAACCTATTCTGCCAGACTTCTTCAACCACACAGTTGACAACATCAAAAACGAAGCAATTCTGCGAGACTTCCTCAACGTTTGAACTTGACAACGTCAAAAACCTAGCGATTCTGCGAAACTTCTTCATTTTTCAAAATTGACAACATCAAACACGAAGCAATTCTGCGAGACTTTCTCAATGTTTGAACTTGCCAACGTCAAAAACGAAGCAAGTCTGCGAGACTTCCTCATTTTTCGAAGTTGACAACATCAAAAACGAAGGACCCGCAGAAAATTGGTGAGAAAGAGGCAGGTGGGAGAGGGGAAAGTTAGACATCGAAACAAGGATGAACGCAAGAAGTTGCTGAGACGAGAAGCGGAAGCCTAGATATATTGAACCCAAATGACGGTGCATGCAAGAAGCTGTGGAGAGACGAGGGGAAGCTGAGATATTGAAACCGCATGAATGCGGGAAGCTGTGGAGAGGCACAGGTGGGGGGGGACTTTAGGGGGCCACGGTGGAACCAGATATAAAACCAAATGAATGCAGGAAGTTGCTCAGGGGCACCGGGAATATTGAAGCAAGATGAATGCAGGAAGTTGTTGTGGGGCACCGGGGAGGAAGCTTAGATATTAAACAAAACAAAATGAAGGATTAGTAGATGTTTGATTGGGATTTAATTGGATTTGACCAGTCGAAATGGCAGAAAACGGTGGTTCAACCAACGGTTTAATGGGGTTCCATTGGGATGTTTAATGGGATTTATACTAGGATTGAATGGGATTTAGTTAAGTTGGTGCAAATAACTAGATGACATTAATTCATTCGATGGTCTATGGCAATGGTGCATAAATGGAACTAGTTGATGAAGTTGTAAAGCAATTTGTAGTAGTGGGAGACCAGTGATTTCATTGAGGTAGATGGTACCTGAGAAGGGGGGAACAGAAGCCAGCATCCCATTTTGACTGTGGTGGTTCTCGCAAGCCCACCGCGAGCAAAGCAATACACGTCCATTTATTCGGCCATACAGAGTCATACTCAGCCATGCTGAGCCATACACAGCCAGACTCAGCCACAGGCAGCCATACTCAGCCATATTAAAGCAATGATAACAATAGTATAACAATAGCAAGAACAATAGCACTGATAATAATAGTAATAGCAATGAGCCAACCCATGGTGGCGACAGAGGATAAAGCACTGCCAAGCAACCATATCTCGCAGCTCTCCCGGAATCTCTTGGTTGGTCCTTTGCATGACCTCTTAAAACGGTCAATGGTCCAAGAATTCGCTGCATTGATGTGAGTGACAGTTTACAGCAAACATCGGCAAACCATGGATGATGCTTCTTGTAGACACAAACCACGGTTTTTAGGGAAGACAATTGCCCAGCCTCTATGATGTTCTTGGTTTTTCGTCCTCTATCTCCTCTTTTGTTCAAGAAGGTGACCTTGACGCGATCTGAAAGCCCTGGTGGATGGTGTCGGGTTATTGTTATCTCCAAGAGTGATAAATTGCATATGATATGTATATACATATATATTTATTTATATATATATATTTATGTATATGATAGGTATATATGCATATATGTATATATCAAAAATATCAAATATATCATATATATCATATATATATCATATATATCATATATATCATATATATCATATATATATCAAATATATCATATATATATATATCATATATATCACATATATCATATATATCATATATATCATATATATATATCATAAATATATATATCATATATATCATATATATCATATATATCACATATATATATATATCATATATATATCATATATATATCATATATATATATATATATCATATATATATATCATATATATATATATCATATATATATATCATATATATATATATATCATATATATATGTATATGATATATATATATCATATGTATCATATATATATACCATATATATATATGCATATATGATGAATATATATATATATATGTAGCATATATATATATGATGATGAACATATATATATGATGATGAACACCCCCCAGCCAGGATCCCCGAGGTCACAACGAGCAGCCTTCACGGTATGACATTACACCCTGACACTTTGAAGCAAACACTGACAACGCCGGGTCACAACAAAGTGGTGAGAAAACTACCGCCGTGAAACAGGAGAGTGAAACGTGATCTAAGGTGAAAAAGACGGCGCGGTAACAGCACTCAGGTACCCTCAGAGTCCGCTCAGTACTGCTTTTCCAATCATCATATTGCATCGAAAGTGTGAGTAGCACCACTATGCTAGTGCGGTGTATACCGCTTTCAAACCTGAACCCAATGCGATCGAGTTCGCGAAAGGCGAGCTCGACAGCATGGATGCAGGCTTGCAAGCGTTGAGCAGCTCGAGCGGTCAACTCAGCAGGTGTTGCAACCAACTGCATTAGATGCGGTCAGGTGATCATAGTATCTGGCTCAGTTACCTTGGTGTAGGAATACGAGCGTTTTTCTCTGCCCAGGGACCAGGTCTATCTCAAAGTGTTCAAACGAGGTTCTGGACAGGCAACTTGTGTCAGCTGTGTTAAGGTCCTCAGTCAGGTAATGTTGTACGCTCGCATGTATGAGCTGTAGCTGTCGACTTATCACTTCACGTTCTGTAACATTGGCACGGGCTTCTACTCGAATGCGCAGACTCCGTATGCAACAGCAGGCTGTTTTTTTTTGTGGTCGGCGCCCGTTGCCTTTCGGCGGGTCGCACTTGGGACTCCCGAGAGGACCAGCAGGGATTCGAACCACCACCGGCAGTCTGTCAGCGCTGGCAATTTTTTTTTTCCTCCGGTTTGGCCGATTCGCACTAGGCACGGTCCTTACAATAACGTAAGCGGTGAAAAGCATTCAGAAAAGGGACACGTGTGGTCCAAAACCGCGGGCAAATCATCCCATCAACACAAACAAACAAACCAAAAAACGCAACCAAAAACGACCCGCAAATCCCCCAGCCAGATTTGCGTTTCGCCAAAGAGCAAAACAGCGAAGCAACAAAGAACGGGGCCGGGCCCAAACAAAAACCAAACCAAACAGCTTGGGATTTGCCTTGGACACAGTGACCTAAGCCACTGTATCGTCATCAAAAACATGCAAACTAATTAAGTGCGGCAGAGCGAAAACTATAGTACACGATCACACAGATTCTCATCGTCCGTACAACCGTGACTGTCACTCCAGCTCTCTGAAAGGTAGGCAAAGCAGGAATAGCTGACAGTACAGCTCATACCAGTTGCCATTCTCATTGTCAAAGTTGGTCCTATGATGATAAGTGAAGTCGGAGTCCAGTCTCTGTAGTAAGATACTGCCGCAGTGGTGATGTGACTCAATACCCCCTTCAAGGGGGGTAGGGAATGACAGCCTGTAGGTCATGCAGGACAATAACTGTAATTCATCACAGATGCTGTCATATCGTAGGAAGCCAAGAGGACCTGAAACGGTGCCAATGGTGAAAGATCTCCGCAGATAAAAAGGAACCTCTCCGTAAGGTCATTGCAGATGAATAAAATACACTCGTGCAGAGGGTAGGCTTAAGCAAAGGAAGATTGCTACTCAGCGACCTGTACTCAATTGCGCCGCTCGCACATGGCAATCGAGCTCAAGCCTCAAACTTGAAGAGGTGGCTGGGTTTCCTGTACCAGCACCAGATTGACTAGCAGGATTCACTAGGTGTCATCGTCCCAGCAAAAACTGCTGCAAGTCAGATGTTCCAGAGGTTCGCAGTGCATCTCACATAGGGCCACTCTCCCCTAGAGTGAGCCATGAGCAGAATCACTACGTCCCATCAGCGCACCGATCCATGTTGGCAGGCTTTGCTGCACTAGGGCGCTCCAGACTGAACAGCAGGAAGCACCACTGGACCGCGCCAGTGGAGCTCACTGCAGTGCAGCCTGGTCCATGGCTCTACCGGGGATCTACCGCCCCTCCCGGAGAAATCACAGAAACAAAACAGAGCGAGAAGGGCCCTCCCCAGACAGCCAACGAAAAAGCCACATGAATCAAACAGCCCAAAACCACAAAAAGACATAAAAGAGGTAAAACGGAGAGGGGGGGACGGTGACAGGAATCTGCCCCACCGCAAACGAATTCAGAGTTACTAAAAATACGACCAATGCAGTCAAGGTGAAATGACAAAGCAATTATGTAGAGCGGTAACCTCAGTATCCAGGCAACAGGTGAACCAGATGACACAAATAACCACCAAAGAGAACCCTGCCAACATGGGGGGAAGCAAACCACAAAAGGGGGGAGAGGCCAAAACAACACACACACACAACGACACCGGCCACACAGAAGGAGCGAGGAGAGGAGCCAGGAGGCAGCAGAGGACAGAGGGAGAGGGACACACCCGCACCAGAAGGGGTACAAACGTGCCTTAGCGGAGTTCAAAAAAGGGGCCAAGGATCATACTATGATGAATACCTCAGTGAGGGTGCACACAGCACTCCAACAACACAGGAAACATGGTGTAGAGGGAAAGATCCCCACACAGGGCCAAAGGCCTTTAGTGCCATGAGACACAATGAAGAGGGGAAATCAATGCACAACAATCACTCCAATCACAAAGGCAAGGCAACCAGGCCGTCGCCGGAAGCAACGATACCCAGAGGGAGGGACCAGTAAAACCTGGACCAAGGCGCCAAGGAGGAACATCCGAGGGGGAGTGAGGGTCACGTCAGGCAGGGAACAGTAACCACAAACAGAAAAAGAACGAAAAAGGCACCACCACCTAATGTAGCTCTGCGGATGGCAAAACCTATGGATGAGTCAGCGAATTCAAGTGCCTTAGTTGGTGGAAAGGGTGGGGGAGTGGGTGGCTCATCAAGACTACATCTGGGGACAACAACAGCATCTTTACCCATCGATGATTGTCAGGCAACGACTGCGAGAAGGCGAGTGCGTGCACTAGGCTTCATGGCAGAGGCAACCTTAGTACAAGCTAAGCTCTCAACGGGACAGCACGTTCAGAAAACGGGTATTAACGAAGCCATTCGGCCCGATCTGTTATGCCTAAGCTGGCACTCGCACACACAGCCAACTGTGGCTCCCAACTGATGGAGAGATCGGGGTTGGTTGGAGCCAGGCATGTGTCGCATGATGAACCTAACAATTATAAATGGGGAAACTGTGTCTCCTGCTGCATACCAGTGCGCCTGTCACGTCTTTGGACAGACACACTGGGTATGAACAGTACACTAAAGTAGATGTGACAAATGAACCAATTAGACACGTAAGTCATCTTCCACCACCGTGATTGATGAAACAAAAGCCAACCAAAGGGTGAAAGCCCAGAGTGAAACAGAAAAAGATACGGGGAGGGGGGAGAGGGGGTGGACACACGAAAGAAAGTGTGATACTGGGGGGTTGAGCTGGGGATTATGTCATACCTCTCGTGAAATGTTCCAAATGGTGTTTTTTGTCTGCTGTAATGGTGTCATACCATTCATTGGTGAGCCCAAATGAAACTGGGTTCACTGCTTGCTGGGCAGTAGCACGCTGATGAAGCGCTCTGAGCGCCCTTCGATGTTCATCCAGATCTTCCGGAGGAACCCTGCGGCGAACTCGCCTGTCTGGGAAGTTTCGTTCCCGCAGGTTGGTTTGCAAGGCATGTTCCGCTATATAGACTGCTGGTTGCTGGAATAAAGCTCGCTCCGCAAATCTGTCGAGGTGGACTGTCCACTCAGCAAACATGTGGCTGTGTGACAGTTGCTTCCTGAGTCGCGCCTCTGTTTGATGAAGGCTCCCATTCATGTGCCACAATAGTAAAAGACTGTAGTTGGAAGGCCAGTCAAGTGGACACAGTGTGGCTGTTTCTTTCCATTTTTCAGGGGTAAGCCCTTCTGGAGAGGGAATAATCACTTCAAGAGTAGTACGATTCGGTCCAAGGGGTTGGAGACCTCGCAGCATATAGCCATTGATGAGCTCCTGGAAGCTTCCAGCCATTTGAAAGTCTTCATCCAACCCCAGGTGAAAACCAGGCAAATTTTTAGCAACAAATTTAACTGCTTGGAGCAGCTGCTTTTCTCCTTCCACGGGAATCTCGTCATAGGAACGTTTCGGGCACGTAATGTTGATTTCTTGAGGTTTCTGTGCATTCTCAGGAGCATTCTCGAGGAGTTTGGGAGCAATTTTACTGGCCCAACTAGCCGGAAACCATGCCAAGAGGGCAGAGGCGCCACTCGTAATGTCCACTAGCCCAGTGATGCGTCGATGCGGCCGATCTGTGACCAGGACTTTAACTGGGCCACTCGGCGCTCGACTCCGGTTCACCTCAGAGCTCTCAAGGGCCGAGCCAATGAGTTCAGACAGGATGGGCCGAAACCAGTAAGTGGCATACAAAAGGCATTCAGTTTCTGGAGTCACCATGGATTCAGCCAATCTCATCAACGAGCTCATCGCCTGGGCGAGCTTCTCTGCCAATCGAATTGTGAGAGCCCTAGCTGTTTGATTAAGGACATCCTCCACCTTGGCACCTTGCCCGCGCAACCACAGTTCACCGGCCACACTCAGCAAGACGCGCGCAAACTTTTCTTGGATGGCAATCAAGGACAACGTCAGTCTCGCCTGGAGCCATAGCGGCGGGAGAACGCCAAGGTTTTCTGGTATGCAGAAAGGGTTTCCGTCAGGTTGGATTTATTTCCTCATTAGCAAAACGTCACGCAAACACAGGCACACAGATAGGATTTCTGACATGCCTTCTGGCAAGTGATTAAGGGAGTCTATGTAAAAAGGTACATACATGTATAAGTATATATACTCGCCGCGCTATGTCGGGTTACGTCGTCGCATCGCCAAAAAACGAAAACAGAAGAAACTCCGACATGTGAACATGCACAGCATTCTCATGACAAGACATCACTGCTGCAACAAACTGAACAAGTTTGAGTGATTGAACATGTGGCTGCTTCCAAATGATTCCAGTCAGCGACAACTTTTTTCGTCGAGGGCAATGGGGAAAAGTCTCAGGATTGTACGCTGGAGACCTGTTGTTTCAGGTAAGTTTCTCCAGTACAAGGCTATGTGGAATAGAAGTGACAAGAGGATTCAAACAAGGGTGGGCGAATGTTTGGGTGGGAAATTTTGAATCCTCATAAATTGTTTGAGGAACCCTACCCACCCACACCTTGAAAAGAAAACAGTTGCAGATATGTATATACTTGACATCAGGAAAAGTTTGATGCAAGACAGCAACTGACGTTTTCGTGTTATACACGGCGTGATGTTCCACAGATTATTAAAGAAAGTTGACACATAAATAAATTCGAATGAGTTTGTGTGAACTCAGAGGTTTGTGTCACCTTGTTGTTTAAAGAAAAAACACAACAGAAGATAATACAGACGATAAGAATCTTATCGTCTGTATTTGTTGGTTTCAGATAGACTCTAGATTTGGTGCCAGTAGTTCGCGTACTTTTTTGTCAGTCAAATGTTTGACTTACAAAAATTTGCTTGCTTTGGAAATAAGGCTTTCATCTTCTGCGAAGAGTTTCAGCTTATTTCCTCATTAGCAAAACGTCACGCAAACACAGGCACACAGATATGATTTCTGACATGCCTTCTGGCAAGTGATTAAGGGAGTCTATGTAAAAAGGTACATACATGTATAAGTATATATACTCGCCGCGCTATGTCGGGTTACGTCGTCGCATCGCCAAAAAACGAAAACAGAAGAAACTCCGACATGTGAACATGCACAGCATTCTCATGACAAGACATCACTGCTGCAACAAACTGAACAAGTTTGAGTGATTGAACATGTGGCTGCTTCCAAATGATTCCAGTCAGCGACAACTTTTTTCGTCGAGGGCAATGGGGAAAAGTCTCAAGATTGTACGCTGGAGACCTGTTGTTTCAGGTAAGTTTCTCCAGTACACCCGAAGCCAGCCCCGATTTGTCCAAAGTGTACTGGAAGTTGGATCCTTGTTCTTTTGCAATTTCTCAAGAGAGGACTGCTAAAGTCAAGACGGGAAGGTCCATCGGAAGGATTGCTATGGCTTGGAACTCTTCCGAACCAAGACAGCACTCTCAAGTTACACTCAAGTTCAACAAATTTTTTGGTGAAAAGTTTAGCCATATTGGTTGCTCCAACACCTTGGATATACGCCGCTCGTGCCGCGTCGTTGTCCAGAAAGAAAACAACTGGTGCTCCTGTAATGTAAGGTCCCCAAACTTGGGCGGCAATCAGTGGAGGTAACACTTCCAATTCATATATAGGGTGTTCTGATTCGGCAAGAAGTTCTGTCGTGAGGCTCTCATCGAGGGCTTCTCCAAAACATTCAGTTACAACCCCGCAAGGGCTGATCAAGACTCCACCCACGGTGGATGGATGCACTGCTTTTGGTTCGTATGCTCCATCTGTGAAAATTATCCATGTGCTGCACAAGGATTTGCTTATCACCAAAGGCCGGGTGCTGACCAGCATGCCTCGTAGCTGGCCTAATGCTTCAAGCACGCTAGGTTCAAATTTCAGAAAGCTTTTGCTGGAGTGACAAGCGAGGGAGAGAGTTCTGACTGCATGATTCATCATTCTTCCAAAGATAAATGCATTAAACCAAACAAGCCGACCATGCAAACGTTCAAGCTCTTTGGGAGATGTACCACCTCGTCCAAGCATCGCCTCGACAGTTGCTACAAGTTCAGATCGTCGGCTTTCAGTGTGCTGCAGGAAAAAACTCCCGGAGCGTAGATTTTCGAGATCAAACTCTAAACCTAAAGTCTTGAACTTGGTCTGGAAAGGAGGTGCCTTATCTCCTTCTGTCGCAAAGTCAATACCCAAAATCCGAAAAAGCGATTCAATGTAAAAGGTCACATTGTCCTCTTCATACTCACAACAGATGGCCGTATAGTCATCAAAGAAAGCTGACCAAACCAGATCCAGGCCATGAATTCCAATGTATGCCAGTGCATTGGACACTCTGAGAAAGCTGGTGACACTGCCCGTGGCACCAAAGGGCAAGGCATTTACGCCGAACAAACCATGACCCCCTTTGGGGTTTCGCACACAGATCTGGAGAAAATTGCTGTGCCAATCGTCCACCCCAAATTGCTTGTAGGCTGAGCGTAAATCGAATGTGCGACCTTTTATTCGCGGGAGCGTCCCTACCACATGATCGTCAAGGAGAGTGGCAAGATAAGCACATAGTTCATCAACAGCTTGAACACGCAGTCGTTCACGCATGCCATATGTATGGTTTACTCGGCTGATGCTGAAATCATCAATCATTCTCACTTTAGTTTTTTGCTGCAAGCCAAAACGTTTTGCAACAGAGCGTCCTTTTGAGGATTCTGCAGGGCTCAGCCAACCTTTACCAACTTCTTCCCAAGTTTCCATCCAGACTTGCTCAGTGGTTTGGTCCACTGGAGACGCATCTATTGACCTGATGATGCGAGCGTTTATGCCCGGTGCCATCTTTGCAAGTTGCTCCACTGTAAGTTGAGGTCTGCGAACGTCGGGGTCAAAAACTCCAGTTTTTGGTGCCCATCCAGTGAGCTTGAAACCAGAAATTATATCGTCCACCACTCCAACATCTTGATATTCCAATTCAGTGAGGATTTCCTTGAGCAAGAGAAGGCGTTTGCCTTTCAGGATCTGACGCAAGTGGGGTGGCATCTGTTTGTGAAGTTCAGTTTCATCTGCTCGCAACTCCAAAGAGCGTTTCAACCACTTTTTCATGAAAGCAGCACGCTTTGCAAAACGTTTCTCAGGTTTGCCATGTACCATGTCATTCAGCAAAGCTTTGACTGATGAAGGAACTTTTGCAACAATATCTCTTGGATGTCCTTTGGCTAGCGCTTCGTTGATGAAATCTTCTGGTTCACGTGGAATGCCAAAATGTAGTATTTCTCCAGGTTGTCCATCTGTCCAGCTGTCATGAGCCACTAAGTTGGACTCTTTTGCAGAATTTTCATCCCAGCAAATACCCCCATTGGTGAGAGTACGATGGCAAATTCTGGACCCTCTTGGTAGATCTTGTAAAAATTGTTGTATCACATGTTCATTGTTCAAAGGAAATAGGACTGAGCGATACGCTTGAAATTCTGATACCAATGGTCGTAGGCGTTTGCCACGTGGTTGAGTAGTGAATACCTGACGTTTTGCCACATTTGGTTCAGCGTTCAACTGCTCAGTCAAATCATTTGCAAAATGGAAATTATATTTCAAAGCTTCTTCCTTGAGAATATATGCAATGCGAGAGCACAATAACTCTGGATATGCGGCTTCGCTGGCTGTAGGAAACACTTGGCGCCCGGTTTCGTCAAAATAAGGCGCCCAGCTTGCATGTTGATGTTTCTGGTCGCAAAGAAGGTGCAATGTTTCAAACATGTCGACCGCAAGGTTTCTGGGATTGCAACTCAGCCAGTGAGTAAATTTGTTACGTTTCCCACCATGCATGCAGTGTTGAAATTCACATATGTGATGTTCTGGCAGCCAATCCAAAAATTCTTGCACAAACGAACATTTCCAGAAAAGTGAGTTCTTGGGATTCTCAATGCTGATGCTGATATTCAATGAAACTACAAATTTTGCCAATTTCAACATTGCCAAATAGCTAGCATTTGCGGCTGCGGCCCTTTCTTGATTTTGCTGGCTCAGTCCCGGTAATCCATCGGGGAAGGCATCGGATCGCAATGGAGGCGGCCCAGGCGCTTTTTCACGCGCCCTGGACGCTGTGCCACAACTGGGTGCAAAATGCACGTGCAATAGCTCTTCCTTTTCGGCCTCGACATACTGCATGAGCAGTGCAAAGTTTCTGCATTTGTGACATCACACTGGTAAATTGGAAAATTTTCTGCCCTGGTTTCGTCTTTGTCCACCGCGGTCACTCGAAAACCTGCACTTCGACAAGCTTTAGATAGTCTGCAGCTTCCAGAGAAAACTTCCAAGACAAGACAGGATCGCTTTGAATTCTGTTGGAATTCTTCGCTAACAAACTCAGTCGAAGTTCCACAAGCTGTCTGCCCAGGTTCCTTCGAAGCACCAGGCTGACAAGTGCTGCTTCCTGCTGATTCTTCACCATGGGTTTTCAGTTCAGAATCTGAAGAAGCGTGAAAAACTGCACATGCCACTTTGTCCACTTTACCAAACGGCTTGGCCTGAGGCGTCCTGGGACTGCGGCTACGATCTTTGGTTTGTCACGAAGCTTTATCTCCATGGCAATCTGCTGCTCCATGGCCAGGCTTCAAACACTTCATGCAAGTGTGATATCCAAAGCGGCATCGCCCATTCTTGGTGGCGTTCCGACATCCTCTCTTCAAATTTTTGTGCCAACAAATTGGTTTCCCCTCTTTGGTCTTCAAATGTAGACCTTGCAACTCACTAGGCACTTGACTGGGAGTCTTTGGTGTCTCCCCTTTTTGTCTCTTGTTCACATTGTTTCGAGAAGGTACTCCTGGAGATGGAGAAGTCGCTGGTGCTGCTCTTTTCTCAACCCTTTGCACAGGGGTGAGGTGGACATTGATCCGAGGGTCATTCATGAGCCTGCGCACTTCAGCATCCAGTGGGGGATCTTGGTCTGCGGCTCCTGCCTTCAAAGATCCACTGTGTTCAGCGGCAAGAAGAAGAAATAGTTCCTGGTCTGCACGCAACAACTGATCCAAGGTAATCGGACTGAAGTTGGGAATGGCGTCTGACATGAGCGCCCTGAAGAGCTTATTGCTCCAGTCCGAATGCGTTTCCCATGTCATAAGCCCCACCAGATCAAACGCCAAACCACGCCGTTGTAGGGCGTACATCAATCTCAATTCGGTGCCAACATCTATTGCTGGCAAACTCGGGGTTGCCACCGTCTTCAAGGCCCCCTGCTCTATGGTGACCAGTTGCTTCTGTTTGTTCTTTGCATCTTGTTGTATCTCCTGGTCCCTTGAGCCACACTTGGATGGGGCTATGTAAATCAAAGATCCACTCTCCATCATTTGGAAGCACGTGTCGATAAGGGCATGCGAAGCTTGCTGCTCATGCCTGTGGCTGATCCCAGTGATCCTTGCTTGTTGAACTGCCAGTCGACGCTGTTTCTCAACAAAAGGCAAACTGCGACCTGGCTCAGACAGGTCTTGAGATGCTGAGTGCTTCTGCAAGTCAACCATGACCAAAGTCACTGCCTCAAAGTGTATGCGCTTCACTACTGACAAGTCAGCCAGTGTTGCAGGTCCACCCATCAACCTGTCAGTGAACCTCTGCATGTCATCATCAGCTGGTGCGCTCTGTGGTGTCCCCACAGCAAAAGCAAGGGACGAGAAGGTGTTGATACCAGCTCCGTTGAAAACATCGTGAAGTCCGTCTTGCAACTCATTGCAACGCTTCTCAAAAGAAGCAGTCGAATCAACCAAGGCCATTTCGCCCCAAACGCATGCACAGGGATGGGCTCGCGCGATAATGGTGAGTAAAAAAAAATCATGACATCAGTTTGGCCCTGGGACTCTGAAGTTATGAAAATAAAAATTTCTTAACGCAGATATAGGCTTTCTGGTTATATATCTTCTATGGCATGTTTGTATAGAGTGGCAAATGCTGATTCAACTCGGACAGTTTCCGCCAGCTTCATTTGGTTTGGAACTGACGGACCGAGAAGCGTCGGTATTGTGAGAAGATTTCACCTCAACTCATTTGATGATTTTGCGGACTTTTAAAACAAGCCTGCAAGGACTTGCGCTGAGATTCCAATTGATTGAAGTGATCTTGTAAAAATGAAAAACAGGTTCAAAGTTTGGAGATGGTTGGGACGTGCCCATGTTTTCTCCATGAACCAGTCTGTCACACTTCACAACTTGGAAAAGCACGTCTTCGAGTTGATTGCACGGTGAAATGAAACGACATCAATGTCACAACTCACAAACCTAGTTGCAGCATGACACGACTCTATTTTACTGCTCATAGTCGCTCTTGTGCTTCCAGCAATTGTGGCAGCACGGAGTGTCGAAACGTGCCTCTGCTGCATCTTCGTACCTGCCCTGAACTGCAGTGCGCCCACACAACATGATCTTGACATTTTGTTTCTCCATGAGGTGCAACGTTTTGTATTTTGTATGTTGTATGAGCTTGAGGGCAGCCGGCACCGTTGGCAACCTCATAGGTCTCGAAGCGCCTGTGCATTGCGCTCCAGCCTCATCCTCACTTGAAGACGTAGTCAGGGCATCTGTATCAGAACTCGAACTGTCATTTTGTTCAAGTCTTTCAGATTTGATTTCACATGGCTCATCTGCGTCAACATCAATGACGCCCACCGGCGTTTCCAAGCTGGGCTCCCGCGGCAAGCTGAAAAGGTCCAGGCCACTGTCACCAAAGCCCATGCCTTGGTCTCCTGAATTGTCAGCACCTGCACTTGTTGTCCCTGGCTTGAATCGCCCACTCCTAGTTTCATCCGGCGCAAATCGCCCAAGTCTGACATCAAGTAACAGAGACTCCAATACCCTGATGGGTCGTGCCATTGCATCACGACTGTAAACAATTGCAGACTTCATGAGAGAGACATGCCCGCCAAGCGCCATGCGATCTGCCCATTCATCTCCACGCTTTGCTAGCCAACTCAAAATGGTACATTTGCAACTGTGCGCTGTAAGCCTCCTGCCAATGAGACACGTCCCTTTGGCTGCCAACACCAAATGCAGCCACTGTTTCATTTCATCTGTGGTCAACGGCCGTCTTGTTGGAGCACCATCTGAGTTGGGAGCTGGCATAGTTGGCATGCCGCCATTGAAGTCGATGCCAAGCTGATTCCTGACATCGAGCCAAACCTGTAACCAGGGTTCATCAGCAATGCCCAGGTTGGGCGCAACGGCAGTCAAAAAAGTGTTGCGGAATGCTGTCGACTCCTGGCACTTGTGAACAGAAATGTGAAGTTCCACATAAACGACTGTCCCAGAAAAATCTGTGTCCACCTCCATCGTCTCGGCATGTTGCATGTCCATCCACCTACTGCGGCTGTAAATGGCAAAGAGCACAGTGCCTGAAAAAACACGATTCCATGGATCTTCTGCTTTGTCATGCAAAGTCGAGTGCAGTGCCATCATTTCAACAACTTTGAAAGGGTGTGCCTGTCTCTTTGGTCCAACGTTGCGGGCACCTACAGCCCCTATGCACCTTCTAGACATCGTGACCGTTGAGAGTTCTTGCAAACCCAACACATGTTGTGCAAAGTTCAAAGCTTGTATAATGCTCTGCAAATTCGACGTAGGGGCACCTGCATCTCGTAGTTTGCACAAAAAATTGTATAGTCCCAATTCAGTCCCAGGAAAGATTTCACCTGTCTCCTTCAAGTTGCACACAAAACGGAGAAACGAGTGGCATCTTTTGAGCAAGGTCTGAGGTGCCTTCTTTGCGAAAACGTCCCTCAACATTCTCAGCCGTTCGGTGACACTGTCAAACTGATTCAACTGAACTACAATGAGACAGCTGCCAGGGAGTTGCAAAAGTACATCAAGCCATCTTTTCAATGCAGTTTGAAATTGAGCGTCCCTCAACTCTGTCCAATTGTCCTCACTACCAGCTTTGACAACCTGTATCCACGATGTTGCAGCAACACTCTGAGATCGATGCTTCTTGCCCGGCTGTACTTCGGGAAGGCTCTCATGCAAAACGGTAGGAGGCAAAGAACGTTTGAAAACTGCAGGTTTCAAAGATACTAAACTTTTACCAGCAACAATATGTTTCCAACAGCTTCTGTCCCACGGCAAGACTACAGGAGACTCGACTGCAATTTCACTCCAAGCCTTTGCAAACACTAAATCTGAACCTTTCATGCAGATGTATCACATCCACTGTGGTAAGCACCAAGCCGACGACGCAGGTGAGAAGCGTCCAGTCGAGGGCGCAAGCATGTGATGGCTTGCAATTGCCACTACTCAGCAGGTGCAATGTCGAAAAATGGATGTTCTGAATTGTAAAAAGAAAACGATTGAAAGGTGGTTTGAAATGCACATGAATGCAAACAACACCGAACAAAAACAAGCAATCCAGAACCCCACTGTAAATTTTGAATCCTCATAAATTGTTTGAGGAACCCTACCCACCCACACCTTGAAAAGAAAACAGTTGCAGATATGTATATACTTGACATCAGGAAAAGTTTGATGCAAGACAGCAACTGACGTTTTCGTGTTATACACGGTGTGATGTTCCACAGATTATTAAAGAAAGTTGACACATAAATAAATTCGAATGAGTTTGTGTGAACTCAGAGGTTTGTGTCACCTTGTTGTTTAAAGAAACAAGGTGGGCCAGAGAACCCAAAAGCAAGACGGCACACAGCACGCCTTTTCTTGAAAATCTTGGGGTGTGGCCAGCTGTGCTCTGCACGAAATCGACGTAAGATCTTTACTTAAACATCGTGCGCACTGATGGTATCAGGGGCCACGATTCACCACAGCATGCTGTGTCAGCTACGCCTACAGTCTTCTAGTCGCTATTTCTGTTAATGTAATTAACTCTATCCCATCTGTCTAGTCGCTATCTATTTCTGCGTTCTCGTTTAGTTTGCTTCGCCGCAGAGGGAGCGAGCACGAAGCGTGGACGGACAGAACGAAATGAAAATTAAACGACAGAGGGAGCTGACCAAAAGAGCATGAAAACGAAGATATATATGAAGGTGACAGATGGCAAATGATCATGAAAAATGAGACATGATAAAAGATGGGTAAAGACTTCTCTGTACAAAAGCTTCTTTGCATAAAAGCTTCTGCAAGTAAAAGCTTCTGTGGGCAAGAACTTCTCTGTGTAAAGGTTTTTGGTGTAAAAGCTCTTGTGTGTAAAATCTTCTGTGTAAAACGCGCTCTGTGTGTAAAAGTTTCTGTTTGCGAAAGTTTCTTTGCGTACCAGCTTCTGTCTGTAAAAGCTCCTCTGTGTTAAGGTTTTGTTTGTGTAAAGCTTCTGTGTGCAAAAGCTTCTCTGTGTAAAAGACTTCTCTGTGTCAAAGCCTCTGAGTGTACAAGCTTCTCTGTGTAAAAGCTCCTCTGTGTAAAAGCTCCTCTGTGAAAAAGCCGCTCTGTGTAAAAGGCTTCTGTGTGTAAAAGCCTCTGTGTGTGCAAGCTTCTCTGTGTCAAGACTTCTTTGTGTAAAGATTTCTCTGTGTAAAACTACTCTGTGTAAACGCTTCCGTGTAAACTCTTTCCTGTGTAAACGCCTCCGTGTGTAAAGACTTCTCTGTGTAAACCCGTCTGTGTGTAAAAGCTCCTTTGTTTAAAGGTTTTTTTGTGTTAAAAGCTTCTGTGTGTAAAACCTTCTGTGTGTAAAAGTTTCTGTGTGTAAAAGCTTCTGTGTGTAAAGGTTTCTGTGTGTAAAAGCTTCTGTGTATTAAAAAAACCTTATGTAAAAGCTTCTGTGTAAAAAAGCCCCCTGTGTGTACAAGCTTCGCTGCGTAAAAGCTGCTCTGTGTAAAAAATCTGTGCGCCGTAAAGTTGTCTGTTTGTAAAACCTCCTGTGTGTGTGTGAAAGCGTCTGTGTGTACAAGATTCTGTGTGCAAAAGCTCCTCTGTGCAAAGACTTCTCTGTGTACAAAGCTTCTGTGTGTGAAAGTTTCTGTGTGTAAAAGCTTTCCTGTGTAAAAGTTTTCTTGCGCAAAAGCTCGTGTGAAAAACTTCTCTGTGTAAAGGCTTTTTTGTGTAAAAGCTTCTGTGTGTACAAGCTGCTCTGTGTTAAAGTTTCTGTGCGCCGAAAGAACGTCTATCTGTAACACCTTCTGCGTGTAAATCTCGTTTGTGTAAGGACTTCTCTCGTAAAAGCTCCTCTGTGTCAAGACTTCTTTGTGCGAAAGGCTTCTCTCTGTAAAAGCCTTTGTGTGTACAGGCTTCTCTGTCTCAAGACTTCTCTGTGTAAAGACTTCTGTGTGTAAAAGCTACTCTGTGCAAAAAAGCTTCTGTGCGTAAAGGCTTCTGTGTCAAGACTCCTCTGTGTCTCTGTAAACGCGTCTGTGTGTCAAAGTTTCTGTGTAAAGGCTTTTTTTGTGTAAAAGCTTCTCTGTGCATGTCCCATTTTTCAGCCTTTGCAAACCGTTTGACCGGTCTTGGGACCATTTGACCAGTCTTGGGTCCACAATTTTTTCAGGCCAATCGCAATGATGGCATTTGTCCTGAAAAAACCCGTGCCAACAGCTCTGCCGCAAACTATTTTCAAGGTTTCCTATCCGTCCAGCATGTTGTCTCGCTCCCTCCAGCGAAGCTCTCCGCAAGCTATTTCCACGGTTTTGTCCCGTCCAGCATGCTGTCTCGCTCCCTCCCAGCAAGGCTCTCCGCAAGCTATTTCCACGGTTTCCTCTCCGTCCAGCACGCTGTCTCGCTCCCTTCCAGCGAAGCTCTCCGCTAGCTATTTCCACGGTTTCCTGTCCATCCAGCATGCTGTCTCCCTCCCTCCCAGCGACGCTCTCCGCAACCTATTTGCACGGTTTCCTCTCCGTCCAGCACGCTGTCTCGCTCCCGCCCAGCGAAGCTCTCCGCAAGCTATTTGCACGGTTTCCTCTCCGTCCAGCATCCTATCTCGCTTCCTCCCGGCGAAGCTCTCCGCAACCTATTTGCACGGTTTCCTCTCCGTCCAGCATGCTGTCTCGCTCCCTCCCAGCGAAGCTCTCCTTAACCTATTTCCACGGTTTCCTCTCCGTCCAGGATGCTGTCTCGCTCCCTCCCAGCAAAGCTTTCCGCAAACTATTTGCACGGTTTTCTCTCCGTCCAGCATGCTGTCTCGCTCCCTCCCAGCGAAGCTTTCCGCAAGCTGTCTCGCTCCCTCCCAGCTCAGCAAGCTATTTCCACGGTTTCCTATCCGTCCAGCATGTTATCTCGCTCCCTCCCAGCGAAACTCTCCGCAAGCTATTTTCACACTTTCCTCCGTGCAGCATGCTGTCTCCCTCCCTCCCAGTGAAGCTCTCCGCAACCTATTTGCACGGTTTCTTCTCCGTCCAACATGCTGTCTCGCTCCCTCCCAGCGGACTTTCCCCAAGCTATTTCCACGGTTTTCTCTCCGTCCAGCATGCTGTCTCGCTCCCTCCCAGTGGAGCTCTCCGCAAGCTATTTTCACGGTTTCCTCTCCGTCCAGCATGCTGTCTCGCTCCCTCCCAGCGAAGCTCTCCGCAAGCTATTTGGACGGTTTCCTCTCCGTCCAGCATGCTATCTCGCTTCCTCCCAGCGAAGCTCTCCGAAACTATTTCCACGGTTTCCCATCCGTCCAGTTGTCTCGTTCCCTTCCAGCGAAGCTCCCCGCAAGCTATTTGCACGGTTTCCTCTCCGTCCAGCATGCTGTCTCATCCTCTCGCGCTTCCTCCCAGCAAAGCTCTCCGCAAGCTATTTCCACAGTTTTCGTCTCCGTGCAGCATGCTGTCTTGCTCCCTCCCAGCGAAGTTTCCTCAAGCTATTTCCACGGCATCATCCCGTCCAGCATGCTGTCTCGCTCCCTTCAAGCGCAACTTTCCGCAAGCTATTTGCACGCTTTCTTCTCCGTCCAGCATGCTGTCTCGCTCCCTCCCACCGAAGTTTCCCCAAGCTATTTCCACGGTTTTGTCCCGTCCAGCATGCTGTCTCGCTCCCATCCAGCGCAGTTTCCCCAAGCTATTTTCCACGGTTTTGTCCCGTCCAGCATGCTGTCTCGCTCCCTCCCCGCGCAGTTTCCCGAAGCTATTTCCACGGTTTTGTCCCGTCCAGCATCCGGTCTCGCTCCCTCCCAGCGAAGTTTCCCCAAGCTATTTTCCACGGTTTTGTCCCGTCCAGCATGCGGTCTCGCTCCCTCCCAGCGAAGTTTCCCCAAGCTATTTCCACGGCTTCATCCCGTCCAGCATCCGGTCTCGCTCCTTCCCAGCGAAGTTTCCCCAAGCTATTTCCACGGCTTCATCCCGTCCAGCATCCGGTCTCGCTCCCTCCCAGCGAAGTTTCCCCAAGCTATTTCCACGGCTTCATCCCGTCCAGCATCCGGTCTCGCTCCCTCCCAGCGAAGTTTCCCCAAGCTATTTCCACGGCTTCATCCCGTCCAGCATCCGGTCTCGCTCCTTCCCAGCGAAGTTTCCCCAAGCTATTTCCACGGC
This sequence comes from Cladocopium goreaui, assembly GCA_947184155.2. NCBI lineage: Eukaryota > Dinophyceae > Suessiales > Symbiodiniaceae > Cladocopium > Cladocopium goreaui. Next base: position 105,141 of record CAMXCT020001653.1, on the reverse strand, counting down.
TTCATCCCGTCCAGCATCCGGTCTCGCTCCCTCCCAGCGAAGTTTCCCCAAGCTATTTCCACGGCTTCATCCCGTCGCAGCATCCGGTCTCGCTCCCTCCCAGCGAAGTTTCCCCAAACTATTTCCCAAGCTATTTCCACGGCTTCATCCCGTCGAGCATCCGGTCTCGCTCCCTCCCAGCGAAGTTTCCCCAAGCTATTTCCACGGCTTCATCCCGTCCAGCATCCGGTCTCGCTCCCTCCCAGCGAAGTTTCCCCAAGCTATTTCCACGGCTTCATCCCGTCCAGCATCCGGTCTCGCTCCTCCCAGTGCAGTTTCCCCAAGCTATTTGCACGGCTTCATCCCGTCCAGCATCCGGTCTCGCTCCCTCCCAGCGAAGTTTCCCCAAGCTATTTCCACGGCTTCATCCCGTCGAGCATCCGGTCTCGCTCCCTCCCAGCGCAGTTTCCCCAAGCTATTTCCACGGCTTCATCCCGTCGAGCATCCGGTCTCGCTCTGTCCCAGCGCAGTTTCCCCAAGCTATTTCCACGGCTTCATCCCGTCGAGCATCCGGTCTCGCTCCCTCCCAGCGAAGTTTCCCCAAGCTATTTCAACGGCTTCATCCCGTCCAGCATCCGGTCTCGCTCCCTCCCAGCGAAGTTTCCCCAAGCGATTTCCACGGCTTCATCCCGTCGAGCATCCGGTCTCGCTCCCTCCCAGCGAAGTTTCCCCCAGCTATTTCCCCAAGCTATTTCCACGGCTTCATCCCGTCGAGCATCCGGTCTCGCTCCCTCCCAGCGAAGTTTCCCCAAGCTATTACCCCAAGCTATTTCCACGGCTTCATCCCGTTGAGCATCCGGACTCGCTCCCTCCCAGCGAAGTTTCCCCAAGCGATTTCCACGGCTTCATCCCGTCGAGCATCCGGTCTCGCTCCCTCCCAGCGAAGTTTTCCCAAGCTATTTCCACGGCTTCATCCCGTCGAGCATCCGGTCTCGCTCCCCCAGCGAAGGTTTCCCCAAGGCTATTTCCCCAAGCTATTACCACAGCTTCATCCCGTCGAGCATCGGACTCGCTCCCCTCCCAGCGAAGTTTCCCCAAGCTATTTCCCCAAGCTCTTTCCACGGCTTCATCCCGTCGAGCATCCGGTCTCGCTCCCTCCCAGCGAAGTTTCCCCAAGCTATTTCCACGGCTTCATCCCGTCCAGCATCCGGTCTCGCTCCCTCCCAGCGAAGTTTCCCCAAGCGATTTCCACGGCTTCATCCCGTCGAGCAGCCGGTCTCGCTCCCTCCCAGCGAAATTTCCCCAAGCTATTTCCCCAAGCTATTTCCCCAAGCTATTTCCACGGCTTCATCCCGTCGAGCATCCGGTCTCGCTCCCTCCCAGCGCAGTTTCCCCAAGCTATCACGGCTTCATCCCGTCCAGCATCTGGTCTCGCTCCCTCCCGGCACAGTTTCCCCAAAGCCTCTAAAATACTAACGACACAACAAAGAAGCAATTTCACGGCTTCATCCCGTCCAGCATCCGGTCTCGCCCCCTCCCAGCCGAAGTTCCCCAAGCTATTTCCACGGCTTCATCCCGTCGAGCATCCGGTCTCGCTCCCTCCCAGCGCAGTTTCCCCAAGCTATCACGGCTTCATCCCGTCCAGCATCTGGTCTCGCTCCCTCCCGGCACAGTTTCCCCAAGCTATTTCCACGGCTTCATCCCCGTCGAGCATCCGGTCTCGCTCCCTCCCAGCGAAGTTTCCCCAAGCTATTTCCCCAAGCTATTTACACGGCTTCATCCCGTCGAGCAT
>CAMXCT020001653.1:95000-103270 GCA_947184155.2 Cladocopium goreaui | reverse complement strand
TCCTTCCTTCCCCTTCCTTCCTTCCTTCCCCTTCCTTCCTTCCTTCCTTCCTTCCTTCCTCCCTTCCTCCCTTCCTTCCTTGCTTCCTTGCTTCCTTGCTTCCTTGCTTCCTTGCTTCCTTGCTTCCTTGCTTCCTTGCTTCCTTGCTTCCTTGCTTCCTTCCTTCCTTGCTTCCTTGCTTCCTTGCTTCCTTGCTTCCTTGCTTCCTTGCTTCCTTCCTTCCTTCCTTCCTTCCTTTCTTCCTTCGTTCCTTCCTTCCTTCCTTCCTTCCTTCCAACACATCTCCGTCGACCACTCAGTCTCGCTCCCCCGCGGCGAGTGCAACCAAACGAGAACCCAAGCATCGGAGATGCTTTTGGGAAAAAAAAACAGGTAGTCATAGTTAACTATATATGGTTAATCTCCATCATAGTTAACCATTGTCAATCATAGTTAATCCCCATCTAGAAAAATGGCCGCGTAGAGGTATTGACCCATCCCTACCAAACACTGCCGGAGACTCCGGCCTGGGTTCAGAGGGTTCAAAGGCCAACTGTGAGCGTTTGAAGGTCTTGTAGCCGTTGCCCACCTGCAGCTGTGCTTCAGAATGAGCTCATAAAAAAGCTAATGGGTTGCCCTTGAAATAGGCCAGTTCTCATCTTCTGATTATTGAAAATTATTCATGGTAGTCTGAATAGATATGACTTTTGAACAACCATATGTTCTATCATAATGAATGATATGGTTCACACCAAATGTAACAAATGATAGCAAATAATGATAGCTTCGTTCCTATATCATTATCATCATTTGACAATAGCACTAGTTTTTATGATTGTCTGGAAAGTCATGACATAGTAAAACATATAGTAAAACATATACTCCCATCCCCCTATTATTATTAAACACCCCCATTCTATGGTCCCAATTATTTGGTTTCATCCCCTACATCCACCATGGTTTCTGGAGGGGTGTTTTCCCAATTGGGGGGAAGGGATTACATATGAATCATATGAAAACCCATGCAATATGAAAAAAAAATACACCCATGAATATGAAATGGAGAAACCCATTAGTTTATATGGGTATGGGTCAAAATTAGGTACCAAAATTATGGATGGTTAATACTAAACTAGACTAACATCTGTGGTCCCCTAGGTCTTCCATTTTGACCCATATCCAAATGGAGAAACCCATTAGTTTACATATTCGGAAACCATGGTTTCCCATAATAAATGGAGGTGTCCAAAGTCATGGGGGCTAGTAGCCCCCCAACTCATCGCTGGAGCCTCTGGAGAGTCGTCGATGGGTTGCTGTGGAGCCCTGAGCCCACTGTGGTCCCTTCTCAAAATGGTGTCAACGTGCAAACAAACAGTTGTTGTCATATCTAAGTCTAAGTATAAATAATATATATATATATGTAATTATATATATAATGTATATATATTATTATATATATATACATCGCATATATATATATATACCACATGCAGATAGATAGAGTCATTGATATAATTTCAGAGAGAGAGAGAGAGATTCTTTCAAGTTCTTTTCGGATGTCTCAAGAAAAGCGCGAAGACAGGGAAGCCAAGATGAGCCAAGGACACAAATCGCTGAGGCACCGGCCCAGGATCGGAATTCCAGGCCAGCAACGACGTGTCATTGACCTGGCTGTCACCAGGCAGGGTAACGATTGGGATTCCTATGAAATCTATGAAGCACTGTAAATTTAGGGATTATATATACGAGTAAATTTAATATAATTTAATAAATGATATTAAATGATAATAGAATGTTTACCATCTACCAACTGGCGCAGGATTTCGCAACCACAGTATGATCAATATGACTACTAGTTTCAGTTGGGTGCATCCGGTGACGACCAAGAAGCCGTGCAAGTTTTAATGGCAGTTGGAGAACCGTGGAAATACCCTACGGTGATCAAACATGGCAATGGCGAATTCACCATTTATAAACTATAGATTCTAGATAATTTATAAATGATGTTTATAGATAGAACTCACCATATTTACCCTCTGGTAATTTGTTACATAGCTATTGAAAATGGCCCAGTCGAAATAGTTGATTTTCCCATTAAACATGGTGATTTTCCATAGCTACGTTAGTTTACCAGAGGGTACATGAATTATGATGTTTCCAGCGTTTCCCATTAAAACATATGCTATAAAAAAATGGCGGATTTTCGGGTAGGCCGCTGAGGACCCAACATACAGCGCCGGTGGAAGAATCAGTTCCTGAAGGGCTGAAGAGAAAGCCCAAAGCACCCAGGATATCCTAGAGGAAAATGATGGAAAATGATGGAAAATGATGGAAAATGATGGAAAATGATGGAAAATGATGGAAAATTGCCAGTTTCACAAGTTTCACAATTCTAGAATTGCAATTTTCCACTGTGACCCACACCCAACTGAATCAACTGATGAACCTCGATCTACAACTGAGAGATACTGCCGTTGGTATTGGACGCCGGCTGAGACATCACCCCTTTCTAAGGCTGACGCCACAAGCTCCAATTCAAACAAATACCTGATTTGATCTGATTTGCAAGCCGACTTCGACTCTGTGGGGTGAACTTCATCAAATAGGTGTGTGCAAAAAAAGGTACAATATGATACAATACAGCCAAAAATGATCAAACATGGCTATGTTAATCCGGAAAATGATGAAAAACCATTGAAATTCACGGGCACGCCATGCTTCAATGGGAATTTCAGGATCCTAAAATGGAGGTACTGTACCATATAAGGCCATATTTTGGGGGTGTGACATAGGCCTTACATTGACATAGGCCTTATATATGGTAGGTACCTCCAATTTAGGTTCCTGGAATGGCCATTGAAATGCTTGGACAATCCCAAATGACAACTTTCAGAGCTCCACGCGACAAAACGAATCACAACTTGGGTCTCTGCTCATCAGAGTAGATGGTTCTAACCACATGGAGCTCCAAGATATTCTCCTGTGCAAGCTGGAAAAAATTCAGGTCGGCTGCAAATCTGCTGGTTGCTTCAAAGTCGGATCAACTTTGTCTCGTTGGATTGCCAAGATGTAGGTGGCAGTATCAGTATCATTCAGTATCATAATTCATGTACCCTCTGGTAAACGTTTACATAACTATGGAAAATCACCATTTTTAATTTTTAATGGGAAAATCCATGAAAATCCACTATTTCTATGGCCATTTTCAATAGCTGCGTTAAATTACCAGAGGGTACATCATCTGCCGTATGTTTCAGCACGTGATCCACAAAGGCCTAATCAAATCCATGAGGGTGCCATGATTCATGACATTTCATGACCAATGAATCTAAAGTCTTTGATACACTATGATCCATCATTCAATTGGATTCGGTTCATTGTCCACGCACCAAACCATGACCCCGGCTGGGGGTAACCTAAAAATCTCTAACCATCATCCTTCTCGTTGGCTCTGGGTCAAAATTCTGATACAACAAAAATGAACCAACAGAATCGATTCATATCAGTTTCGTGCAATAGTATGGTCCAGTATGGTCTCATTCTGAGATATGGTAATATGATGTATAATATACATGATATTGAAATATTCAAACAGATTCAAAACCAAACAAATAAACCCAAACAGAATGGTAATATGATATTCAAACATCTGTGTTTTTTCCACAAATCTATTACGTTGACCCTACCGTCATGAACCCATCAACCCATCGGCGCCGGGAGTCTGAAGTATGCGCTCTCATCGCGGAAATGTGCCTCGACACCAAAAATGACCTCCAGAATTCCTGAAAAACACATCAAAAACACATCAGAACACCAATGAAATGGAGTTCTGGAAGAAAATTTTCTTCCAGTCATATCATTCTCACATCTTTGAAGATGTTCGTCCATATTATTCATATATATATATATATGGCAGTGTGTCAAAACCTTGTACCCCTGTAGTTCACATCAAAATAGCTGGGATTTATGGATGTTCATTCCCCTAAACATGGTATTAATAGGTATTGATCCATACCCATATTATTATATATTCATATGATTCATTGATTACCATTTATTCAGCACTTCTCCACCAGGCACCAGCTCCCACCAGCTCCGGCCTTGGTGATCCCTTTGAGGGGCACCTCGACCCGCTGGGCCGTGAAGCCCGACAAGCCTCGGCCGGTCAGTGTCCAATTTTTTCGGCCGCAATTGGGATCAATTTTAAAAATCTGGGATGGACAAATAGATATTGAAACATTGACATTGAAGATATTGAAGATACTTTAGAAATTGAACATTTTTTTGGAAGTGTTTCAGAGTTGGGAATTTGGAAGTGTTTCCAGAACTGTAAGATTTGGGAAGCATAAATTTTTGAAGGACTCCAGGGTAACTTAATTTAAATCAATATCAAAAGGTCCGGGAACTTACCGCTGAGAGGTCATCTTTTCGTGACCCAAATTCACCTCAAGAACTGGATCTAGTACGCCTAAATGCAGTTTATCATTTATCATTAAAAGATATTGAAATGATATATTCAAAAATTGCAAAACATTGCCATAAATGGTGGTGTACCGTTTTTCCCAATTTTCAGACACACCCAGTTCAAGAAAACCCTGCAGAGTTTCGCCAAATTTCGCCAAAGGACGAAGATAGATCACAGATCCAGCCTTGGTGCTGTCACAGATTTCTAGCTGAAGGTTGCATGTAAATTTCCCCTTCAACCATCTTCAACCCGCTCTTGGAGTAAATGCCTGCCAAGTTTGATAGACTGATCATGACTGATGAAAATTGTCCGAGACCAGCAAGAGTTCCAAATAACACTCACGGTGAGCATCACTCTCCCTTCTGAAACCTCCATCAAACAGGTGACAAGCAGTTGCAGAAGTTGAACTATGCTTAAAAGTAGTTGGGTCACTGAATTTCCAAGGCCCTTCTCGATCAACTGAGATCAGAGCAAAAAACGGCCTGTTGCTCATAAAGTGGAACATCACATTAGTTTGCTGGTTGGCCACGTTGTTGGTGTAGGCCAGCCTCAGTTTTCACAGCTCCAACTGTCCACAGCTCCGTCGCGAGGCGATACGAGGCGAGGCCGGGCCTAGTGAAGACGAAGTTGCGCACGTGAGGTACTGCACTCGACTGGGTCACCTGAGCTGTTAGAATTCCATCAGATCTGGCGCAAAATCTGGATCCATCAGATTGGCATGTCATCAGTTGATGCCTTTATCCTCCTTTATCTAGAACTGGAAGGTTTGGTTGAAACCGTTTTCAGTAGATCAAACCATACAGGTATGGTTTCCTGGGAAACTTGATGACATGGCAATGATATCTTTCCACACATTGAGGGGGCCAGCTTGGTAGCCATTGACCCTCGCTAAAAATGGTGGACGGGACGCCCACTGGCCCACTTTGTTCATTCTGAATCCCCGGATTTTTCATCTGCAAAATGAGCTATGATAGCTGCCTGATAGCTGCCTGATAGCTATGAATGAAAGGGCCAAAACAAAAAAACAAGGGTTCATTCAACTATCATAGCTATCATAGCTATCATTCATAGCTATGATAGCTATCTAGGACCAAACTTTTTTTGAACTTCTCACCCTGTGCTGGGTTCAGCCCACTGGTGTTTCTCGCACCACTTCGTCAATGTTGTCGAACGATCGGGCTGACACCTATCGGAGGGGCTCTTGATGGCTGTTGTGTTTATTCATGTATCATTTCAGGAGACCATGTCAGGCGTCTGGGATCTCAACCCTATGGATTTTTCCCTGATTAAATGCTAGAAACCGTAGATATACACTCAATCAACCAATGGATTTTCCATGGATTTCCCTGATGAATTGCTATATAATCTGCTCATTGGAGATCTACCCAACGTTGGAACATCGACCCCGCGGCACCGTCAAGGTTGGGCTGTCGGCTGCCAGCTCGATCGGCAACTGAAACCTGAGCCATAAATGATGGCTACCCCCCGGTCATCATCCATGGGATTGTTTGATGTATTTTTGATGGGATGTTTCATTATTCCATTAATAACCATGATAAACCATGTTCATTAATGGAATTGTCCATGATAAACCACATTTTTTTCCACAAATAAAGCTCCGAATCATCCCATGTTAATGGCATGTTCCATTATAAATCATCCAGCTATTGGGGTACTCCCATTAATGGAAATTACCCTCTGGTAAACTAACATGGCTATGGCAAATCACCATTTTTAATGGGAAAATCCACTATGAATGGCCATTTTCAATAGCTACGTTAACTTACCAGAGGGTAATTTCACCCCCATTTATGGAAACCAAGAATAGATCCAGGTGCCAGCCGAAGGGCTCTCCCGGCTCGGTGGACAAGGTCACTTGCCGCGTCGCTTGCAGCGTCTGCGGGGGTTTCTTATGGAATTGGAGGGCACCACGGCGAAAAACCAGCCGTAGAATGGAAGAAACAAACAACGGGTGTTATGGTTAAAAATGGGTTAATAATGGATAATAGATTATAACCAGTGATTCATAAATGATGATAATGTATAATGGATTATAATGTTAGTAGAGCAATAATAAATTAACCATATTTTGATGGTTTAGCACCCATTGATGGTAAATTTGGGGCTTTATTACCATTAGGCAGACTAACAACGTGGATGCCTCGAATATAGGTGAATACAAGTGTCAAAATCTGTAGGTTGGCATCAGAATACGCAACCAACGGAGCGCGCAACCCAGAAAATAGCTTGACTTTGCAATGGGACCTTGTAAGGATGTAAGGAAGGAAACTAGAACGAGAGTCCGACACTGACCACCATGATTCAAATACATACATTCTTCTACCTGGTAGTATTCAAACAATTTCTGGATATTGAAACATGTTATTCTTGGTCTATCTGGACCCCAGAAATTCTGAATTACCCCTATCCTCCATCAAGGTGATCTCCAAGCCTTGCCCTCACGCAAGAAAAAGGTCAGCTGGCCCATGCTAGCGTCCCAAAGAGCAGAGCTCTCAAAGAACATCCAATCCTGGCTTTCATGGGACTGGACTGGAACCGTGTTGTAAAATCCCCACTCGGATTCAGCCTGGTGGAAACCAGATGATCTGGATGGCATTTCTGGAAATATTTCTGGATGTTCATAGATTTAATAGATTTCACAGGCAACCAGCCCAACATATGGGATGCCATATGGAAATTTAGCCATATAAATATGGCATTTCTGGATGTTCATAGTTTCCACCAGCCCAAAATATGGTAACATTGGTAACTGAGATCCCAACTGCTCCATCTATGCTGTTGGCGGTGTTGAAATTCACCGTGCCACTCCTGGCCAAGAGTTGACAGATTTTTGTTGAACGTTGAAAATGCCTTGGTGTTTGGTATATTATGATATTAATTATGACATATCCTGACATCTTATATAGATATGATATATATTGATATATCAATTATATGATATATTTTATTATATTGTGATAATCATTGATAATCCCAATTATACTCAATATGTATATGTTATGTAGTGATATGTAGTATAACCTCCAAACAAATCAGCCACCAATTGGGCCCCCAACACGTTGTTGACTCTCGTGACCAAGGGCATAGTCAGAATGATCCGCGCACCTGCAGAACAGTTTGTGATGTTGTTGCGTTTCATGGCATTAATTTCATGGTGTTTTTATGTGTTTTTATGTTCCCCCTGCTTCTGAAGTATCGCTTTCCCCTACTCAAACAAACCACATCAGGATTTCTTCCATGATTTCTATGGGATTCATATGGATTCATGACGACTTGGACATCCCCCAACCACCATGGATCATGGATTTCACCTATAGATTTCCATCACCCAGCGCCCTCAGCTCAGGCAGGCTGACGGTCGGTCAAGGCGTTGGCAGGCCGCAGGGTCAGGTGGATGATGGTCACATGCTGGGAGACCTCCACAGCTAAGCGGATCATGATGACTATAAATATAGTATTGTTGGTTCTAAATGTCCATATAGTATCATATAGTATTGTTGGTTATAAATCTCACCATATAATGTGTTGAGTCCAATTTCATCCAAAAAACATGGCCGGGGTGATGGAAAACCACCTTCCATCCAAAGAATTGGGCTGATTTTTCATGATTTTTCCACCAAAAAATTGGGGCTGCCTTTTTTGGAACCCATCTGAGTATATCCTCCAAGTGCTTAAAAGCCGCACTGAGTCGCTGGCCGGTGGATCGAAGGACACCTCAGGAAAGCGACTTTGAATGTCACCCGGAATACTGTTTTAAATAGATGGCTGCGACTCATAAATTGGGAAATTAATGGAAAGATATGGA
>CAMXCT020001653.1:0-90000 GCA_947184155.2 Cladocopium goreaui | reverse complement strand
TGTTCAAAAGCACAAAATGTGATCCCTTTCAACTCGCCTGAGAAATCAGCATTTCAGTGGTGATACCAATTCCGTTACTGGTGAAGCCCCACGAAAAATTGCTGATGTTTGCATGTGTTTGGCACTTGAACATCTGCAACGTTGTGCTTGTGTTGGTTATGTTAGTTAAACCAAGGTTGAACCAAGGTTAAACCCATGTAAGGAATAAGACGTGTGTTACTTTCGTTCCCATTCAAACCGACGTTTCTTCGCATCTTCCCGACATTTTCCACAGCTGTGGTTCCACACAAGGGATACAGTGGGTTGAACGCCAGCGTCGAAACCACAAAGGTCTGGCGGCCATGGGCCATGGGACCACATCTTTTTGGCTGATTCTTGTTCTTCTGGTACACCCTCTGGTAACTTAGCAGTTAGTTGTGGAAAAGAGACGATTTACCGATTTACCTATCAAAAATTCTGATGTTTCAAGGCTATGTCAAATTACCAGATGGTATTGTGGCACTCTATATTAAATGGTGATTAATTGTCAAAAATATGGAATCTAACTGCTTGAAAACCCTCAAGGATGGTACATTCAGTTCGATGATTTATATATTTATTATTTAATTGTGATCTTCCATAGCGAAGTGCTAAATTACTATAGAGGTTAATATGGTTACCATCTGGTTATTTAACATAGCCATGGAAAATCCCTTATAAATGGAGGTTTGAATGGGAACATCATCTATAAATGGGCCATTTTCCATGGCTATGTTAAATAACCAGAGGGTAATCAATAATACCACCGTCCTGTAAAATGTTAAACACCAATCCGTACTTCTGTAGCTCGGGAGCCCTGGGGAGCCCTCGGGAGCCCTCGGGAGCCCTCGGGAGCCCTCGGGAGCTCCCATTAACCACTCCCGCCATGGCACGATGGTCACTACTAGTCAGAAAATTAGCACAAGGCTGGTTATATATGGTTACCCTCTGGTAATTTAACATAGCTATTGAAAATGGCCATTTATAGTGGATTTACCCATTGAAAATTGTGATTTTCCATAGTTATGTTAGTTTACCAGAGGGTATATCATGTTATATCCTCACCTTTCTCAGTACCATCACTAAGAATTCCATGAATATGTTCTTCGATTCGATAAATATATGTCATATAATATCATATAATATCATACACCAACATCTTAATGTCACACGTATGGCCATGACTAAAAAGTGGGATTCCCCTCCACCTTTTAGTATGATCTCATATCCATCTTTTCTTGGAGGTGTATAATTAGAATAATTTGGTACACCCAATAGAAAAAACCAATCAATTGGGATGCTGTTTAAATGCATTTTTAACCAACAAGCTTGGTAACTCTTGGGGATGTTTTATAGGTTTATCCTTCAGTTTACTACATTGAATTATGGTTTTCTATGGTTTTCTCATATCTTAATCTACATGGCCATCTACATCTCCAACTCGTCCATCAGCCGCACCGCTGGACAGAGCTGGGCTCGGTAGTTGATGAGATCTTCCGAGGTGCACACCTCAGCGATTCTGGGAACCGATGTACCCTCTGGTTATGTCAAAATAGCTATTGAAAATTGTGATTTATAGTGGATTTTCCCATTAAGAAATGGTGATTTTCCATAGCTATGTTAGTTTACCAGAGGGTATTAAGATTATTATTTGGGTGTGTCTGAAAATGTTGTGTACCCCTTTTTACCCAATGGTTTTGCTGATCATTATCCCGTTTTTAAATGGCTATTTCATTGGGAATATAGCCTATTTTCAGACAAAGCCATTTTATATTATTATAATAAATGGTTTATATACATGGAATTTATAGGCTATTTTCCAGCCATGGTATACATGGTTATTTCCCTATAATATCCTATAATGTCCCATCCATTTATAGATGATGTTGTTTCCCATTACCCTCTGGTTATGACTAACATAGCCATGGAAAATCACCATTTTTAATAGGTAAACCATCTATGAATGGACCATTTTCCATGGCCATGTTAAATAACAAGAGGGTAATGTTGCTATCAATTATTGGCTATTGTTGGTTATTACTATTATATAATATCAATAGCAACATCAATAGCAACCTCAGAAAATCTTATTATCGTTACTATTAATTATCAATGTAATTCCTATCATTCCTATTACTATTACTGTTACTATTTAACTAGCATTAGTATTGATATCATTATCATTTATTATACTAGTACTATATAATATCATATATCATTATCTATTATTATGATTTATTATATATATAGCAAATTGAGGTGTTGATCCACCAGCGTCAAGATTGATGTCATACTATGAAGCTTTGCTGGTTGAGAAACATTTGAAGATGTTTGAATGATCTTGAATGATGAACATGCGAAGATTTCGTCTACCTTGAACTGCCCTCCGTGTGAGGAACTCACACAGCATCTGCGATGCAGTCTGGTACTGTTGGCCCCCCAACGTCCAACCAGGGTGTGACGGCATCGGTCTGCGCGCTACTCAGACCAATGAGTGCCTCCCAGCGGGCGTCATCAACCTTCCAACCAAGTTTTCATACGGAATCTATCTGGGTGACCATTCTATCACTTGGCGCTTCAAAGAAGTGCCTTTCATCAAGGAAATGTTCAGCGAATTATCTTCAACAATGAATGAACAGCCTCAGCGTTTGGCCGAATTTGAACGAAAAGAAATTGTTGCATCAAGCAACATGAATCGACATGAATCAACATATCATTTGTGTTGTGTTTTTCCATAGACCCAACTGCATAGCGTACCACCAGGACGCACAGCAGCTGTTCCACCTCAGAGTCGTTGGGTTTCGAACTTGGACCAGAACTGATGTCAAGCTAAGTCTCAAGCTAGTGCATCTTTAGGAAGGCCATTACTGCAGTCAATTTCTCTCATTTTCTGACATTCACAGGAAACATCACTCTTAAATCAGCCATGTTCAAAATACATCAAAATACCCCAGGGCTCGTGTGATATTCCAAACACCTCAGGCAGCCAGGCAGCTGTCATCAAGGTGTGCTACCGCCGTGGATGGGCCTCAGAATCCCCATAGAAAATAGGCAAATCATCTACAAATGGATGGTTTTTCTAAGTCATAGGAGGTTACAGAAAATCATCCAAGTCATGGATGAGTATGTTGAATTATTTTGGTAGATACTAGTAATTACTAGTAGATTTTACTATTGAAGCCCATGGTTTTGGGGCTCCCCCATTTTGGGAAACCCCCAAATGGACGTAAAAGAACATCATATAAAATGGACATCAATGCATAGAAGAACCACAACTTTCCATGATTGGATCATCATTCATCAATGGTTAGTCCATTGTTAATTGCGACTATGCCAAGGGTAGTTATCAACCATGGTGATGATTTCCATCAAAAAACTCTTCAGCAAAATAGCTGGTGTCAATGGATGGCCCATCGGCCCCCTGACTCGGCAAGTCGCGCCGACCTCGGCCCTCAGGGCCACCATGACCGACCGCAGAACGGTCGCACCGTGAAGATCCACGACATTTGTGTTGCACTGAGCCAAGAGATGCGACGGATGACGTCACATGGGACCATTGATAGGGGGTTTTTAATAGGGGAATGTTATCAAATGCCCTAGACCCCCGGAGCTACAGCCAGTGGTCTAAGATAACCAAGATATACCAAGATACTGCCTTGGTCTGATTTCTGTCACATGCTATCACATCTTTGAGCTCCATTCACTCAACAAAACGTGTTAAATGTATGTCCCAAGCTTGGAGACCCCGAAACGCAACCTGTGTGGTGTGGTCCAAACGTCAACACACAACTCATTCGCATCAAAGCCTAGCGCCACAGGCCGTTTTGATCTCACCCTTGGGGTCTTCACTCAACCTACAGGGCTTCACCAGTACCTGGAAAATGATGGCTTGTTCATTCATCTTTCTGTTTTTTATGTGATGAATGTCGCCAAAAAATGCAAAAAACACTATGGAAGCATGGTGAAGCCCGTTTTGGAGCATCGCTTCCTATGTCTACCATGCATTGACATGAGTTTGTCTCCACTCATTTTGGCAAGGCGCTCCGTCAGTTCGGGCCGTGGCCAGAAATGTGTCTTCCAAAAAGTCCGGATTATCAAGTTGAGTTGGGAACATGTGCATGATGCAAATAATATTCGCAGATATAAATAGATATCAATGATATAAATAGATAAATAGGTATCAATCAATATGTACATTGTCATATACATGCTATATATATATATATCAATAAATTGACTATAGTTATAAATAGTATTTAAATAGTTTTAAATAGATATAGTGATACAATAGTTATAAGTAGATGTAACTAGAGTACATACAAATAGATGTAAAATACACATGGACAGAACCATAGAACGGAATTGAATACATAGAAATACAATGAAATATAGGTATAAACACAGATCGATATACATGTATTTGGTGGCATTGTGGTTGGAGTGAATTGGAAGATGATGGGAAAATCATACTCGTGAAGGATCACTCAGTTTGGGCTATTCCTTTGCATCTATATGTGTCAACCAGTCACAGTCCAACATATGCAGCCGGGCAGTCTCTGACGGTGCCAAATGTTGTGGCACTACATTAACACAGCCTGGCAGCATTTCGCCGGGCGAAGATTAGGACGCAATATTCACGCCAGAAAATAGCTTTCCAGTTGCAGCGCGTTTTCTTGTCTTGCCAGAGATCATTTGAATTTAAGTCTAGTATTAGCATGTAATTCTTAACCATCCAATGATTGATATGATTGGGGTACCCATTTTTGAACCGTTCCCATTGAATTTATGGTGGAGTTTGAGTTTTCTTTGACCATCTCCTGGACAAACCCCGACAAAATGGCTACGCATAAGCTGTATCCGTAGCAAGGCGAGCTCCTTATTCTGACGACGTGTTCCTTCCTTCCGTGATCAGAGGTTTAGGTGGACTGGCTGCCTGGTTATCCCAAAAACCCTTGGTTTCAGAGCTGTGACCAAAAAAACGAGTTGCAGAATGTTGCAGACACATCAGACACATTAACCATGCAGAGCTACGCAGCTATCATCCTGCGTCACTCACCAACGCGGGCCACGCAGGATGCTCGTGCAGGCTGCGGAAAGGCCGGAGCTGCAAAATCGAGCCTTGGGACGGCCGACAGCCGACACTGATGGAACAATCTAACCAGCACATGGCTACGAGTCAAAAAAATATATAAAAAATGCAGTAAATACATCTATATACACTTTTGTTTTTTAACTTAGCTATGGAAAATCCCCTATAAATGGAGGTTTTCGTGGGAAAATCCACTATTTTCCGGTGGACTGTCCATTGCCATGTTCAACCGACTGCAACTCGGCCAGCGAGCTCGTCATCTCCCAGGTCAGCCGGACACACCTGGGCTGGATCTGAGCATGATGATGCATGATGTACAAGTATAGGAGAATTAAATAGAATTAAATGAGAATGAAAATAGAGACTCTCCATCCATGAAATTTGTCCAAGATTGTCCAAGTTTCAGTTCTCTCAACAGCTTGGCTTCACTTTTCAGCGGGTCCATTGGCAACAACTCTCTGCACAGGCACTTTGGCTGCGACAGTTGGACAGTGACATGAAGAAGATTTCAATCAGAATCCGAAAAGTCTACATCTTCAATTCTTTGGGGGACTGCAGCCATTTAAATCAGTTTAAAATCAGTGCAATTCACTGTTAGATCACAGACTCCCAGAAGAACAAGGTTTGCGGATCCTGAAACTCTTGAGGAAAACACTCAAGAGTCCATGTACAGTGGATGAATGGTATCATCCTGAGAAAGCCAGGCCCAGCATGTCAGCCATGATTTTGGCCCACTCATTAAACATCATGAAACCTTTTAGTAACGTGGAAAACGAGATAAACCATATCATATCATATCTGTATAGTAGTTGTTTCAGGCGTTATCCTAGTTTGATCCTTTTTTTTTCCAGAAAAATGGATGACTCATGGGTTCCTGAAACTCATTGGTCTCGGGAAGCCTGGCTGCCCTCAGCCTTTTGGCATCCGCTCTCGTCCCCGGAGTCGCTGTAATTCGGCCTCTCGTCCGTTCAGAGTGATGATCGTGAACGACAAATTCCAACTACCCTCTGGTTATGTCAAAATAGCTATTGAAAATGACCATAGAAATAGTGGATTTTCCCATTAAAAATGGTGATTTTCCATAGCTATGTAACAAATTACCAGAGGGTATCTGAAAGCAGCATTCACTATCCCATCCATTGAAAATCATTGAAAGTGCTAGGCATAGCCTGGCCACTTCAGAAATTGAATGCGGAGGATTATCCTTGGCAACAGCCTCATTACCTCGACAGCGTTGCTAACACAGTTTACGCTGGATGGTTGTACATTGCATGTAGCCCCGCATGTAGCCACGTGTTGGATCGACACACTATGCTGAAATGGAAAAAAGAACAACAAAAGTTGTTGTCTTTTACAGAATAATTAATATATATATAATTATTTATGTATATAAACATATTATATTATATATATATATATGTATATTATATATATATATATATATATATTATGTATTCATTTACAGTATTCATGTCCACCCATCACCTCCAAGCATCACAACACCACCAAAGATCAGCGATTCCAGGTGGACCGCCTTCAGCCGGAGCTGTGCAATTTGTTCCTTCAGCAGCCGCTGCTGCAGCCGTTCTTTGCAATGCAAAATGTGCAACTCGAGGTGCTGATTCTCACTGAGATGCTGCAGCCTCTCAACTCTGCATGTCTGTCCAACCGTCCCAACCCCATGGTGCAACAAGAAATAAATGCGCTTAGTAACTTCAGACTAGACTACTTCAGGTGTCAAAAATAAAAACTCATCCAAACAAAAGATCAGAGTCCACAAAAACGGTACATGTACCCGGGAGTCCTCGAACTAAATGGAGGTTTCGAGCTGGGAAAGTCACCGAACACAAATGGTGCATTGTCCATTACCATGTTGGATTACCAGAAGGAAAAACACCCCAAATGACCATCGAATCATAGGGAAAATGATGATAGTCCAATGGATTTGGGATCCCCCATATCATCCGGAAACAAAACATCTCCGAACCTGGGGTCCGACTCCAGCACCCTCACAGCCGCAGCCGCGCGCAAGGCATCTGGAGCATCTGGAGCATCTGGAGCATCTGGAGCATCTGGAGCATCTGGAGCATCTGGAGCATCTGGAGGCGCGGTGCCTGGTGGTTCCCAGTCAAGTTACATGGGATGAATGGGCTATGGTCCATCCATCCCATGGTAAAGCGTATAATGCTGCATGCAACAATGTAACAAGCATAAACGATGTAGATCATAATATGTAGATAAAACCCCAATTGATGACCCTCCGCCAATATGAGCAAGTTACCCTTAGCCTAGCTTCGACCGATTTGACCGGCGCGGCACAGCTATGCATATCTACATTGATACATATTATATATATATATTATATATATACACAACAATATCATCAATATCAACTGAATTGATAATATGAATTAATCAGATAACTTCATATCTGGCTATCTGTTCTCTCCCAATCAAATGCTCAAGGCCGAAATCTGCCGGAAAGTGAGCGCGGACTTAGCAGGGACGCCATCGCTGACAGGGCATTGGTCAACCGGTCAACCGTATGCAGCTGGTTTCCAAGAACCCAAAAAAAAATGAGATCGGATCATTCACAATTTAAGTCTTTAGGTCTTATGAGTAGTTAATTTCGTTAAATCATCTGAAATCACCCAATGTTTGGTGATCAATCCATCATAAAAATACAATACTCACCGCGTGGGGAAAAACTGACCCCTCGCTATCTGCCAAAACGTTTGGGTCATGAGGTGATCCCCAGGTATCCAGGTGTCTGCAGCCCTGTCCGAACCTCTGTCTGAGGGGAAGCTGTTGGGGTGGACTAACAACAGAACAGGTTAGTCCAGAAAAAGTGATTTTCTCACTTTTTACATGAGTCTCCAGAGCTGTGAAAATGGACGTTGGACATCGTTTGACGCCAAGGAGACACAATCAGTCGGATTCCCCATGGCCTGAAGTCACTTCCGGCTCGCTCCTGAGACAGCAACCTTTGTCCCAGTGGATAGGAAATCTATGGTGCAGCCCGTGCAGCCCCCTAGAACCTACATCAACAGTATGGTCAGAATATTTAATTTACTAAACTATACAAAACTGACCATACTATTCACTAAATGATACACAAAACTATACACTAAAGTCGCTGTATGCTATGGCCTAGTACTATATTAGTCCTCTGCAGCTGGAGATCGTGGCAGAGGCCTGGCAGCGTCACTGGTGGCTGCTCAACCCATTAAAAAATGTCATCCCTTTATGATCTTCATGCTGCTTGGTTAATAGATGTTTATGATGTTCATTCCCATTGTGGATGATATTTCCATATATTTCCCTACAGACTCGCTAGTTTTTGACGCCCTTCTTTTCAGCCAACAGGAGTTTTGAACACTGCGAAAACCTGATTTCCACTTGTCAAGATGGCATAGATTCGATATTGAAGTAACTGGCTGGGTTGGGAATCAACTTAGGAGGGAAATGGAGGGAATATAAGTAATGTGGTTAAAACAATAATAAATTACCCGTTGGGAATGGTTTATACCACCTATCTATGGTGATTTGGGGGATGGTTTATGGCATTGTTTCAACCACATTATAGTAGATCCTGAATGGTGAGGGGCCTGAACCAGATGTTCCAATCCTTGGAGCGTCCAACTCACCTTGTTCCGCCGGCGCATCTTTGGAGCAGGTCTCCTCCATCCCATATAGTTGGATCCCATTCGAATCCGGTCAACCACAGCTGGCATTATGGGTTTGGCGAAAATAGGCCAAGAAAACCCATAGGGTCCCCCAAAATCTCAGAAAATCTCATGGTTAACCACCCCTTCCCCCACACACAAAAAAAAGCCATTTTAAGGATCGTTTTGGGGTATCCCCATGTTTGTGCACAAGCCCATTTTTGCATTGGTACCTGAAACTGAAACTCCCTAAAGATTAGTTGAGATTTAGATAGATTTAGTATGGAACCCAAAAACTTACCAGATTTCAGTGTGCCAATCCCGTCAACCAAGCTTGGAAGCACCCCGCCAACTCCTCCTGGATGCTGCTCACATCACGACCGAGTGCTTCCATCTCCTCAACTATATAAGTGATGAAATGGGACTGCGATCGAGCATACCAGAAGACCAGTGGAATGTCTTTGATTGGTGAAATCCACATTTTACGGTTGAAAGAATGAAAATAATTTGGACTAATTTTGCATAGCTCAAAATTGGGGTGAGGTGCCAATTCTAAATGGATAGTAAGAGTTTTAACCCACCTTTAGTAAGGGAGAATCTCTGCATGAAACAATTACTCCGGATATCGACCCAGTTGGCATCTCCTCGGGATCCTCGGGGTCCACTGCAAAGTCTGCCTGTCGCTGTGCCGGCCAAAAGATATCCAGTCCAGTCTGTGGAATTTGGAACTCAAATTCCCAAAAGATTCCAGTTCAAACTCAGTTTTCATAGTTTTCTGAAGGTGAGTCGTTGTTTTCCCTGATGGTCCGGTCCGCCTCCAACCTCAGCGTTTGTGGGTGAGATCTTGGAGAGGGGCTGAAAACCTCAGGCTTCATGGCTGCCTCCACACAGGGAAGTGGCTGGAACTGTACATTCCTGGGCTACCTGCCTTTAGCCGGGAATGTGTCCATTGAACAAAGATAACAAAGTCATTTCAGCAAAAGCATCAAGGTTATTCAAAGTTCTTCATGTCAAGTGCCATCCAGTTTCTCAGAAATCTCTAGTGACATCCCCCAGATGTCCCTGGACCTAAACATTTCAACAACATTCCCTGCTTCGCTGCCTGCAAATGTTGCTGCGCCAATACCACTGCCTGTTGCTGCGCAAGATCCGCTTGTCGCCTGCTCTGCAGCAGCTGGGCCTGGCAAACAACATAGCTGGGAAGCCATGTATCATATATGTGATATCCTCACCAAACACTAATTAACGAAAAGGAAGAACTCTGTCATTAAACATCTGAAAAATGCCGGACATCAGAACCCCACAGAATAATGCCAAATATTGCGGTCTCTCCGACGCACGGAAAATACAGGCTGTATGTTTTTCTGACAAAACATGGGGGGAACTATAATCTTATGCACAGATGATAGATGCGAGATATTTCACTTTTCTTTAAGGACTATCTGTCGGGGAAAAAAAAAGACGCAGAAAATCCTAAAATCCAATCATATCCAATCATATCCAATCACATCAAATCATAAGTTCGTAACGAAATGTCACCTAAGAATTAGGAATAATCGATTGGTCACTTAATTGCAAAGCAAATATGGCATATCATGTAATGTCCAGAAAAGGTGAAAATATGTTCAGCCAAAATTCACTTCTTCCGAGTCTTTTTCTTGGATTTGCTTAAGTAACCAGCAAAAAAAAAAAAATAGAAAAAAAAACTAAGATTCATGGCTTTCCGTGCAAACCTCGGCAAATCCGTTGGGGAAACCCGCTGGGAACCTCCAAGGACCCCAGCTCGCGATGCATCGCTGCCGCTGTACGTTGCATCTCGTCCACCAGGGTGCCGCAGGAGGCAACTGAGGCGGCCGAGGGCGAGGCATCGTGCATGGCCTGGCGCGGTGGGTGGGGGTGGCAAAAGGGTGAAAAAATGGAGACAGATTGTAGAAAAATGGTGGAAATATGGTGAAAATCCGGGATATAGGTCGGAAATGGTTGGAAGTTTGGCGGTTCTTTCAAATGGAAGATCCCCAAATCCATGGGTTTCAATACTGAAATGATCTGATTATGTCTAATTGGTGATGATTTGGGGGTGCCCTCACTTTAGGAAACCTCCAAGTTGGCTTGGCATTGATTTGAGTGTGGGAAACGATTGCTTTGATAGAAAGCCGGAATAGTATGGAATAGGAAGGTTTACCCTCTGGTAATTTAACATAGCTATTGAAAATGGCCATTAATAGTGGATTTTCCCATTAAAAATGGTGATTTTCAATAGCTATGTTAAATTACCAGAGGGTAAACACAGTTGAAATGGCAGAGGATTTTGCAAGGCATTCTGGTTTCGAGCTCATCAAATGGTGCACGTGCCTGTGCGCGTTACATGACTCCTTGTCCCTAGCATGCCCTAGCCTGTAAGCGGTCATTCCAATCATATCATATCCTTGCAAAGTTTCACAGTTTCAGAAACCACTCATCACCCACATACAAGTATTATGTATCTCTCAAAATTGGCTACAGTGCAGCAAAAAATAAGCCCTGAAAACCATGCTCCCAAAAAGCGGGTTCCCGAACATGGCCAAAATCTACGTCCCTGGGTTTCAAAGTCTGCCTGGGTCTCCCAGTAGCTGGAATGCTGCTCCCGACAATCCGCATGGGCATCCTGCTGCTGTTCGCGCAGGCTGGCGTTCCGCTCCTTTGAAACGCGCGGAGCCAATGATGGGGGTCATCCATCACAAGAGAAGAACTGCTCTGGCAATGGGGCATACCATGGCATACCAGCATTTCACAGCCATTTAGTGGGGAAGATGGTCATTAGCCAGTGGATTTGGGGTATACCCTGCTTGTAGTTTGGATCTTCTTCAAAATGAGATGGAATTAACAAATTCATCTGAAACAAATGCTGCTTCTTGTCTGTGATCATCTTCCCAAATTGAAAAATTAGATGAAGGGTCATGAAAAAACATGAAAAAACCATCAACCATCTCACATCCACTCCTGGATGCAGTAAAGGTCTGCCATCTGCTGATCTCCCAGCTCAATCAAGGAGTGAAACGCTCGCTCCAAGGTTTCTACCTCACAGGCAGATCCCAGGGTAGACCCACCAACTGCATGAACATCTCTGCAAATCCTTGACTGATGTCTGTAAGAGACGTCAAGAGATTGGAGGCAGCTGGGCTTAGGGCCCCTTTCGTGTAGGGGCCCAACTTGAAAAGAGTATATAAGTCTTGATAAGTATACAATTATATCAGCACATCTACTACAGAGCGGACCCTCACTTTGAAGCTCGCCTTGCCTGCATTCTTAGCAAGATCGCCACCATCATCCCCCTCCATATCCAAATTCTCATCCCCCATCCATCACAGATCAATCACGCTTTCCACGAATGGATCCAATGGATGTCCCTTTCACGACAACTGCTGGGTTCCGCCTAATATATAATCGTGTGAGTTGCACTTTTTCGTAACCAATTCTATCCCCTTACGTACAACCATGTTAAATGTTCTTCGTGTTCTTGGATACCCTATCTGCCAACCCACTTGTCAATCACAACATCTGACATTTCAACCCTACGTCACTAGTAGACAGCCCTGGTGTTTGAGGTATTTATGAATCCATTTAGAACGACTTGGAACTTCTAGTTGTAGCACATAGCCGTGCTCTTCTTGCTGCTTGTGCCACCTCCATGTGACGTTTAGCTGGTACGTACTCCCAGCACCTGAATAGAGTCGTTCTATCCCCAGTCAAAATAATCAACGCAACTGGTCGATGCTGGTAGATTGAGGCTCGTAGTGTAACCAATTCCTGCACCATTCATCTTAGTTGTGTAACACCTCCCACACCAAGTATGGAATGTCAAGTTCAATTATTGAATATCCACCTAATACAGATTTTGTCCCATATTGAAAACCATACTTTTGACCACCACACAATAAAAAAAAGCGAACTAACTTGTGGTTTCCCCTATATTGAAACCATATCATTTCACTATTGTTTACAATATGCAAGTTACCATGTTTTGAATATTGCCACAGTTGACGATGTTTCACCATACGTCCATAAGTATCATGTCATAAGTTACCATAATTTATCTTAATTTAATATCACAGTACATCATAGTTCACCATAGGTTACCAGATGTTGACATCATATTTCACCATGTTTCACCATATTTCACCATATTTCTGAGTTGTTTCCAGCAAAAAGGACCACATTTTATCTCCATCATCCAGCCAGCAGCACCTCCAGGCGCAGGCATTGGTTCAACATCTTGCGCTCCTCCAGCGCGCCCCGGAGCTTCACTGCTTCGGCCCGCCACATCTCCGCCGTGCGCGGCAAGGTGCCCGGTGGAAGCCCAGCCGCGGGCGCCGCCGGCTCGGACGCAACCACGGGGCCTGCCAGAATTTCCCGGATGGCTATGGGTCAATGTGTTTTTTCACCGGAAAAAAACACATTTTGATTGGCCACTGTGAAAATATTGATCACATTTTGGGGGTACCCAATGTTTGAGCCCCATTGCCACTAGAGGATGGGTAAAAATGGTCAAAATCTCCACATGTCTGGCCGTTCAGACCGCCTCGGGGTGCGCATGCTGCGCTTCCCGTTCTCCGCAGCGAAGAGTGGCACTCTTCTGCGCAGCGCCAGCGCTCTGCGGTGGCTTTCAGGCTTTGCTGGGAATGCCTCAGAGAGACCTCCAGAGGTGTCTTAAAATGATAGGTGATGGGAAAAAGGCGGAGAATGATGGGATGATAGTGGGATGATGGTGGGAAAATGATGGAATAAATAAATGGGATAATTATGGGGAAATGATGGTCGTGCCCCAGCAAAATGTACAGCGAGGCATTCTGTACAACAAAATGGCTTAACTTCTAGAAACTGAGTGTCTACAAAATGCCAACCTATGACCTCTGTATAAAATTCTTAAAATATATCATTTTACCTTGTGACCTGAAAAAGAAGCCTTTTTGTAGAGAATCCAGATGTAGCTTATATGATCTAATATGATTGTTTTTTGGTCGTAAAAAACGCAGGAGCCTTTTTGCAGAGACCCGTTTTTGCCCATGACTCTTCTTGTAGAGGGGGTAACCGGGTATCCCTATGGATTTTTTCGTCATTTTTCTGCACAAGTTCCCAGACCCACAGTGTCATCTATTCTATTTTTTGGTCCAAGCCTTAAGAAAAATGTTAAGCAACTGGATAGAAATGAGGATTTCACCCGCTGCCAAGTGAGGTTTATGAGGATTTTACCAATGGATAATGGAAAAGGGCGTTGTCCGAAAGGGGAATCAACGGCAACTTAGGATGTTTCGGTGCGGGTAGGCAGCGAATCCGACTAATTTGCCCAGTTTGGTATTGGAGTAGTTGGGCCAGTTGAGTGAATCTTTGTGCATCAGTGGATAGTGAGATTATGTCCAAATCATTGTAGTAATTTACCCTCTGGTAAACGTTTACATAACTATAGAAAATCACCATTTTCAATGGGTAAATCCACTATAGATGGGCCATTTTCAATAGCTACGTAACAAATTACCAGAGGGTAGGTTGTCATATTTGTGAAACACAGCATAGCGGCTAGAACGTCCATGCGTTGGATGCTATGGAGACAATTTATGGCAACTGAGTTCACTCTCCTGCGAGGAGAATGTCAGTCGGCAGCCAACAGCCAATTCAAACATGTCTATAACTCGTTGGTGGTTTCAACCCCTCTGAAAAATACAGTATTAGTCAGTTGGGATGATTATTCCCATATATTATGGAACAATAAAAAATGTTTGAAACCACCAACCAGATAATGTCGATAGTCTCTTTTGGAACCACAGGTTTCTTTGGTTGAATCATCAGAAGAACTTCGCTGTCCGCGCAAAGCGAGTGATCTGCATCTTGAAATTGCTTTGATATATGGAAAAAAAAATGCTTACAGTAAGTTTTCAGGAAATCTATAGCCGAAAACAAACCTATGCAATAACATCCTATAACTCAATATTTGCATGTATTTGGACTGGTAAATGCAAGGATATCCTGCATATCCTGCACGATAAGCTTCATTAAATCAACCCCGTGACTATCGTCCAAAGAGGGCACTGAAGT
The DNA here is from genome assembly GCA_947184155.2 of Cladocopium goreaui. Classification (NCBI taxonomy): domain Eukaryota; class Dinophyceae; order Suessiales; family Symbiodiniaceae; genus Cladocopium; species Cladocopium goreaui. Next base: position 75,159 of record CAMXCT020001653.1, on the reverse strand, counting down.
ATCAAGCTGCCATTTGCAAAACTGAGTCACAACATATCACAACATATTCTACACATTTCTATAGTATCTACAGGATTTTGCTTCCCAATGCTTCCCCCAACTCCACTGTTTCCACTTCGGCGCCTGGCGTTGGTGGCATTTGGTTTGCAGCGCCTTGAACTGAAGGAACTTTTTCAGCTGCTCATTTCGCTCAGAATCCGCGGTGACGGTGACCTCTTTGGAGGTCTCGGTTTTGGGCACCTTGGGAGGCGCCTTCCAACAGATCCACGGCTTCGGCATCACTCATCTGAAGGACGTGGATCGGGGCCGAATAACGGGCCTCGTGTAACCAGAGTGGTCAACTACAAGGTGGTTTGAGTGGTTAAAGACTCTTAGCAGCTTGAGGTGTTAAGAAAAATAGATAAATTTTGGATAGCGATGAGTCAGGAACCAGGATCCAGCCTACAACATGTTGTAGGTCATGCCACAGTGTTTGAGTTGGTACTATACATTAGTGGCTGGTGTATGATTGTCAATATTTCGGGTCAAGTTGTGTGGACGCTGCAGCAATGTATCAGGCGATCATGTTGTGTCGAGCTGTGATGCCATGTCAACGATGATCCTTTCATCGAACCCTTCCTCCGGATGCTTGAAGGCTGCAGAAGAGTTCCATCGGAGAGAAAACCCATCTTGGATAGGATGAATGCCCACCCGGGATTTTTTTTTACCCTGGTTGATACCCTCTGGTAATTTAACGTAGCTATGGAAAATCACCATTTTTGATGGGAAAACTCACTATTTCTATGGCCATGTTCAATAGCTTTTTGTATGTTTTCCAGAGGGTATCAACCAGGGTTTCCCCTAGGACACAGGACCCAGGAAGGAATAGTGATGAAGCATGGTGAATCCACCGTCCCGCTGAGACCCTCACCGGCCATGCTCTGGCCACGTTCCTCAGGGGGTCTCCAGGTCCCAGAAATGGCCAGTGGGGGGTTCCATAAATGGGGCTACCCCAAAATGGATGGTTTAGGATGAGAAAACCTAATGTATACAACGGATGATTTAGGGATATCACCATTTTAGGAAACCTTGAGATGTTTTTTGGAGCGTTCATCACTGTGTCACAAGAGTTCTGGCATGATTTCTGTTTCGCAACAAGAGTTTGAGTAGAGATCTCTCTTCACTTCAGTGCTCGCTTAACAAAAACTTCAAATGTTATTGATATATATATATATTATATATATATTATATATATATATTATATATATATATGCGTATACTTATCCCAGCTTTGGTTTGAGGGAAATGTTACAAGAACCCCCCCCTATACTTGGGGCCAAAAACGATGGTTTCTCCATTGATTTTAGCATCTCTGGAATCCGTGTGTCCAAGTCATGGGTTGCCGCGCACCTCCGTCCCTCACAGTGTTCGGATGGCTCCGGCTGAACGCAGCTCCTTGCTGGATGCAGCAGGACTGCAGCATGTGGCTCTGCGTCAGAATTGAGGTATCACTGATTATCACTGCACCCACAAAATCAATGATTTTCAGTAAGAAACTGCATTAAACTCCAATTTTGGGTGATAGGCCCTGGATGGGTAATGGGATGTCCTATTTCGAAACATGACCAAGTGGGGATCACCCTCCTGAGTGGACTGTCCAGATCAGTTGGAGTTTCCGCTTCAGTCACCACATCCTGCCAGGGGGGTGTTTCATCGCATGGATGTGCCATTGATATCATGAGTCACTGCAAGTTCTGTCTCTTCAACTGTCCGAAAAAACTCCCCAACTGTCCGAACGGAATCCTTTGAACATCCTTTAACCTTCCTGGGCTGTGGATGTCTACATCCTTCCTCGTAGGTTTTCAGTGCTGCAGAAGTTAAGCATCATTTCAAGTGCCCCATTTTTGGTCTGTAAATCTTCACGTTCGCTCGGCAAATACCCCAAATTTTCCGCGGTGCTATGTGTAACTCCAGCAATTACAATTGTCAGTTATCTCCCCTTTCAGTTTTCAATTTTTAGGGATCAAATTTTCGTCTTTCAAATGGGATAGGTCAATGATACATGAATTTCAATGATACCCCCATACGTCATGGTCTAATCCAAGATTGGGTTGCTAAAAATCTTCCAAGTTTGCTGGATCTAGTCCTTATATAATCTTTGTTTGTTTGAATCATCTATTGTTGGTTGATCCAAAATTTTGAGCCGGGCCTTAAGTCTCAAGGTCTCTAAAGGCACTTTGTCCTTCGACTCTCCTGCCAAGGACTTGGAATCAGATTTTCTTTGGGGAAGGGTTAAGGTTGATCATCGATATTAAATCATTGGCTATGAACATCCATGAGATCATGAATTGTAGGATCAGCTATTGTATATACTTAGTAAACTGCTATGTTGTTGGTAAACTATGATATTTGGATGTGATGACTTGTTCGCTCATTAACATGATTTGATAATACATGACGATTCCCAGGGCAGTTCCAAGAATATTGGCAGCACATGGCAGCACTGCCAAGAATGCCCTTAAAGCATCTGATGTCGCGTGTCCCCACAAACACCCAAGACATTCCAAACTATTCACATCCATTCACCACATCACCCATGGCCCATGTCTGAAAACAGGCTACACGGCTACACTGAAATCCCATAGTTAACCTCATATCACCTGATATTCTCGTCATTCAGATGGTTGGCCCCGTATGGTGGATGAATCTGCCTGGAATAGCTACCCCCAATGCCCAGCCTGCCGGGCGAGTCTTGGTCTTCGCGTCAAACCTGGATCGCCAAGTGGACACCGACTGCACCGTGGAGTAAAGGGTTACCCAGTTCACTTCCATAGTTGTTCCGTTTTTCCGTGAATTGGAGATCATTGGAGTTCTATACTACACAGATCTATATAATCTGTGGGTATCAGTGGCATCTTCGTTGCGCTGAATCAGACACGACACGCCCAACAATGGCAAGGCGCGGGTTCTCTCGTCGTAGGATCGGGGCATCGGAATGCCTTCGCGGCAGCGGCGCTTCACTGGGAACCTCGGCTTTGATGCTGAGATCATATCAAACTTGGGGATCCTATTTTCAGCAACCTGTGTGAAAGATTGCCAGAGGGGACTTCGAAATGCAATGCCATGATCTTACACTATCTTACATGTCATACACTTTGAACTTCAGGGGTCGTCAGAAAATGGGATACCTCGAATAATCCAAAATTCTGTATCATCATTCTCCCTCTTAAAATGCCATTTTCGGAGCATGCCCTATTCAACAAAGCCATATGAAACACATCTGGGCATCAACCGAAATCACGTACCCAACAGTTGGTGTTTTCACTTAGAATTTGGTATATCCTACGGCGTGTTAATGATAAATAAATTGAATCTATGTATGAATTCCAAACAGTTCTTCGAATTATCCCAGTACATATTTTAAAAAAAAAAAAAACATTATGTATCAATGATATATGTCAATATATGTTCGTTGGTGCGTCGCAACTAGTATGCCAAATTTGAATGTCACTGATATCTGCACTGAAGGTATTTCATGGTATTTCCATAAAATACATGTCCTTTATACTTATATAATCTTATATACGTACATATTGAAAATGTAACATGTATGACAATGTTAATTAATCAAGTACAGTGGTGGTATTTCCAATCCACTAATGACTGTTGATGTGTCCATACCTTGCAAAACAATTGCCAACATTAGCTGATCTATACATTTACGGACACTTACTTATATAATTATACACCCTTTTACGGCAATAGATGGCAACTACCCAGTTGGTTTCCAACACGTTCCAACACCGAGCTGCACCCCTTCCACTCTGCGCTTTCGTCTCTGGAGGCGGGGCTGGCAACTTCTGGGGCCGCGCACCTCCGTCGAATCTCAGTTGTTGTAAATGACTACATGTATACCCTCTGGTAAACTAACATAGCTATTGAAAATGGCCCATTTATAGTTGATTTACCCATTAAAAATGGTGATTTTCAATAGCTATGTTAAATTACCAGAGGGTAGATGAGATTATAACAAATTGATTATATATAGCTGTTGTAGATCATCATTCTCATTGAAAATTTGGATTCAACATGTGGTGAGATTTACTGAGTATAAGTTATGCAAACAAAAAATAAGTAATGACTATACAGTACCATTCGTGAGAAGAGGATCATTCCTACAGGTTCCTAGAGTAACTCTCCAACCCAAACCTTTTTCAGCAGCATTGGAACCATCCCGAGCACAATCGTCTTAAGAACATCTTAGAAGCAAAACCTGCCTCAACTGTCAAAACTGATGCAACAACTATCTCAACTGACTCAACCCCCAGCTGTCATCCATGTTTCGGGGGTTGGATTTTCCATGATAAATCATCCAGCGGGAAATTGACATGGCCATCCAATAGGTCACTTGAAAAAGCTGCGCCGAAAGGTGACCTGTGGCACTGGGAGACTTGCTCCGGAAGCTGTCTGCCTTGCAGCGTTGGTACAAAAAGTACCAAACAAAATTAAAAAAGAAAACCGCGCAGGGCTTGAGAAGCTCGAGGGAACAAACAGCATAAAATTGTATAGTGGCTAATGATTGCCGACCTGTCTATATTCGAGAAAATAGATTCGAACATCATGGCTGAACCCCATGGTCATCCACTAGAAGGTACGACAAAGCGGATGAATATGGATGGGCAAAAACGGAACATCCACACATTTCCGGTGTTGTTTGACTGATAAATCCTGCTATGCAATGCAATATGAATATGATTCAATTTGGATTCCCTATGGCAATTTGACAAAGCTACGAAAAATTGCAAATCTATACATGATTGACCTATTCATTGAAAATGGGCATTGCTATCGATGACCAGAGGCTAGTACACCCAAATCTATTGATTAATCATCATTATCCCTATCAATAAATGGTCACTTGAAAAAAAAAAACTCATTTGATATCTCTGAAGCCCAAATGTTGGTAAAGCACCAGTAAACCATCCATTATGAACCATTGGGTCATTGGGGGATGTTCAGCATACATAACCCACAATTATTAATTTGGACATGATTATATAATCATTATTAAGCATCATCATTAACCATCATTAAGCATATTATATATATAATATATGTATTACCATCATTATTATAACCATTATGAACCAGTGTTAACCATCATTATTAACCATTATGAACCATTATGAACCAGTGTTAACCATCATCCTTAACCATATATAATCCATATTATGTAACCCATATATCATCCATAGTGCCCAACCCCTTTGGACACCTTCTGCGACATGGGTTGCGTGCCGCGGCTGTTTTTCCGTCGCGCCAGGCCGGGGCTCGCCTTATTCACCGTTGATCCCGAAGGAGGGATGAAAAACCATCCCTAAAGCATATTAAGTAATTATCATACACGTGTATAGAGGATGTATAGAGGATGTATATATGATGAATATAGGACCTAGGATGTATATATGATGTATATGTATGTCTATAATATATATATATATATATTATATATATATATATATATTATATATATTATATATATATATATTATATATATATATATTATATATATTATCATTCTAACTATATTATATGAAAGCGAGCACTTATTTTGTTCCTAATTGAAAATCCGGGCGATGTTCCATTACAATAACATTACAATAATAGTGCTGGAGGGTAATAAAGACTTGCACCAGACGAAGGTGGGATAGACCTATGTTTAGGGCATTTATTCCATGGTCAACTTTCATCGAGTTTCCATGATGAGTGGTCAAACACACCGAGGCCTCTACAGATCGTCCGTCACCGGCCTTTCTCCTGGAGGTGAGAAGACGAAAAAAGGGAATCATTTCGATCAGCTCCCCCGTGTGTCATTAAACATCAAAACTCGATCAAACATTCTGAAGGTCGTGGGGGCATCCCAATCATTCAACAATATCTCTTGTCAACCAACAGGAACCTCTTCATGCCAGAATTCAGGCAGTCGTTGCACTACAACATTGCTACAAACCATTGCTGCTGAGACGCGGTGATGATTGTACCGCGCTTGGCCGCCTTGGGATCTGATTTGGTACTCTGATCACTGGGACCCTAAAGGTTCATGGCTGTCATCAGTGCTAAAAAATGCTAAAAATATGGCTCCTGTTAATCCTTAGCCTATCTTAGCCTTGCATCTGATGTGCATGAAAAGTGATGCTAACAACTCGCAGCTGGTTGCTTGCTATGGTTACCAGCAAAATCCGCGTGTAAACTAAGTGAAACCGCGTTGAAACAATTTTTCCATCTTAAGAACTACTGTGTTTTTCTTGATCCCATGCCCGCACTAAGAGATCGAACCTTTGCCTTGGTGTAGCTGACTGGCTCTGCTGTGGTTGCTGACCTGCATCTGGGGTTTGGGTCAAACTGGAAATGGCCATGTTCAGCAGGAAAGTCATCTCAAACATTGTAAAAGTGTCAATTGTTAGCCTTGTTGGACTATCAAAGGGTACATTTGAAAGACTGCGATTTCGAGACATCATCAGAGTATCTACTATTCTGTCCAATGCAGAGGTTTCACCGCCATGGCTTAGCCGGTTCAGCAGCACCTTTTCAAATCGAATGGTTGCGCGAGCAACTGAAGCCATTCGCTTCTTACGAGCGGCTTCCAACAAACATGGAGATGCAACCGACCAGGATGCCAGATGCACCTTGGATGTGCAACAATCCGATGGCAAGATTCGACGAAGAGCGATTATGGCATAATGGACGCATGTAAAGCAGCATGCCATGGTTGTCATGGTTCGGAAGAAGTCCCCTGTTTCCTCTCCCCATGTGCAGGTTGGCAAAATTCAGCTTGCCCGAAGAAAAGGCCCCATTGGGACATCATCATGTCACTTCCATCCAAATGGATCCATAAATGGAGATCAACCATTTTCCCTAGTTTTCCCACATTTTTCCCCTGAAAACGAGACTTCAAAAGTCATGAAAAAACCAATGGCAACCATAGAACCAAGGCTGCCCATCAGGTAGAGCATGGTCCCATTCGAGTCCACCTTTGCTTGGCGTTGTCGCAAGATCTCTGCGCGAGAGCCCAGGCTGAAGACGCTCGGCTTGTCCGCCTTGGGCTTGGGATGAACTCAACCAAAATCCCAAATGCTGGGTCCATTTTGTATTGAATAGAACCACCATGTTTCCAAAATTGGATGGTTCTATTATGTTCTATTCCATACAAACCAGATAAACATAACGTTGACATAAACAAGTAATCAATTATGCAGTACTTCTTGGATGCTTTTGGTGGCTCTTTGGCTACATCTGCGGAATCCTCAAAGCTACCAAAAGTGCCTCCATCGCTTTGTCCAAAAATCATCAAATCTCTGAAATCCATGAAAATCCTATAGATTGTATCAGTTTATCATAGTTAATCATCATTTAGCACCTAATTTAGGACATGAAAATCATTGAAAATCCATAAAACTCCATAAATTGGAGATGTTGGGTTGAAGCCTCATCAAACACTGCCATGAACATTGCCTATACATTGGATATAATTGGATATGGTTTCATGTTGCTAAGCCCAATGTCATAAACCATCCCCAAAATTTAGAAGTCATATTATAGAAATGGGATGAAATGGGTGGTACGAATCCAACAAAATTAGAGGTTTCTTATTTAAAAAAAATCCACATTAAACCCTCAGCCAGGCCTCAGCGGGTTGCAACACTGCCACAGATCCCTCGCCTGGAGTCACAAAATGGGTCCATGGGTCATCCATTTCGGATGATTACCCTCTGGTTATGTCAAAATAGCTATGGAAAATGGCCATAGAAATAGTGGATTTTCCCATTTAACATGGTGATGTTCCATAGTTATGTAAACGTTTACCAGAGGGTATCCCAATCTGGCGATGTTACCAATGTTTGGCGATGTTTGGCGGCCACCATTGGACCACTTTTCACCACTTTGAAAGAACCGACATCATTGCCTTGGCTGATGCCCACAGATGCACGGAAGCGCCATGCCACGTTGCCCAAGGCGTAGATCTCTTGGCCCATGGGCAACAGCCGTTCGCGGATTTCATATCCCAAGACTCGGGAGGCTGGGGGTGAGTCCTTAGCCCCGAGCTCGTGGCTGGTTTTTTAGGCTAGGAAGGGGTACCCCCATGGTAGGAACCCCCAAAAAATGGTCCCGGAACATCATGCCATACTTGGTGCCCTGCTATAATATGCAAAAAATAATCTATCTTTTCAGTAGATACCATCATACTGTAGCTGCGCAAATTGTTTGTTTGAAGTTTGAACATACCTGCAGGTGTTCTTCAAAACCTCGCTCAAAGACCATGTCAAGCATCTGAGTTGACGTTGACGCTCACGGAGACAGCTTCATTCCTTAGCACTAGTATCCGATCTCTAAGATGCCATGATGGAAGCAAAACTCTAAATTTGAAAGCAGTCATGTCCAATTTGGGCAATGAAGGTGTTGACAGCTCGTGGCCACAGCGAATGCTGCTGGAGGATCATCTAATAGGAGTTCTTCAACCATGGTTTCGGAGGGTGTGGATTAAGAGCGTATGAAACTGGGTCACTAATGGCGTAAAAGCTTGAGTCGCGAAGAGCGTATAAACTGGGTCACTCCAAGCGTATAACTGTCATTCATAGAGGTACGGGGCTAGAAAAGGAGTATCTCAAGGTACGGGGCTAGAAAGGGAGTATCTCAAGGTATCTCCAGTTTACGGTCGGAGTGACCTTTTATACACTATTAGTAGCTCCATACGCTATTAGCAGCATTTTATACACTATTAGTAGTTTTTATACGCTATGAGTAGACACGTTTCATGGTTTTGACATCCCATGCAGGACATGCAGCCGATTGAAAAGGGACAGGAGGTACTTTGAGCAAACCATGCGGAAACCTCAACAAAGAGAAAAGAAAGGTCTGTCATGTCTGCTCTGTCAAGATGTTTCCAAACCATCTCCTTCCATCAAACTACCCCATGATCAGAAAATAACAGCATCAAACCAAACAAGTTGAGATCGTTGAGACCCAAGTTTCGGCTGATAGGTGACGCTTTCCTCCTGGCACTTCAGGAGGTCATTCACTTGGAACTTCCCCAAATCAAGGCAAATCTGCTTGGGCGACGTCAGCATGCCCTGCATAGCTCCCAGCTGACGGAAGCAGATTCCTTGGATCACACATTGGCTTGTCAGACCTTGGACATTCTATGGCTGTGTCCAAAATTGGGGTATACCGGTATACCTCCAAAATTACAATTCAATGGGGCCAGGCATAATCAACATTAATCAACCATCAATTTTTGAGATACCGTGTTTTCAGACAAACCCACAATATGGAAGTATGAGAACACCAGCTGTGGATGTCAGAAAGGATGACAATCCTAAGTGTGGACATTGATTCCTCTGTACCTGGAAACTATATACATATTCTGAAACAGTTCACCAACAATAGGTGGTCGACGTTACACCAAATCGGCAACTGCCGGAACTGATCTGGAGAGGGTCAATGGTTTCATCAGGAATGGCTGCACATGATGTTGAATCCCCATTTCGAAGTTGTCCATGCCAAATCACACCAACTACCATCTCTCCAACTCACCACTGATCCCTGCCACTTGTCTGCATTGATTCTCGGGGTCAAAGTGCCGCTGGGGTGGGAACTGATTATTTATTATATAATCATATATATATATATAATCATTAATATAACCCTTATTCAATGGGGAATGTTCATGAATGTTCCGCATCTTCACCCATTAATGGTATTGGCAATCCTTCGAGTCCAGAGGTCCAGTTGGAGCCACCAGGGTCTTTCTTTCCAGCTCGGTGGCTTCCACCGTTGGGATCCAATGGCCCTTCTCCCTGCGGCCGGTGTTCACCGTCTGCATCTGCCGCTGCCCATCGATGACCATTTCCTGGACCCAACTGATGGGAACCAGGGGCTGGTGAAATGGGAACCCAAAGGTTGGGCAATCTCGAAATTCAACTGAAAAAAGAACTGCTATATTGGATGTGGAAAATTGGAATACATGTAGTGTAATTAATTGTTTTCTTCATTTGGAATATTCCAATGGTTAAAAAGAATCTGGCATATGTCAAATTTGATCAAGGGGCCCAAGGGAAGCAGTGCCTGGAGACCTTGGAAGTCGAGCGACTTTGGTTTCGTAAATCGGCTCGCCCTTCTTCCAAACGTATCTTTCCATCTTGGCCAACCTTCGTGGGTGCAATCTTCGGCCAGTGTATCAGCCAGATATCTGTAAAAATATCGTCATATATCGTCAGTTTGGCTTAACCATCAGACTGGGCCTAAACCCTGTGCATGAGACCTATTGCGTATAGATGTTAAATATAGGTCGTTTGTCGAAAGACCTAAATTTAACATCAATCCTGGGACCTATCCAGGGAAGGCTGCAGCAGGGGTTCAATGATGTGCACAGCCAAGCCGAATGCTGGAAGGTCCCACCCGGTACTTTGAGTTGAAGCCCTAGAAGGGCCTGATGTACCATCATAAGTCAATTTCTTGAAACTGTGATAGTAAAAACACAGCCTGTGCCGCTGAAACAATTTAGAAGAGACTGACAAAGTTTCCAAAACATTCTAAAACATAACCCATAGGATCCATGTATGGTATATATGCTAACATTGGGGGTATATTGATGGTAAATGTTACATTATATAGCACACATGGATCCTATGGGTAATGGGAAAAATGAGCATCAACAAACCGTGGAAAAACCAGACCGTCAAAAAAATGATCTAGAACGTGGACAGGGGTACCAGGATGTTCGACTTATGTTCATGTTGTTTCTCTTGCAAAAAAAATAGGATCCCCACCCCAAAAAAATTGGCAACAATCTGATCGGCAATGATTCATGCATGGATGATGGACATGTTTGCCTTGATTAAATCACATGCCGACGGGCTCACAAGAACTTAAGCATGGGCACGTGACGGAGGCAAAATGAAGTGCGTTAGAAATCGTCAGCATGAACCAAGGTTTCAATCTGGATACTCTTGATGGCAAAAAACAACAAAAACATACCGTTTTAAGGCTATTATATCCCTGGTCCTTGTTCAGGTCTTTTGTTCTGCATTTAGGTCTTTAGTCTGAGACCTATACTGGTTAGGTCTTTAGAATTTTAGGGTAAATATACATAATTACAAATATATCCAATTCAATTCGATGTATACTTCCATATATTTCCATGCAAATATGTATTTATGGGTTACATTATTACATATATATATATACATATATAATTATATATTATATTACATTATATTATATTATATTACATTATATTATATTATATTACATGATATTATATTATTATATGATATTACATTACATTACATTATATTATATTATATTACATGACATTATATTACATTATACTATATTATATTACATTATATTATATTATATCATATTATATTATATTACATTACATTATATTATATTACATTACATTACATTACATTACATTATATTACATTATATTATATTACATTACATTACATGATATTATATTACATTACATGATATTATATTACATTACATTATATTATATTATATTACATTATATTATATTATATGATTATATTACACATGTACGTCATATATATTCCACAATATTCCATCTATTTCCCGGTTTTTCCCCATTTTTGCCAGGCAACTTCCTCCTGGAGAGTGCCAGGGCAGCCACCCCGTCCTGGCTCTTCAGCGGTTCCTCCGTGTAGGTCTCGCCGCTGAGTTCCACGTAGGACGGCGCAGCACTGCCGCGCGCCGCGGCAAGGACGGTGTCGAGGCCTCATCTGTGCGGCCTGGGATCTATTTATATTTGGGATATTGGATATTGTAGAAATAGTGGATTATAAATGATTATAATCTGGAAAATTTAGGGATTCTATATATGATTCTATATATTATATGTTGGGATCTTCTCCAATTATTGAAGATGATCTCGATGATTATCATTATAATCCATAAATATGGAGAATATCCGAACATATAGATCCAATCTATCCAACTATCTTCTATAGTGTTGGGGATATAGAAGATTGATGAAGATCGTAAAAATTGCAAAACTCTTTTAAAGCCCTCTTAGTAAGCATGATTTATAGGGCTTGGTTGGCCAGTGGGGGTGCCAGACAAATGGATTGGGGCTGTGATTTGAAGTATTTTGGCCGTCCAATTTTGGACTTGCAGGGGAATCCTTAGAAATTTAGTAGAACCAAAGAAATGCTTCAGTTGAGATTTTGCACTTCCTTTAATGCATTTTTCTGGTGTTCGAACATTTTCGCTCCGACCACGCCGCCAGGTCCAGCTTAACGAAGTCGCTGGAGGTGGTCATTGAACGGATGATCTCCAGTTCCTCAAGGCGTCACCAGCTGCAACACGTTGTGGAGATGGTCCCGTTGTGGAAAACTGGTGACCAAATGTATTGATACATCTTGATACCCTTATATATCTTATATATACCAATTACCAATTGTCAATAGTATAATAGTTATGGTTATGGTCCAAACATTCGATGTTCCAATATCAATAGTCAATAGTTCTGGTTAGTTATGGTCAATAGTTTATGTATTAGATATGCCAATCGTCAATAGATAAACCCAGGAATACCTGACTTACAGAAGCAGCAAAGAAAGGTCGGGCCTTCTTCAAACTCTGCTCATTGCGATGTAGCAGAAACGCGGCAAACGACAGGACGCTGCCTGATTGAATGGCCAGCTTGCGAAGGGCTTCAAACATCGCACAACAAGGTCATTCATGCATCATTTGCAGAAACACACATAGTGACTCAATAATGAGTTTAGGAATTAGGATAGTTTAAGATAGTTTAAGTATTCAAGTCGAATGATGTCGAATGTATATTTCGTTGAGATAGTTTAAACATGTTTAAAAATGCTTAAACAATCTTAAACAATCAGTCACATCTTTCGGCGGAAGCACCTCCCAGAACACATGGCATACCAATACCTCGTAGCTGCTCCAGCAGATCATCCCGCGACATGGCTCCCAGCGGCTGCTGTGAGGGCCACTTAAGGATATCTTTGCGCCCCATTGGGGCCATGCTTGGGGCTGATTTCTTGGAATTTTGAGACCACCCAGATGGAGAAATGATAGAAATGCATATTGTGACACTGAAAAGACACTGCGTATAATTCCAGCTTTGACTCTGTCATAATGATGTCCTGACAATTTCGCTGCAATCTTGTCCCTGAGCATCGCTTGAAACATGGAGATGCGACTCAATTCTGAGCCAAGCGTCTGCAAATCTGGGAATGGGATGGAATGGTTCCAAGTAGAGGGTTGGAAGATTGGTTTCCGCTCAAAATTGGGCTATGTTCAGGGTCATTCAGGGCCTATGTTGATTGGGTGAAGGGTAAATCATGTTTCTGTAGCAAACCATCCAATCCTTGAGTTTACCATAGCTTAACCCAGCCTTTGCGGCGAGGTGAGGCTCGCGCCCCAAAGGACTTGTCGGACTTCACCTGGGAAATTTGCCATCCCAGCATCGTTAGAGGAAGGCAACTGAGGAAAGATGAAAAAATAAGAATAAATTCCAATCATTTCCAATCCAACCCCCCTCAATGAATGATGTTTACTATAGCAGTTCATTGTACTGAGTCCAATGTCAATGGTTTCAGGAAAATCAGAGGCAGCCATGTCGTCCTTGACCATCTGAAATATCAATCTGGGGTCGCTGTATTTTTCTAAAACCAGGTCCCATGAACATACTTCTGCCACTCCAAAGAAACATGATCTCAGCCGTCCATGGGACGACGGTTTGCTGGATATGTGGCCCTGGCTCAATCTAGCTCTAAAATTTCATTGTTTAAGATGCAGAGTTTAATCTAAGGCAGTTGAAGACACATTAGCGGTCCATAAATAATTGCTAGTTTGCTCTCATTAGATACAACACCCAGAAAAAGCTTCATTTTTTAGCTGGGCACGATATTCCACTACCTTGTCTCTGGTACTATATAAAAGTAACCCCTTCACTGAAGGGATTACTTTTATATCGTACCAGAAACAGCCCTTCACTGTTCCCAAGCGGCCTCTATGATCACACATCTTCCAAATCATCCAGTGGAAATGTGTTTGTTTGCTTCATATGTTCAAAACATGTTGAGCACATTACCCCATATTGAAGTGGTGGTGCATCTTCGCTCCCCCATATTCAATGGCAACAAAAACATGATTTTCGGATTTATCTTCGCTTCTAGTAATTACTATTTCAATTATTTCCCAAAAATATAGAACTATATAGTATGAACTATAGTCTATAGTCATTTATCACAGCTTTAGCAGAATTTTACTCTATCTTTTTGGGGATTACCCTCTGGTAAATTAACATAGACCCTGGCAGATAGGGGTTGGAAGATTAGTTTCCATTAAAAATTGGTGATTTTCAGGATCTATGTTTATTTACCGGAGGGTACATATTATTACCCTGCGGTAGCTCCTAACACTTCGATGGTTTGGCAGCCATCCAGCGGCTCATCGCCTCCAGCTGCGGTCGCTCCAAGGGCTCCAGGGCCTCGAGACCCGCATGATCGCAGGCCGATGCTGCAGTGGTCCTCAGGGGTCAAGATCTATGGGGGTGACCTGGTGGATGGTTGGAGGGGATGAAGATATGCTAAGATTTCTGGAAATCCATGAAAAATCCTGAAGACATCTGATTAGACTATGTTGATCTAGTTTGATTTTTGATCTATTTTGATTTGTGTTGATCTATTTTGATCCGTTTATATGCCAACTATATCCAAATATCAGAACAGCTCAAAAGCAGCAAGTTATACCAGCAAAGAACACCCAACAGGGTGGCTACCTGCACATCCTCGCGCTGGGTATCCCCTCCTCAATGGACCCGAGGGAGAACCCAGCGCCGTAGCAGAGATGTCCAAAGGCCGAACATCCCTGGGGATGACGTTTTTCTTTGGCACGGATCTTTTGCATGCAACCAGCTGTGGTTAAACCACTGTTTTTAACCACCGCTTGAACAGCCTATTTTTCACCAGAGTCCCCACTACTTCCGACCACTGCCGCTCTCCCAAGACACCGTTTCCCTGCCTGGCCATGCTTTGCGAAGCCAACTTCGCTGCATCCCGCGCTAAGTCCAGCTTGCTGACCCGCCGATCAGCCACATCCGCAGGGAGGGAGAGCCGCCGTCCCATGGAGATGTCCTCCGAGAGATTGGAAAGGCTGGAGATGAGATTTCCATCCAGGAAGCGCTGCAGTTTCTTCTCTTGCTGATCTTGAAGTAACCTGGCTGCGAACGGCACGAGTTGCGAACGGCACTGGATGTTCCCAAGCCGGTGTGTATTGCAGAAAGTTTAGCCATGACATGCCATGACTTGATATGTTTCGCTTGCACATGTTTACACAACAGGGTGGCTTGTTGACAGAACTTCTCCAGAAAGGCCGACATGGGGATGTGTCAACGATTCAGAAAATCAGGCACGCCGCACGCCGGGCTCCCAGAAAATTGCCTGTCTGAGCACTTCAAAACTGACATGCTCGCCCTAGAAAGTTAAAAGAAAATCCAGATGATCGCGTGGAAATTGTCTTGCAACCCCTTTTTCAGGGGTTCTAGGTTTTCAGGAGGTACATGCTGACCCACAACCAAATGATGCGTCTTGACCATGCCGAGCAACTGCAACTTGTCCAACTCCAGCGTTATAGCAGCTTCCTCGTTGAACGCGGCGCGTGTTGCCTCGGCCCATGGTGGGGGACTCCGAGATCCTTGCAAAACTCGTGCCGAAATTGCAATTCATCTAGCCCAGCTGAAATCCACCCCAACCAAACCCATCGGAACAGCGTTCAAAATATTTCAACACCATTCAAATATCTCTCAATCTCTGGGATAATATAAAACCCACATAAAACCCTACAGCCTACACTCATTAAGGCAACTAGCCACTGCTCCTCCGGACCCCCGCACCTCCTTGTCCCGGCTCAACTTGGGCGGCGTCAGCAACTCCTGCCGCGTTTCCAGCTCTGCCAGCGTGGCGCGCGCCTGGTGGGCCGCTACCAGGGCCTGGCTATGGTGGCTGTCCTCCCAGCTGGGACCCTGGGACTTTAAAACAACAACAAAGCACATCTATTTGTTGGATTTATTGGTGATCCCAAAAACAAATTGGTGTGACTCCTCCATATCCATTTTTTGGTTGCCTCGCCCGAAATTGGCCTTGATCCAATCCAATCCCCAAAGTTTCCCCAAAATGACTCAAAGGTTCCCCAAATCTTCCCCAAACATCCCACCTTTTTCCACGCAGTGCGGCTTCGCAGCTTCCCCGGCGCCGGAATGGCCGCCGCCGGCAGCGTTTTGTCGCGCCGGCCAGGGGTGGAGATGGACGGCATGTCAAGGTGACCTACAGATAGCGATGGACATTTGCTGGGTCTTGATATGTCTTGATTAATGTGGTAAACCCAATAAACGATCCCCAAAATCACCATTCTGATGGGTGCTGTAAACCAACCCCAAATGATAGATATATACATACATATATATATATATATTTTATTGGGTTGCCCAGATTATTGCAAATGGTTCCAGGAGGTCACTGGCATTGGTACTTGGTTCAAAGATTCCAATGTGATGGAAGACGAAACAAAGCCATCTTGATTTAAAACACCCCCATTCTATGGTCCCAAATAATGTTGTATCCTGATTATTGTCTAGGTTCGCTATTGTGGCCAATTTTTCCAAATTATTCAGGGCCCCAGCAATGTTTGGAAGGTTCACTATTGTGGCAAGAATTTTTGGGAGACCAATTTTTTAAAAAATGGAATTTCTGAGGCAAACTCTTACAAATACTACAAGTACTACAAGCGCTTTCAAACAAAAATCGGAGTTCGAATTAGATTTCAATTGTCGCCAATTGAAATCCTTACTTGAGTGCAGATTTGTTTTTCTGGAGAACAACTTGTTTGCACCCAACCTTTATTGTTTGGGGGGGGCACACACAAATCAGGACAAAACATTGTGTAAATCATCCCCCTCCCAAACCACGGTTTCTCAGAGAATCCCGTGACTCATTTTGCCATATGTTGCCCCCGGGTTAATTGTGGATTATCATTGTTCTGGTGGGGAAAAAGGAGTCATTTGACTTTCAGGATAATCAATGATGATATCAATGTAATCCAGGGTTTTCTTAGGTAGTTGGTTGAACCTTTCACCCCATCCAAAGCGATCAAAACCAATCCATTGACTTCAGGTGTTTTTTCAGGAAACCTTTCTCGTTGATGGGTAAACTCACGGTTTCCTGTGGATTCCTGTGGATTTTCCTTGAAGAAATCCAGTGAAGTCAATAATTGGTTATAGTTAGTTGATAAACGCTTGATAAAATGATGATGTGATGGAGATAAATAATACTGAACATGTTTGATACTGATGATTATAGCATATTACAACTATAATGAGTGATGCTGGTGAAATCCTCTTCATTTTGAGATTTTGGTTCAATGATCAATGGATCAACATTGTGAAACATTGTTGGTGAACAATTTGGTTTATAAATTGTTGATGATCCAACAAATGGCTTGTAAATGGATTCAGTTATAAATCGTCATTTCCCCGCACCAGTTGGGTCCATCAATGGTGATGATGGTTTAAATTAATATGATTCGTTTATGCATGTCGATGACTAATTCCCATTCCATAAACATTAAATTCCAGTATTGGGCACCCCAAAGCAGGGTTTTGTCTAGCGGAACACCCGTTCAGAAATAGTACGTGAAGGTTTTAATTGTTGGTTTATCAATAGAGCTCTTATCCGTTACCCTCTGGTAAACTAACGTAACTATGGAAAATCACCATTTTTAATGGGTAAATCCACTATAAATGGCCATTTTCAATAGCTATGTTAGTTTACCAGAGGGTATGTTTGCTCCAAGTTCATGTCTGCCTGAAGTTTCTGGCCGCAACGGCCACTTTTCAACAATTTTTACATCCGTTTACCATAAATTTAATCGATCCCATCCCCCTAAAAAAAAAAAAACTATATGGTCTCAATTTATCGGTAAAATCTGTAAATCCAAAAAAAAAAAACACGGTTTAAGGGATTATTGTTTCTCCAAACCACCAGGCCGCCCCTTCTGACCCACCTGCCACATCCTCCACCGGAGCGCTTTCTGCGGCGGGCTGCGCGGGCTGCGCGGGCTGCGCGGGCTGCGGAGCTTTCGGCAACTCTAAGAGGTCGGCTGGAAGGACTTCCGGATTCTTGGCTGGTAGGATTTTTTGGGGGAAAAACCGACAGGAAATACCGCAGTTTTTTTGGATGTTGACCCCTGCAATCCAAATATATATATATATATATACATTCCTAGTTTCCTTCAACCAATTCTGGGAGAACAGAATTTTGAAAGGGTGTGAAATAGTTTTAGGATTTTTTTTTGAACAGGTTTGGGATTTTTTTTTGGATTTCTTGGCTGGTACCATTTGCCTAGTGTTTGCAACGGTTTGGAACTTGAATTTGTCATTTTGCATGGTATTTGCCACATTTGGGCATGTTCACCTTCCATTTTGCATGGGATTTACTACATGTGGGCATGTTCACCTTCCATTTTGTACGGTATTTGCCACATTTTGGCATGTTCACCTTCCATTTTGCATGGGATTTCCTACATGTGGGCATGTTCACCTTCCATTTTGTATGGTATTTGCCACATTTTGGCATGTTCACCTTCCATTTTGCATGGGATGTTCTACATGTGAGCATGTTCACCCAAATATTTACAGATGCGGAAGCTTGGGATTAGATAAAAAGCGGGTGGGGGGGGATTGAGGGAGGGCGCTAGCTATCTATCCAGCTAGCTAGCTATCTAGCTATCTAGCTAGCTATCTATCTAGCAAGCTAGCTATCTATCTAGCAAGCTATCTATCTATCTAGCTATCTATCTACCTATCTAGCTAGCTATCTTGCTAGCTATCTATCTACCTATCTAGCTATCTAGCTAACTATCTATCTAGCTATCTAGCTATCTAGTTTTCTATCTATCTAGCTATCTATCTATCTAGCCATCCAGCTGTCTATCCAGCTATCTAGCTATCGAGCTAGCTATCTATCTAGCAAGCTAGCTATCTATCTAGCAAGCTATCTATCTATCTATCTATCTAGCTATCTACCTATCTAGCTAGCTATCTTGCTAGCTATCTATCTACCTATCTAGCTATCTAGCTAACTATCTATCTAGCTATCTAGCTATCTAGCTTTCTATCTATCGATCTATCTATCTATCTAGCTACCTCTTTATCTATCTAGCTAGCTATCTATCTATCTAGCTATCTATCTAGCCATCTATCTATCTAGCTATCTATCTAGCCATCTATCTATCGAGGTATCTAGCTATCTATCTCTCTAGCTATCTATCTATCTAGCTGGCTATCTATCTATCTATCTATCTCTATCTATAGCTATCTATCTATCTATCTATCTAGCTAGCTATCTATCTATCTATCTATCACATGTAATCCTGTCAGCTTTCCAGAGAAGGTTAGTTCGCAAAAACCAACTAATGTAACTTGGGTTTAAGTTTAAATTAAAAAAAGCGGGAGGGGGGGATTGGGGGCAGGGCGCAGCGCCTCCCCCCAAAGCAGAATGCAAGCACCTCTTCTCACATGTTACGTTGCTAGTTTTCAAGAGAAGGTTGGTCATGTGATACTCAGGGATTTAAATACTGTGCAAAATGCATCTTACATGAAAATCAAGTTTTAAAGCAGGCAAAGCAAAAAAAAGCAGAGAAGCAAAAAAGCAGAGAAGCAAAGAAACAGGAAACGCACAAAAGCAAAACAGCAGAAAGGCAAAGAAGCAGGAAAAGCAGAGAAGCAGGAGAAGCAGGAAAAGCAGAGAAGCAAAGAAACAGGAAAAACAGAAAAGCAAAAAAGCAGAAAAGCAGAGAAGCAGAGAAGCAGGAGAAGCAGAAAAGCAAAAAAGCAGAAAAGCAGAGAAGCAGAGAAGCAGGAGAAGCAGAAAAGCAAAAAAGCAGAAAAGGCGAGAAGCAGGAGAAGCAGAAAAGCAAAAAAGCAGAAAAGCAGAGAAGCAGGAAAAGCAGGAAAAGCAGGAAAGCAGAGAAGCAGGAAAAGCAGGAAAAGCAGAGAAGCAGGAATCCAAAAATAATTCCTAAACCTGATCAAAAAAAAAAATCCTAAAATAATTAGCCCTCCATTTTGAAATCTGAAGAAATGCTTGAGAATTTCAGAAACATCAGGATATACATGTCTCATAATATCAAAAAATACACAGAATTGCTGAATCCGGCGAAAGAATCTGGCTCTGACCGTCTTGGGCTCACGTGAATCTTCTGATAGCTGCGACTGGCCGCCAACGTTGGCCGTCTTTCTCGACGCGATTGCGACCTGGCGCTGGTCAGTTCTGGATGTCAGGCTTTCGGGCTTTCAGAAATCTCACCCTGCAGGACCTGCAGTTCATGATAAATCTACAGTGTTTTACAATGTGAGGTACAGTACTGAATCCCTTCCACCATCAGAAGTATTCATGTTTTTTACACCACCCAGAAACCATGGTTCGTGGTTTTTCAAGGGTTAAACACCCCCCAGAAACACTGGTGGATGTAGATGGATAATGATGGATATAGGTGTTCAATACGCCAAGGAGCGTGGCCCGTGGCTTCTCGTGGACGTCGTGGACACCTGAGAGGTTGGATGTCGAGGACCGCGCTCCAAATGGCCATGGTCACCCTGGTGAAAATTTGCGATGGCCATGGGAAACAACAATAAAATCAGAATAAAATGAACTAAGAAGTAGGACACGTTGAACATTGTTGAACTTTGAAGGGATTTGAAGAAATACACCACTTTTTATGGATCTTTTTAAGGGTGTCTTATGGAGAGGTCCATATTCACAAAGATGGTGGGGATGGCATCTCCACCCATCTCAGTCGAGAGTCCTTCAGTCGCAGCCTGCCTGGCGTCGTTCAACTCAATGGATTGGTGGAAGGGAAACGATGGGAGCAGCTCTTCGAGAATCTTGAGGTAAGCCTTCCCACAAACATTTGACTCACTATTTTCGTAGAATTTCACTGCTCTATGGGTTGCTATAGCTGTTCTTTCGAATGGTGATATCATGTGATCTCCAGGATCTCCTGAAGAGCGCCGTTCTTCGGCTCGCTTCGTCGGCTGACTCACCTGGCTGGAAGGGAGCAACCCTGAGATCTGGCAGTTTCCATGGCAACTCTCACATCTTCACAGTCAGATTCCGAGGGAGAATCATGGAGCTTTCCGAGGTCTCAAAAAGGGGTAACCCGGGTAACCAAAATGTCATCATCCATGGATGGGTTTTCCATGAAATAAACATTAACCATCATTAATCATCATTAATCATCATGAACCATCAGTCATTATCATTAACCATTATTAATCATCATTAATCATCATTAATAGCTGGTTAATGATGGTTAATGATATCATTAACCATCATTGACCAGCTATTGGGGTACCCCCATGACTATGGAAAGCCCCCTATGACTCAGCTGAGTGGCGGCTGAGTGGTCGTCTCGACGCCGCCTGGAAAAGAAGCCAAGTCCAATACAGCGAGTTGTGGGTTTCTCCAAATATATATATATATTGTATATGGAACCCCCAACAAAAACGATATATATATATATACAGTATATAATATGTATGTATAATATATAAATATAATATGCATGCATGTATGTATGCATGAATGTATGAATGTATGAATGTATGAATGTAATGTAATGTAATGTAACGTAACATAACGTAACGTAACGTAATGTAATGTAAGGTAATGTAAGGTATGTAATGTTATGTAATGTTATGTAATGTTATGTAATGTTATGTAATGTTATGTAATGTTATGTAATGTTATGTAATGTAATGTTATGTAATGTTATTTAATGTTATGTAATTTAATGTAATGTAATGTTATGTTATGTTATGGTATGTTATGTTATGTTATGTATGTATATTGTATATATCATATGTATGTATATATTATATGTAATATGTATGTATATAAATATATATATATTATATTATATGTATGTATGTATATATATGTTATATAATATGTATGTATATATATATAATTATATATATTATATATAATATGTATGTATGTATGTCTGTCTGTCTGTCTGTATGTATGTATGTATGTAGGTAGGTAGGTAGGTAGGTATGTATGTATGCATGTATGCAAGTATGCATGTATGCATGTATGCATGTATGCATGTATGGATGTATGGATGTATGGATGTATGGATGTATGGATGTATGGATGTATGGATGTATGTATGTATGTATGGATGGATGTATGTCTGTATGTATGTATGCATGTATGCAAGTATGCATGTATGCATGTATGCATGTATGGATGTATGGATGTGTGGATGTATGGAATTATGTATGTATGGATGGATGTATGGATGTATGGATGTATGTATGTATGTATGGATGTATGTATGGATGTATGTATGTGTGTATGTATGTATGTATGCATGCATGCATGCATGCATGCATGTATGAATGTATGTATGTATGTATGTATGTATGCTGTATGTATGTATGTATGTATGTATGTATGTATATGTTATATAATATGTATGTATAATATATATATATATGGTCTTATGTTATGTCTAATCCATGTCTATCAGTGAGTTGATCATCATTTTGCCATCATGTTCCCATCATTTTCCGGCGCCTCCTGGCGCAGCATTCTTGAAAGCTTCGCTGAGGCCTCGCAGCCAAGAACGGGGATGGCTTGATATTGGCTTGATGGTGGTTTGGATATGTTTGGATATGTTTGGATATGTTTGGATATGACTAACAAATACTAAACATATCTAAAAATCCTTGATCTACGAAGCGCGGAATCATCACAGGGCAGAGAATGGAGCGGCACTTGGGCCACCCACCGTCGCCTCTCCACCTGAGCCACGGAATCCGTCGAAATCATGGCCATTTTTTGGTACCCACATCCACAAAATGGGATAATCAAAAACTGGTTGGTGGTTGAGCCACCCCTCTGAAAAATATGAGTTCGTCAGTTGGGATGATGACATTCCCAATATGATGGGAAAAATATATGGAAAAATACAATTCATGTTCCAAACCACCAGAAAAAAATGGGGACATGGAGGGGATGGGGAAAATTTCTGATATCAACCCATCTCCGGTGGCGTCCCTGGCGACCGCTCCAAGCGTCCCTGGCCTTTGCTAAGCCCATCATATTGCGTGTCATAAGAGACGTCCGCAGGTGTCACCTCCTGTCCAAGGTGATGCGAATGATTCACCATGTGGCAACTTTAGCAGGAACAATGATCAACTACACTCTGGTTATGTCAAAATAGCTATTGAAAATGACCATTTATAGTGGATTTACCCATTGAAAATGGCGATGTTCCATAGCTATGTTAAATTACCAGAGGGTATTGGTTTTGGATGGTTTTGGGGGGTACTGTAAATGTAAATGTTGGTTCAAGAAAAAATCGATGCCAACCAGCAACCATCATTTTTCATCATTTTGCCATAGGGTACCCCGGTTTTTCCTTGACCACATTTACCACCTTCTTGAAACATGGTCTATGGGTCAAAATCAATTCGTTTGACCATATTTGATCGATCCCTACATGAGACCGCAACACCACCCCAGCTGCACGGCCGCACAGCAGTTTTCACTGGTTGTGGTACTTCAGAGTTTGGGGAAGCTTGAGAGGAGCCACCGCGCATAAACCAGCATCTTTCTCTTTCTCAGCCTTCTCCTGCGCAGCAAAGAAAATAAAGAAAGGTCCAAAAGCCGTGGAAACATCTCAAGACTAAGGGGGTTTGAAGGCAAATGCTTAAAAGAACACATTTTAAGAACATATGAGGTTACCCTGAAATGAGTTTTGCAGCACGGTCCTTTTCCTTTCGTTCCTGCTCCAATCTTTCGAGATAAGCCAAAAAGCCCTCATCATCATCAATATTTTCGGACTTCTTTTCCTCCTTCTTTTCCTCCTCCTGCTTCTTATCCTTTGGTCTTCGACAGCTTCACACAAACAAACACACACATTCTGCGGATCTGGTTCGCAACACAAGACCCACTGCAGTCCAAAAGTGGCCACAAGTATGGTCAACCCTTTGAAATTTGATTTCTACTGCTTTATTGATGGCGGTGCCTGGCGGTGCCTTGTATCTGCATATATATATATATATGCACCACAAGAAGCAAACCCAGACTTCGCGAACAGTCAGCAAAAATGGAAACAGAAAAGTCTCATAAAACTCAGCATCTCCCACAAAGCTACAGGACCCCCTTTCATCCCCCCTGCTAGAACCACAAAGCAGATCTGAGATTATTTGAGCTGTTGGGAAAGTCGAGAAACATCAATTGACTCCAGTACCAGACTATGCCAAAATAGTCTATGTAAAATATTCTGAAGTTGAGCTCAGTATCCATTTCCTCAGCCTTTCGTTTCTTCGGCTGCTGAAATCGCTTCCGCGGAGTGTTTCGAGCCTTCCCTTCGCCGTTCTGCCACGGCTTGGCCCAGTCCCCTTTTCCAATGGGCCGTAGCCCATGGGAACTGCCATGGCTCACGGCTCTTCCATTTCTGGCCTCCCAAGGCGATGGCAGGGCACCGTTCGCCCGCGCCGCCTCCTGTGCGTAGATGTTCCCGGGCGGAGGCAGCACCCCGTGGCCATGGCGCCGCGTAAAGGGCCCCATGCCCGGCAGGCCGTTGAGGCCGGCGCCAGTGCGGTGCGCAGCGGGGATCATGGAAGGTGCTGAGCTGGGCACAGGGCTGGCTTTGGGCCAAGGCTGGGAGGCATGGAGGTGGGGAGCAACGGGCTGATCTTCCGGCTCCTTCTCACCTGCTGGCGAGTGGCGGGATTCAGCTATTTGGTGATATTCAGTGGGGATAGATCAAGTGGACCAAAATTGAGGATTTGAAGTGTGGGCATGGCCATGAATTTCAATTCTAGGCCCGTTTGATCCCTGATTTACAGTAGTATATAGTAGTACTGTACTCCATTTGAGTGAAACGAATTCTGAGACAATAAAATAAAAATAAAAAGTTAGTTAAAATCACCATAAATGGTCGGTCAGAGTCTATATTAAAATCTCCCATACCCCAGCACACGTAGCTAGAATGGACAGTTTTCTGATGGTTATCTACATTTGCGTGTGCATTCTTGTTGACTCATTCGGTCCCATCCAAATTTGCATACAGTCTACACCCCAGCCCCAACTGCTTCATCCCTGGTGCCTGGCTCATCCTCTTCAGTGTCCGAAAACTCCAAGTCCCAGTGATTCGTATCGTCACTGCAGCGCCAGCTCCGGGTGGCATCAATCAGCTCTTTGCCAAATGGTCGCGCCTCCAGCTTGGGATCCCAGTCATTGATGCGCTCCTATGGGAGGTTTCAGGGAACAACCTGGAGCGTCCCGGAAGTTTTGGGAGCCCCAACATGAATGGTTTAAGACTAAGAATGAACAGATTGCTGACTTAGAAAGTGATCAATGTGATTAATAATACCATATTGCTAGATTATTGTGGGATACTGTGGGTATCATATGTTATTATTCACTTGCCGACTGGAATTTGCATGCACATCTAGGTAGAAATGTCTGAGGAAGAACAATGGGTTGCTGAAAGAATAAAAATCTTCAGGAAACTAAGGGGTTTCCCGTTGATTTCGCCCTTGTTCTGCAAGGCTTCCGTGGGGTCTGTGACCTATCCAATGCCGTGCTGGCTATATGTTTGTGCAGTTCCCTGGTAATGAAAATTCCTAGAAAAATAGCACAACAGTATTTGATTTGACAAAGGGGGGAAACTAAGCTATGTGAGTTTCCTAAAATGGGGGGACCCCAAAATCATCCATTTTAAGATTATTTTTCATCATAAGCCATCCATCTTGGGATACCCCCATTTGTGGACACCCCCCATATGTATGCTTATTGACCTGTCTTAATTTGGGATCACCATCCAAGTTCAAGTGCCAGGCAATCAATCGTCGAATATCTTCAGGAAACAGAATCTAAGACCCATGCAACACAGAATCTGATTGATGATCCAGAATGGAGATATGTAGTCCTACAAAATGTAAGCTGGAGTTGTACATCAACATGGTCCGTTGATTCCTCGCCATTGGCAGGGGGCGCATTGCGTTGCACCCAGACCGCATGCAGCGATACAGCATCTGGCTTGAAGACCCATTGCACTCCACCCCGTTGTCGGTTCCTGCACAAAATTCAATTCAGGGATGATAGGAATGGTATTGCATCATTGCAAAATAGTGCAAGACTCTCTCACCTTGCTTCAAGTAAGCCATGACAAAAAAAAACTGTACCATCCCATTGTACTGGTTCTTAATTATTTCTATTATATGGGTTCTAATACGTTATAAAAAGTAATATGGATTACCATCTGGTTATTTAACATAGCCATGGAAAATCACCATTTTTAATAGGGTAAACCATCTATTTCTATGGGCCATCTATCCCATGGCTATGTTAGTCATAACCAGATGGTAATATAGAATACCCTCAGGTAAACTAACATAGCTATTGAAAATGGTCCATTTATAGTGGATTTTCCCATTAAAAATGGTGATTTTCCATAGCTATGTTAAATTACCAGAGGGTAATCCCCAAGCCGGGTACCTCTCTCCCGCCTGATCCGCTTCTCTTCGTTCACCCGGAGTTCGAAAATCACTCGGTGGTACACTCCGTCGCCGAAGAGGATGTGAGGCCGAGCATACCACCTCCAGGTTGCTGACTGCTGAGGTGAAGGTGAAGTAAATGGGGACCAAAATGATCAAAACCTATGAAATTACTGTATGACTATGGGGAATAATATGGACATGGAATAACCATCCAGTTATAGCTATCTTAGGGTTTGGGTCCCAAGGTTTTGACTCATAGCCAAATCATGAAACAGGCACATCTCTCATTTCATTTTAGATCTCTTACACTAGATATTACTTTTTAGGAAAAAAAAAACTGAGCCCGAGTCTTCTTCAACTCCAAAGTCCTATAGAAAAATTTTGCGTGAAGCAATGGTAAATCAATATCACCATTTTTACCATTGCCAGTCATAAATGGGTGATATTGATTTACCATTGGGTTGATATCACCATTTTTACCATTCCATGTGGGTGGTATCAACCATTCCCAGTCATGGTAGTTGTTTATGGCATCGCCTTGCCATCAACAAAAAACCTCAAGCCGTACCTGGCAGTCGATAGATTCGGTGAGCAGTAGACACCCGGCTCCCAGAAGTCGTGGCCTTACCAGTGCAAGACACATGGGGAGATTGATCAATCAATGGATTGGTTTAAGGGAAAATCTACAGGAAACCATGGTTTTTACCATCAAATATAGGGGTTTCCTGTAAATGTTCCCATCATCCAATTCTATGAATCAACTTGTCTGACACAAAATATGGCGGATTTATGCAACAAGAAATTGGACTTCTCATCCAACAAAAGGTTGGAGATCCACTTTTTCGCGAGATCTGTTGACCATGCCACTGGTACCACTGGTACCCGGCTAACCCTGGTCCCTGGTCATCCCTGCCTTTGTCTCGGTCATTGGATTCCAGGAAAACACCAGATTCGAGGACCAGCCACACGGAGTACCACCACGTGCCGTGAAAGGCTCGCGCCCAGTGCTCCTCGCTCTTCACCACGGGCATCCGATCATACCTGAGATTGACTGACCATGCGGGGTGAGTGGCGCCATTCCACAACAACATGTCATAGTATATATATATATATATGTAGTATACAGTATATATAATATTGTTTGGGTTGGCCCCCTTACCTTGGTCCTCAGTGGCCTCAGCTGGGTCCTCTGTCTCCTCCCAGCAGCACGTGTCAGCGCCGCCGCAGATTTTTGACATCAAACGGCTACGATGCACCCCTGAGTGAGTGTGTGAACCTGGCAGGCATGGTGAAGTGAAGGCTATGTGTGGTCAGCCAAACACTCCCCCTGATCTCAGACGTTCGTCATGAGATCACCTATCTATTCTAAGGCGCTGGGAATTTCCATCCAGCTCCATTAAAATCGCAAAATTTCATGGGAAGTCAAAAACCCTTACGGTCTTCCCACAGTGCTGCGTGTTGCAGCGTTCCCTCTCTCAGCCGCAGCTCAAGCCGTTCTTTCATAGTGTTCGCAGCAGATTTGGCACTGCTGGTACGTCCTTGAGGACGTGATCCTCGGGCAACTTTGGTCTTGGTGGGCTGTCTGCCCAACACCTGCTGTGTAGATGGGGCCATCATAGTGCAGCCAGCGGGCGCACAGAGAGCACCATCGGCTTGGGTGCTTCACCCTCGTGTTGGCCAGGGTGGGGCACGTTGTGAGGAAGTGCCACTTGGTTCCCCATTGGGTCACGTAGGCGGGGCCTCTTCCCCTCCTCTGGTCTTCTGGCGTCCATTCTTCTGGCAGCTCTTGTGCCTCATACTCTCTTTCTGCTTCTTCTTCGCTTCCAGTCGCCTTTCCTTTGGCTGGACCTCCTTTCTGGCCCTTCTTTCCTACTTCCTTTCCTGTTCTCCATCTGCCCTTGGCTTGGGTGCCGGGACTTCCTTTGAGGTCTCTGGCTGGTATGGTAGCGGAGCTATTGGTTGCGGAGCTGGCTGGTCTGGGGCTTCCTTTCCCTGGACCACTCTGGTCCCAGTTGGCATCCTCTGGGTGCTCCACTGGCTCCTGGACTACCGAGCCCAGAAATTCATCCACCAATCTGGGTGGCTCCTCAGCTGGTTGGGATGGCGGCTGGGGTGCTTGCAGCAACGGTGTGTTGCTGCTACGGGCTGGTTGATCCTGCTGGATCCTTGGTGTTTGATCCTGTGGGATCATCTCTGGTGGCTGGTCCTCTGGGACCATCATCGGTGCTTGGGTTCGGAGTCTGTTCACCAGTGCTGCTGGTGGCGGTTTTGGTCTGGCAATGTTTCTTGGCAGAAGTGGCTGCAGTGCTGGATTCCCATGCTCGAAGGGAACCGCTGGGTCAACCTCCTCCTCATCTTCTTCTTCCCTCTCGGGGGGTGTTTCTTCTTCTGGCTGGTTCACAACTCTTCTTCTTGTGAACAGCCTCCTCAGGACGGGCGCGATCCTTTCGATCAGCGATATCAGCCCAATGACTGCCAGGGCAAACAGCACCATCGCCTGAAACAGCTCTGCCCTTTCTTGATCTTCTTCTTCCTGCCCTTGAGCATTCACCTGCCCCATGCATCCAACTATCACTGCCAGCTGGATCAAGTTCGTCGCCTTGACCAGGGCAATCTTCTTCTCTCTTTCTTCGGCCTTCTTCTTTTCTGCTTCTGCTTCGTCCTCTGCGGACTCTTCTGTCTTCTCATCCTCCTGAGAGGTCTTCTCTTCCTTCTTCATCTTTCCCATCCCCATCATCTTCTTCAAGACTTCAAGTCGTGGAGCTGTGAGGACCTTGGTGCCCACATCGGCGATCTGGTCCGCTCCTGGGATGGCTTCTGTCATCCAGTCGGTCCTGGATAATCTCCATCTGAGATTGGAAGCTCGCAGTCGGAGATGTCTCGTTCTCCATCCTCCTGCTGGTTCTGCAAGCAGGTTGACTGCAGCCTGATTATCTATCTTGATCATCTTGGCATAGGGTTTCTGGGCCAGTTCTTGGATCATCACATCCACGCTGTCGCCCATGATCATCCCTTCCACTGCCTCGGCCAGTTCACTTTCGGCCGTGCTCAGTGCCGGTGTTGGCTGTTTTCCGGCCTTCCACATGATGGCAGTGCTCCCCCACATCACCACTACGGTGCCTTGAGACTCCATACCTCCAGGCCCATAGGATGAGTCGGTGTATACCACCAGGTCTTCATCTTCATCCTTCTTCATCCAGAGTCCCTCTTCCAGGGTTTTCCGGAGATACTTCCTGGCCTGGGCTCCGACCGTCACCACTTCCTTGGGGCTCCTCAGGGTGGATTGGGACATCCTGGCGAGGGTGAACATCAGGTCGGGCCCGGTCTTCGTGCCCAGCCACATGAGCTCTCCCGTGGCTTTCTGGGCCAGTCGAACGCTCTCGACTGTCTTCTGGGGGTCTTCTTCCTCAAGCCTCTGGGACTGGTCCTTGGTTATGGGCACTCCTGAGAGATGTTCTTTCTCATCTCCACTCCTCTTCAAGACATCCTTGGCATAGCTCTCCTGTGTCAAGAAGATGCCTTCTTCTGTCTTCCAGATGTCAACGCCCAAAAACCTGACTGGCTTGTGAGGACCGAGCCACTCTGGTGGGCTTATGTCCCATTCTTCCTTGATTCTCTTGAGGCTTCCCTGGACTACTCCTTCTTCGCCCAGGATGAGGAGATCGTCTACATAGACGAGCATGACTCCTTTCATCTCCTCCTCCAATTCGTCACTTCTGATGACGATCTTCCAAACATTTGGGTCTGAGACCAACGGTCTGAACACCACCTCCTCTTGGCCATTCATCCATGACACTTCTCCGAGCGTGGCGTCGCGGTAGTCACCCCATGTCTTCGGTGACTGTCGCAGACCATACATGGCCTTCAGTGCCATCCAACATTCATTGGGATCTGTGTATCCCAGCTTCGTGAGCAGGTAGGGAGGTGCAATGAGCACCGTGCTTCCATCCAGGTCTGCTTCTTCTGCCTGGATTGGGGCATTCAGGAAGGCTGTGCGTATGTCTGCAGCGGCTCCTTCCCATCCTGCTTGGATCGCCTTCTTGACTGCGACCCTCATTGAAATTGTGTCGCTTCCTCTTGCGGAAAGCTCTTCGCCTTCTTGGCGTTCAGCATAGTTCCCGCAGACGACTATGCGGATCTTCCTTCTGCCACCTGGCTTCCTTGTGATGACGAGCTTGCTCGGCAGAATCGTCACCTCAGGGTGCTTCTTCAAGAGGTCTTCTTTCTCCTCTTTTGTGATCTTCTTCAAGGCTTCTTCCTGGACGAACAGCGAGTCCATCTCTGACTTGATCGCTGCGTCCCACAGGGGTAAATCCCTGATCATCTCCTGAGGGCTAATGATCTTGGTCTGCAAGATCTCCTCTTCTTGTGCTTCTGCTTTCTTCAGCAGCTTCCTCCATGGCTCAATCTTCTTGAACATCATCTGAGCATTTTCCATGGAGTCAACTTCAATGCTGGCGGCTTCTTCCTTCAGCATCATTCTGATGGACCTCAAGTTGGCCCTTCCTTCTTCTCTGATTGGCCTTCTGTCTCTGATTCTTCGTCTTTCTTGGACCTCGTCTCGGTCCGCTTCTTCTGCCAAAGCCAGCCACATCTGCTGAGTTGGCGGTGGTGGGTATCTCACATTCCTCACCACGTAAGGGGCGATTCCCCATCTTCCATTTTCCCTCAACACACAGTGGCCATGTGTCTCCACCACTGGCGTGAGGTAGTGTGACACTTCATGTGTCGCTTCCAGGAGCTTCGTTCTCCAGTTCCTCTTCTTGATAAGAACCTTGTCTCCAAATCCTGGAATGTTCTTCTTCTCATCTCTTCTCTCCAGCCTCGCGGACTCCATCAAGTACCGCAGCGCCATTGGCCACCACATCACACCCATGGCTGAGGCGTGGAGCAATCTCCTCACCATTCTTTTGACCTCCCCCACGGCTCGCTCTGCACGGCCGTTGGCCATTGGGTCTTCTCCTGCATTTGTGCTGTGCATCACACCTCGGCTTCTCAGCCAGGTCTTCATCTTTCTGTTGACGAATTCCCTGCCTCTGTCCGTGTGCATGGTGTGCACAGGAAATCCATCTGCTCTCAACTGGAGATAGAGCTCTGCCACTCCTTCCAGCACTACTTCTTGGGACTTTCCTCTCATAGGGATTCCTATCCGGATCACCTCGATCACCGGCTCCCTTCTTCCTTCTACTGCTTCTTCTGGTTGGCCCTCTGGCCTGCCGTCTTCTTCTTCTTCATATGGCATATCTGCCTCTTCTTCATCTTCTTGCTGCTCCTCATCTGGATCTTCTAACTGTGGTCCTTCTTCTTCGTCTTCTGGTTGGCCCTCTGGCCTGCCGTCTTCTCTTTCTTGATCTTCCACCTGATCAGCCTCTTCTGCTTCTGGGGGTGGCGCTTCTTCGCCTGCTTCTTGTTGTGGCTTGATCCAGGTGTATGTTCCGACCAGCATGAACTTGGCCTGGCCGTCAACGTCATTCCCCTTGTGAAAGGGTCCAGCCACGTCGAGGCTCATGACGCCTGCCTTCGGGTGAGAGATCTTGTGGTGCATCCTCCCCCGGGCCGAAGCTTCCTGGCAGAACTGGCAATCACGCCGAAATGGCGTATGTCCTCTCTGGACATGTTCTTCCCAGCTCATCTTCGCTGCCCTTACTTTCTTCTTGAAGATCTGCTTGATGATCTGGGTGGCAACCTGCTTCATCATGCCAGGCGCCCATCTTGAGAGATCCTTTGACGATCTCAGAGGCTCATCATCTTTGGCGTTGACCTCTTCTTCATCCTCTTGAGAGTCTGGGAGGCAGAGTGAGAGGTTCCCTCCGAAGGTGGTTGGCTTCTTGGCCTTACCGCCCCACCTTGATTGGAGGAACGTCTGCTCCTTGAGCTGGTATCGGAGCTTCATCTGGATCCATTCTGGTGTCTTCCAGAATGTGACCACTTCTGGAGTGTGTTGGATCTGCTGGTTGTTCCAGGCCCAGGAACATGGCTTTTTCCTCTCCTCTCTTCAGTGCCTTCCTCATCTCTTCATGAGCGATGAACAGCATCAAGCCTCGCCACATCAGGACGTCATCTTCCCTGACTTTGTCCTGTTCTTCTTTTGTGTTTTGTGCCATACCCCAGGGCTCTTCCCAGCTTCTGACCGGTCTTGGGCCTCCTCCAGGCACCGGCAATGGGTAATGGCGAAGGACTGATCGAGTCCTACAGTTTGGTCCCATGATGACACCTTTCAACGTGCCATCGAGGGCGGCCCTCATCAGTGCAGCATATGGGCCATCATCAGCCAGCATGTCATGCTTTGGCTGTCCTTCTTCCTGCCGTAGGACGTCAACCTCCAGCAGTCTTCTCTTGTCACCTCCGCACTCTTGCAGTGCTCGGCTTAGGGTGTACCCGTCCCTGCTTCCTGCGTACAGGTGGAGTACGAATCCTTCTTCCTCCATGATCTTCCTTCTTCTTCGGTTGCATTCTGGCAACCCCTTCAATGACTCAGTCGGAGTCACCACCAGCTGCTCCTTGATCTGAGCAGGTAGGTGCTTCAAAACTGGATGGCATTGGGTCATCTCCCTCAGCCACTTCTCTTCTTCTTGATTGACCACTGCCTTCTTGAGCCCTCTACCATCCTCTATCTCCTGGATGATCTTCAGAGCGACCTTCTTGGGCACTTGTGGGCAACCATTACACATCGTGACCTTGATGTCACTTCGATGTGGGTGCGTCAGCTTCATCTTGCCTTGGGCCCAGTGAATGGCATAGCCTAGCTGGCCTGCTAGAGCGCTCATTGGGATGATTGGCTCCACCCCTTCTGCCTCCTCCATGACCATCACTCCTGACGGTGCCATCCTCATGTCTACCTGATGCCCATCGGCCAGGGTGACCTTCACCTTCTCGTAGGCTTCGGTCTTTTCACCCTTCTTCTTTCCTCTCATGGCATGAGTCGCTCCACTGTCGAGCAGCCCATACTTCGTCTCCTCTTTGGCTATCCTCGACAGCCTCAAAACCTTCATCTTCTTCAGCTCGTCGAGCTGTGCCTGCATGGCTTGCAGCTTGACATCCTTTGATTTCTCTTCATCTTCTTGGTTCTTCATGGCCATGCTCTTCAGCATCTTATTGGCCTCTTCTAAAAGACCCTTCATGGTCTCTGTTGATGCCGTCGCTTCTTCTTGTGTCTCCTCTTTTGCAGACTGCTCCTCTTTCTTAGGGCTGTCTTCCTTCCTTGCTGCCTTGGTCATCGGCCGTGACGACCATCCTTTTCCTTCTCCTCCTTTGGCGGTCTTGTCGCCTGTTGCTTCTTTTGGTCTGTCGCAAGCTGGTGCAAAGTGTTGTGTTGAACCGCAGTTCCAGCACCGCTTCTTGTCATCCAAGGCGTGCTGCCATCTGCACTCCTTGCCTTTTCTGCATCCTTCTTCTGAGATGAAGAATCTGCAGGGGGCTCTCTCACCTTTCCCTGACTTGCCTTCACCCTTTCCTTCTTCTATCTTCTTGATCTTCACCTCTGGCTGTGCTGTCTTCTGCGTATCTTTGCTTGTGCTTTTCCTGCTGCCGTCAAGGTGTGCTATCTGCTCCATCTCTGCCAAGAGGTGTGTTGCGAACTTCCCCACCGTCTCTCTTGTTGGTGTGGAGTCCACTTGCAAGGTGGATCGAGCCAAGCTGACTCGGAAGTTCAGCTCCCTGTTTGCTTCCAGGGGCTTCTTCACAATCCTTCCCAGGCCCTTGAGGAGCAGGAACGGATCAGGCTCGCTCACCTGCAGTTCCATGGCCCTTCTTCGCCATCTCATCCACTTCCGCAGCGCGCTCACTGCGTCTGCCACCGTGGCCGCTTCAGCCGGCATCTCCCACGACCGGAGGATCACCTCCTTTTCAGCCAGTCCTCCAGGCTGAAAGGTCGTGAAGAGGTGACAGAGGATCTTCATGGCTGTGATCTTCTTTGTGGAGACCAACTCCTCCTTCTGGGCTTCTGGAATGCTCATCATCAGCAGCGTGGATGCCCGTCTCTCCAGGCGTGTCCACCTTGGCTGCTCAAGCTCCTTTGAGGGCTTCGGTTCATGTGCCAGCCTGTCCAACGGACTCAGGGCCATGTGGTCTTGATACCACTGCCGGCACTCCTTCAGGAGCTTTTCCCACCACTCTCCTGAGGTGGCGGTCAAATCTGCCATGATTGGCTCGATCAAAGCCAACCAATCATTCAGGTCGATCGGACCTGTGGAGGGATTCCAATCCTGGAGCTTTGGCACTTCGGGGTGGCTCCGGACGAACTCAGCTTCACCTCCACCATCTTCCTTTCCTCCTTCCTTGGAGTTAATCTTCTTTTGCATCTCTTGCATGCTCTGCATCATCATTGCCATCAGTTGCAGAGTTCCAGGGGGTTCGTCTCCTCCTGGCTCCTTCCTGAGAGGTCTGTCAACCTCTTGTGGCATTGTCTGTCGGGTGGCCTCATCTGGCCTTGGGGGTCTCGCAGCCTCGTCGGGCTTTGGGGGTCTTGCAGCCTCTTGTGGCTCCTCATAGAACAGCTTCTTGGCTGTCGTAGATTCTTCTTCGGGTGTCCGATACTGGACTTCATCATCATCAATGGCTCTCTGCCGTCTTCCTTCTTGCCTCTCTTGGCTCATCATCTCAACTTCCCTCTCATGCAGCAGTCTCTGCATGTGGGTTCTTTCTTCTTTCTCCTGCAGCAGTCTCTGCAGAGTAGCTCTTTCTTGTAGGAGCATGGTTCTCTCCATCTCCAACTCTTCTTCTCTTCTCCTCAATCTTTTCAACTCTTCATCTCTCAAGGCATCTGGCCTCATCTCTTCTAGAGTTCTCTCTTGAACTCCATGCGGATTCAGCATCGGTGCTTGCCTCCGCAACTCCTCATATCTCCTCAATTGTTCCGCATCAAACAGCGGTTTGGGTTCTGGCTGGATGGCTGGTCGGAGCGTGGTCGGGCTGGTTGTTGGTCCACCGGGCCATCGGGGACTTGTCTCAAGTGCTTGGGGTGCTCCTTGGGGTCTTTGGAGGGGGGTCTCGGCTGCCGATGCCGTCTTCCCTTCCTTCTCCTTTTCCCTTGTAGAGCTTGTGTCTCCTCTTGGAGTGTCTTTCACGGTCTTTGGAGTCTTCCACTCCTCAACCTTCTTGGCTGGGGTCTCCTCTTCGGCTAAGGTCTTCCCCACACCATCTTCCAGTGCTGGCTGATTGGGCGTCCCCAGGAACTCGCCTCCACGGCCTTGAGTTCTTACCAACACCTGGCTTTCTTCATCTCTCTTTTCATCTTCCAAGGCCTTCTGTTGGCCTCCTTTCAGCACTTCCACCTCCTCATCAGCTTCATCCTCATCTTTCTCAGGAGCTCTTCGTCGTCGCTCCATCATCATGGGCCTTTTCTGCCCTCTTCTTCCCCTTGGCTTCCTTTGCCTTCAGGGTCTGCGTCTCCTTGGGCTCGTAACCTGTTTGGGTTGGCCCCCTTACCTTGGTCCTCAGTGGCCTCAGCGGGGTCCTCTGTCTCCTCCCAGCAGCACGTGTCAGCGCCGCCGCAGATTTTTGACATCAAACGGCTACGGGGTGCATTCCCCTGAGTGAGTGTGTGAACCTGGCAGGCATGGTGAAGTGAAGGCTATGTGTGGTCAGCCAAACAAATATATATCACCATCATATCACACTCATATAGTATATGATATCATAGTATATATAATTGATATGTCTGGACCTTGAGGTGGTTGAAGTTCTGCCTATGTTGAAAGATGTTGAAGACCTGCCTACAGATACTTCCAGAGGTGCAAAACATGTACAAATGAAATTGACAAGTCAATCTGTGCATAATATGTATACACGTACACACACGTTATATACACGTCAGAGAATAATGCCTTACCAATTGAACCCCAGAACGATCATGACTCTTTCCAATGGCCAAGGTGCGTGTAAACTTTCCAGCCATCTTCATATCGATCTGGCACCAAAGCATCGTTGAGATTGCGGGCTATCAGCCATTGCTGAAAGAGATCCGCGAAATCCTTGCCTCGTTGGTCAACCAATGGGTTGTCGTCAAATGTGTATCTAAGCTATTTAAACTATAAATCATCAGGAAAAACATGGAAAAACCATTGGATTTTGGGGGTTGTCCCTTAAAATGTCAGGGAAAACCCAATGGTTTGGCTTCTTTGGGCGATCCTCCTCTTCCAGCACCCATGGCGTTGGGGGTTGACAGATCCAAGGCGTCAAACCTTTGGGTAATGAAGGGATTAAATGGGATATACCCTCTGGTAAATGATATATATATACCCTCCATGAAATATCCGGTCATATATATATATATGATATATGTACATATGATATATATATATATATGTGTGTGATATATTATATATATATGATATTATGATACCCCACAAATTTTCAAATCTATGTTTTCAAGAAGGGTTTTAGTCAGACAGTATTTTGTGGGGCATGATAATATCATCGGCACCCAATACCATGATCCTCCAATGTTTGACTATCATCCCGTTTCTACGGAAATATTAAAATAATATGGATTATCTGTATGTATACCATATATATAAATGTTATTATACATAATATGTATTTAGATTCTTATATAATCTTATATACGAGTACATGTATTCTTATTTAATGGGGTCCTATGACTATTTATTGTTTCATTGCTTTGTATTAGAAATTATTAGTATTGGTGGGTGTATGACTATCATTGATTTATTGATTATTGATTACTATTTTTGATTACGTAGTATTACTCTGTGTGTGTGTGACATTCATAAATTTAGCTATGTATTACTACGTGTATATATACAATATAATATATAATATAATTATATATTATATAATATTATATATATATTGTAAATGAAATATATCCCACCATTCGAACATCTTCACCACGTCGGCCGCCGTGCTGCGTGACCCCCTGCGCTTCGCCGCAATGGCCCCCGCCCGGCGCGGCTTACAGACCTCGCGCCATTGGATCACCAGATTTTCGCGCGCCTCGGCGGCTTCATCCAGCCTGAGGGCGAAAGTTGGAGAGCCGCCCTGGGGCCTATGTGGTTTTTTTTAAAGTGGGGATGGGTCAAAACCCTGGTACCTAGTGAACATCAAAATAGCTGGTAAATGGATGTTCATCCCACTTAAAATGGTATTAATAGGTATTGATCCATACCCAAGTGACATTTTTTAAATGTCCCCAAATCAATCCAAATCATCTTATCGTTTTTTTAAACTCTTATCGTTTTCTCAGGTGGTGGGCTCTCTGTAGTAGAAATGGGAATTTTCCAGCTTTGTGTGGGTGTGAAGGCATCCTTGGTCGAAAGTCAACAGATGACATTGTTTCCTTTCATGTTCCTTTCATGTTCCTTTCATGTTCCTTTCATGTTGCATTAATTTCCTTTCATGTTGCATTAATATCCTTTCATGTGCCTTTCATGTTCCTTTCATTATGCATTCATGTCCTGTCATTGTCCGTCGCTATCATATCAAACATACAGGTGGGTATCCGCCCGAACGCGCGCTCTTTTGTGATCGTTTTGCTAGTGTTTTGGAGGAGTCTGCAGGGGCCATCTTCAGGGGTTCATGCACATGTACCCTCTGGTGAACTAACATAGCAATGGAAAATGGCTATTTATAGTGGATTTTCCCATTAAAAATTGTGATTTTCCATTGCTATGTTAGTTCACCAGAGGGTACATGTATAAGTTCGTTATGGGTTTGTTACTCTTATCGTTTTCCGGGTGCATTGGTAGTGCTATGAATTGCTCAAGGTCCCCCAGGTATATCCCCAGGTAAACCGAGTTCACCGCTGGATTGGTTTCAGGGAAAATCTGACCACCGGAAACCATTTTATGGTGTTTTAGCATCAAATATAGGGCTTTCCGGTGTCAATTTCCCTTAAAGTAATCCAATGGTTCTATTCGCGTAGATGAACTGATGATGAATAGAGCACAATACTTTAGAACGATTGTTATAAAATGCTACAAGCTGGTTGATTATAATTATTCTGGATGAATAATAGATGAATAATAATCATCCTTTATGATAGATGATTACATGATTCGCATAGATTCACTAAAGATAATTTGTCAGTCCTCCCCAATTGTGCCCATCGAAAGTCTGAGCAGCTGTTGCTTGACCACCTCGGGCATCTCACCATTCGCAGCATCCAGCGAGCCGAAATCTTTGTCAGCTCCAAGCAGATTTGCTGTATCCTGGCTGAGCGGCACAGCTGGTGATTCTGACGCACCCAAAAAAACGTATTACATTAAGAATCATTAATATGCATTCCGATGAGTCGCTCCCTTTTCTTGCATCCCCCACATGCCACGCATCCCCCACATCCACCAGCACCTTATTTTCAGGATCGGCATCTCTCAACGCTTCATCTTGATCAATGCTATGCATGATCTCTCCAGAGGCCGATTGAATTTTGGCCAAAATCGCATCCAAGTCTTTCGGCTGCTCCGGCTCAACCATTGGCTCAGCTGGTTCTTTTGCTTCAACGACCTGGTCGTTGTTGACTTGGTCATCTTCGGGGCAGGGATTGGCCTTTGCGCGCTGAAACACCATGGACCAGTGGGCTAAAATCAATCGCACTGGCCCTCGCTTGAGCCAGGCTGAAGTGCAGACCCAATAGATCCCGGGCAAGGGTTCAAGCTCTAGGCCCAACCATGAAACAATGGTTGAATGATGTTGAAAGATGTTGAATGATGTTGAATGTTTCAAGCTGCTACCATCTCCCAGGTTCTGTCACTTCTATATCTCAATGTCATCATGTTGTATACCCACTTGTTCATAGAGCGATTGCCGCATCCACTAGGAATGTCCTTGGCGCGGTCCACCTGACCCGAAGCGAAACCTGAGCTGCGATCAGCTCAACGCCGTACATCACGTCAATGTGCCCTGGTGAGCCAAATTATCCTCAACAATCATCCTCAATCATCCTCAACAACAGATCTTGGCCGAAGGTATCCCCAAATGAGATGTTCATCAAGGCCCGCCGAGCTAAGACTCGCTCTCTCCAAATAGGGATGATGCCTCAGAGTCGGCGATTCTTTTGATCTGCAATCCACCGGCGGTCCCAAGAATATTGGGTCATCCATGTCTCATTTTGTTTCGCAATGTTTCGCATCTTTAGTTGTCTATTCTCTTACAGTTAGGGGGGGTCCAAAAAATGGGGGATCCCCAAGTCACCAAAGATTTCAATACTCAAATGGTCCAATGATCTATTTGGATGATTTGGGGGTACCTCCATGACCCACTACCCTGCTACCCTGAGCAGCCCTGGCAAAGCCGCTTCCTTGGCTCCAGGCTAGCGCCGCTGCTACGGGAAACTTCTGGTCTTTGGGAGACACAACTGGCAGTTTTGGGGGATCAAAGAAAGCAGAAAGGGTGTTTCCGCACCATCTTCCTGGAGATGTTGAGGCATTTGTCATCGATGTTTTTAATAGTTTTCAAAATGGTTCATCATTCTTGCATGTGCGTTCATTATCATTCTATGGTTTTCCATCGATTCTTGCATGGTTTTCCACCCTTTTCTGGTGATCACAGCGCTTCTTTTTGGCCCGCCAGGTCCGGTCCCCACCACGGGGGCCCCACCACGGAGAGGCGCCGCGAAGGGTCGAAGGCCAGGAGCCGGGCCAGGAGGTCTGCACCTTGACGGACGTGGATTCAGAATATATAACCTATATATAATATATTATATAATATAATATGCATCGCTATTCTTATAATTGTCTGTTTATTATTGTAGGTTATTGTTATTAGCATATATTATAATAATATAAGTTTATGATATATATATACAATGGTATAATATATATTGTAGTAATATTCAGGTAGTGATCCAGTGGTAATTCTGATCTATCACCAACCACCATGATCTATAAGGTGACTTTGAGGTGGCCTGTTATCTAATGATTATCTTGAATCATAATTAAGCTTATGATCTATAAGAATGTTTAAGGTGGTTCACACCTCTCACAGGAGCTCATGATCTATAAGGTGGCTATATAATGATAAGGTGATTGATAATATTATTCTGGTTAATCAATTCTGATAAGGTTTTTAACGTGGGCATGCCATAAAGAGTCCCCAAAATCACTATTTTTATAAGTGGGATTCGAACCACCCCCAAATGGTAGATTAATGGCGTTGGGTTGTCAACATTAATTACTAATCCCTTCTTCCTTTTCTCAGAAGCACCACCCCAACTTTGCACTAGTGGAACTGGATTTGTTCATGCATAGGGGCCCCCAAAAAGCCCCAAAAAAGGTTGTTCGCTTATTTGATAATATCTGATTTTAGGTAACTGATGTTAGTTTTGATTTTGGGGTAAACGTTAGTAACTAGTGTGGTGGTAAACCCACTAAAAGGGTGATTCAATCCCTACAAATTGGACTAATATGTGTTGATATGATATGATGGGGATTCAACCAAGAAAGTATGTGGGTAATTGATAGTCAAATGATACTCAATGTGGTAAACCCAATGCCATAAACAACCACCATTTGAGGGTTGTTTAAAGCCATCCATGGCAATATTGCGGGTGGTTTATTCTTGGGTGTACCACATTATCATATTATTTGATGATCAAGATCAAGATTAAGATTAGGATTCGGACTGATATAGATACATATATAATATATTATAATATACATATATATATGTGTGTACATACATTACATATACTGAGGAGGAGTTTCAGAAAAAAAAAGAGGGAGGAGAACTTTGCAGCCGGCCAAGACCGCTGAGTGTCGCACCATGTCCCCCAGGAATGCCCTGCATCCGGGACAAGCCCTTGGCAGGTCGTTGAGAACAACGCAACAGCATCGGCTTGGACTCCTGCGGCTTCACGACTGGGATCCACACATTTTTGGGATCCGATAATTGTGGCTGTTCCAATGCACTTGGAGATCTTTGGAGCATGATTTTCTGTCAAAGCCAACTTTGGAACTTTGCTACATAAATCGATAGAGTATCAGTGTCAAAGAAGGTGGCACATGTTAAGACTTTTGACTGGGCCCTTTGTACCCTGGCTGAATCATCAAACTTCACACCTTAGATCAATTTCACGGAGGTCAGAAGCGCTACACCATGACCTCAATGGGATATGGAATGATATGGACATGGAATATGAGTATTTGATGTAATTACTGAGGATCACCATAGCTTCAACTGGTTCTTCTGGGTTTTGACGGTTTTGGTTGTGGCCAACCGACGAACTGACTCCTCTGGAACCCACCACTGATCCCTCGGTGCCACGGCTGTTGGGCTTCAGGATTACAATCTCACTTCGAGACCAGTGACCGTCCATTCAACACAGAAAGCCTGTTAAAACCTCCGCAAATCAAATTTCAAGATTCAACATGATTCAACCCCAAGAAAATCTAGGGATGTCCAAGTAAAAATGGTTTCCGGTCAAGGCTTTGGGGTTCCAACACTTTGCTTCTCAAACTTCAGACATGTCCCAGACCAATTAATTAATGTGGGAAACCCAATGCCATTAGCAATTTACATTTTATACCATTTGGGGATGGTGCATACCAGTATACATCAGTATACCACCTCTAAAATTGGTGGATTTTGGATGGTATATGGCATTGGGTCTACCACGACATTGGGTGTCCAACTGCTCCGATGGTAGTCCCATAATGCCCATCACCTTGGCCGGAGTTTGAAGCCTTGACACAAAATGGACATGGAAAAAAGACTGGAGAGGGTACCCTCTGGTAAACGTTCACATAACTATGGAAAGATCCACCATTTTGAATGGGAAAACTCACTATAAATGGTCATTTTCAATAGCTACGTTAAATTACCAGAGGGTAGAGGCTAAAAATGAAGATATCTTATGATGTCTGAAGATATTTGAAGATATCTGATGATATTGTATGCATTGGAAATCACCAGTCATAGCTTCACAAACCTGAATTCTTGTGAACTCACAAGGCCTTAAGGTCTGAGCTTTTGTCAGTTGATCCAGGCTATTTTTGCCTGGGAACAATGCCTGGCAGCTGTGAAGGCCGAAGGGGGGATGTGCCTGAAAGTGCCTTATGAAATATCCACGGTTTATATCATCTAATCTTATAGTAAAACTAATGTAAAACTAATAGTAAACCATCCCCAAAGATACCATAAATGAGTGGTACACCATCAAAACTAGGGTGGTT
Organism: Cladocopium goreaui; assembly: GCA_947184155.2. Taxonomy (NCBI): domain Eukaryota; class Dinophyceae; order Suessiales; family Symbiodiniaceae; genus Cladocopium; species Cladocopium goreaui. The sequence goes on along the minus strand of CAMXCT020001653.1, from coordinate 32,421 downwards.
CATTATTGCTTGACTAACATTATCATCACCTACTGGTATGATTTTTCAGCTGTGATATGGATTCCAACTTTTGATTCCAATTCCCTGCTCCTCTTGGCACGAACACTGCTGGTTCCATGATGGTCCCGCAACGCTGCCTTGGCAGTCCACATCTCGTAGAGGATGCAACCCACCGACCACACATCCACTTTGGGCCTGCCAGTGGTGATTTCCCGAGAGGGATTCCATTGAATCCTTGCATTTCCATGCTTCAAACATGCCAGCCGCGCCCGTACTTCGATCTAGCCAGAAGCACTTCTGGCGCACGGTACCTGCACCGTTGCAGCTTGCCGCCTTCCCATCCTCCCGTCATCCCCATCTGCGCACCAACGTGTGACCACATACTCCGTGAGCTGCTCCTCCAATGGATGGATGGCCTCGCCGGATGGAGTTCCCAGCCAAAATCACGGCTTGCTCCAGCAAAGGCAAGGATCGCTGCCTACTACTGCCTACAAGAATCACTTCGAAGAGTCAACAATTTTCAACAAAATTGAACCAATCCAAAGAATTCTTCCCGCATAATGGCTACATCTAGCTATGTTGAGCGCACTTTGCTTTGCAATGGTTCTGCACTGTCTGATCTGAGACTTAAACCTGCCATAGAATTTAGATTCAAGCTAACAAAACAATCCCCTTTTAACCCCTTACGTTCACACTGAGTTGTGCCACGCTAGAGTGCCTACTGAGTTCCTGTTGCAAGGAACTTTTCAGTTCACTCTACAAATCAAAATTACCTGGTCTTGTGTTTATTTTTCAAATAACACTTTTTCCTCTCATCCTTTAATTGAGGGGATTGTCTGCATTTCTACTTCGCACTGTAGATCCAGGATTGCTTATAGGTTTTTGGTAGCGTAAAGTTCATTGCTCTTCACATTAGGCACATGAACATTTCTGATAAATTCGGATAGCTTCGACCTTCTCCACTGTCATGGGGGCATAGTTGATCTTATATATATCTTATATCTTCTTAATCTGCTAAGTCGGCCAAAGTTGGGGGTCATCCATGTACTGCGTTTCAAATCCAGGATTTGAAACGCAGTACATGGGTGACCCCCAAAGAACCTTCGGCCAGTCGAAAGTTTTGGGCTGCCAATTCTTCTTCGGTCTTGCGTTGCAGCACATTCATTGCCCATTGTATCTTGAAGCGATCCTCTTTATAGACGATTGCCCAGAGGAAGTTGCTTTTCAGACTTCTGATTCTCTTTACTGCTGGTTCAAATGGGTCCGGATGTGAAGGCGCAAGGCGACGATCATAGCTCAGCATCTGATAATGGAGGAGTCATCGTGTCGATCCGTTTTTTAAAGACATATATGATATATATTTATCGTTCTAAATATACATAGACATGTTACTAATTAAACAAAAATGGAATTAAATCAGTCCAAGACACAGCTTGCATTAGTTCTGTGGTTGACAGGCTCCACCAGTCGAGAGCTTCAGGCTTAGAGCCTTTGAAGGGCCAAAGTTTTCTATATCTTCATTAGCTCTTCCCATTCTGAATCTGAATATCCTCGCGTCGATTTTCGAGCATCAATGATTCAATCAACAAATCCAGCCTATGATAGGCTGGCTTTGTTGATTGAACTTCTGCATGAGTTGTGCACCTTTCGCACTCAATTCTGTGCCATAATTGCTGAGATCTTTTGGTTGTCTCCAGGGATGATCTTCTGATTTGCCATACAAGCTTTCTCCTTCCATAGTGTAGGCGATTTGGTACATAATTACGAAGCAAGTCCACAGCGTATAGCAGTCACATCCTCATATATCGCTAAGTGAGATGTTTCTGTATAGCCATCGAAAGCGAGTACTTGAAATCTTCCCAACTCTGCATAGCAATCTGCTTGAAACCACCACAGGGAATTTTGTGCCCATTGGGCAACCAATGTGTCTGTTAGTTGTCGGACTTCTGTGAAATAAAGTAAGTTGATGTGCCCGAAGGGCAACAATTAGTTTAATCGTGATTGCTATAATGCTACTGCCTAGCTTGTGTTTTGACATTCAACCATCATACTTCTCGATGCCGATAATAACAAACAAGCCAGAAAATCAGACGCTGACCTCGCCGGTCTCGCCATCCACCGCAATGCCACGGCTTAAGCCCAGGTCCCCAATTTTCACCTGACGAACTTGGCGGAGCTCTAGGCAGGGGTGAGCCAAATAAGGGAACACCATAGCCGATGGCCATGCCCACTCTCACATACCAATGGACACCACTTTTTAGCTCAGGGTTTTCAGTGTTTGTGCACTGTGTCCGCCACCTGTCACCCTGAAACAGCCACCGTCAGCCACCTCTTTTGTTTTCAGGCGGATGAAAATATTCGCAGGTTTCAAGTCCTGCAAGCAGGGTTGTAATCCCAGTGTGCCAAGCTATTCCGCATTCAGCAAGTTGAAGTTCACAGGTCTCTGTGACTCTGCACACTTTGAACAAGAAATCATGGAAGATCTTTAGCTGAAAAAAACATTGAAACCCATGGCCGACAGCTTGCACTTGCCCACACTCTGTCCCGATGGATCACGTGCCCACAATGCAAGTGAAGCAGCCCAAGGAAGACCTGCCAGGCAAATCTTCGGGGATCTCTGGAATGGATTGGACCCCAATTTTTGAGATGCCAAATGCCATCTAAATATATTTCCAAAAGCTGGGCACCCAAAAAATCAACAACTTTATCTCAGCAAGGAAACATTGCTTCGGGATTAGGGTCTCCCTCGTTTCAAGACAAACTTGTAGGAGTAGGAGTCGGGAAACCAGACATGGGGTTGTCTCAAGTTTGGACCCCTGTTGTTTATCATCATCATCATCATCATCATCATCATCATCATCATTTTCGCTATGAAAATTGCCCTTTCCGCTTCAAGATAGACTCTTAAATGGTCGCGATCCGCCAATGGGACGCTGCACCTTGGAGCAGAAGTCTCGGCATTGATTCTCCTCCAATGCAACGCCACGTCCTCGCACCAGCCGATCCAGGTCACAGTCCATAAGCCTCAAGGACATCATGACATCATGTGCTTTGACATAAAAAAAAAAACATAAAAGAACTCCTGGAACCCAAATGACCGGCAGAATTGAATGGTAGAGTCCTCCATTTCATGGGTGAAAACCTGAAAACCCTCCAAAATAACGGACAGTTTGGGCTCGATGATAAACATAATGCATCGAAAAGTTTAACACTGTAATCTGGTAAACCCAATCGAATAAACCATGCCCAATTCTACCAGAAATGGATGGGTGGGAAAAACCAGCCCCAAATTCGATGCTTATCATTGGGACTCCATCCCTCAGGGGCCAGGCTCCATGGAAATGTAGAGCTCACCTGGCCACATGATTTTTGCTGATGAACAAATACAAAGAACGAATCATTCAACTGCTGGTCCAGTGGTACAGTATGCTACAGTCAGTTTCGACCTGCCATACTTGGATTACAGACTGGCATGTTCCAAAAATATCCAAAAATTCTCCAAACCCACTATAAAACAAACACATGTTTTTGTCGAGAAACGCATGGTTAAAGCCAAATCAATCTCAGCTTCGGGCCTCCTGCTTCCACCAACAGGACCTACGGCGGTTGCTGCTTTGTTGAGAGGCTGCTGTCATCACTTGGTGCGTTACTTGGTTAAATTTCACAACCTATATTTCGGGTACATTCGCTGTTTCGTGCCATCTCCATCCATTTCCAATCACTGTATGCCCTATGACCCCAGGATCCTTGGCGCCCAGGGCGCCCAGGCGTCATGCAGCTGCAAGAGGTTGGGATGGCGAAAATGACGCATCAACTTGATCTCCCTGAGCCTTGGGAAAACATCAAGAAAGATCAAGAAAGGAGCTCGAAAACCTGGAAGAATCAGGGAACTAGCAACCGAACTTGGGATACAACTTGTATACTACGTAATTTGCATTATCATAATCATAATGATCACTAGATATCACTAGATATCACTAACTTTTGATACTCAACCAATGAAACTGAAACCCAGTGGTATTTCCAAACATTGGAGCAGCCCAAACCAGACCGCAGCGCTCCCTTGTGAGTTGAACTCCGAGAGGCGTTCGTCTCAGCATCAAAAAGTTGTCGAAGACTCTTCGCCTAAGCGACGTGGATCGGAAAACTGGATGCACAAGATGTACAGGCGTCTTGGAACAGTCTGGAGAATCACTAATGTTGCTGATGTTACATGCCTTCAACGCATTTCGCAGTTGATTTTTTGACATGAACTTGGGCCAAGCTTGAGGTACTGTAGAAATTGGATGGCTATTGCTGTACTAACAAGGTCCAAACTCAAACTGTGGGTTCGTTCCCCTCATAATTTTCAACCCAGCCATATTTGCCACTCAAATCCTTATCCATTTCATGGGTTCCTAGAATGGGGGATCCCCCAAACCATAGGTTCAACTCTGGTGGCATCTTGTGGACCTCTGGGTGCTTCGGCACACGCTTCACGGCCACGTCCCGGCCCTCCGTGGCATCACGAAAGGATGCTACTACACCTCAGGAATCATTCTGCCCAGCCAGTGAATTTGCCAACAAAGCATGGCTATTGGGAATATATCTGGATATGATTGATGGATCAATAGTAGAATCAACCAACATCCGGAACTGCAGAGCCCATCTTTGAATTCCATGCTTCGAAGGCTATGGTTTCTGTCACCAAGAACCCAGCCATAGCTGCCACTGCCCAGCAGCTTCTGAAACTGATACCTGGCATGGATTTATTAGAAGGTTCCATCTCAGCCAGCTAAAAATGCCAGCATATGTATGATATACATCATTTTTCGATCATATAGTGTGTGTGTAATTATATATAGTATACAATTGCATCTTCTAGTTTAGTTTATCATATTTCACTAACCTGAATTAAGGCCATTTGGGGATGATTTCCCTTATTAACCATGATTCCAGGGCTCGGTCGCAGTGAGGTCGTTATAATTTACCCAGATATGATTCACTTGGGGTACCCCAAAAATCTCACCCGAATTCACCTGGATGGCAGTTGAAAGCTGCTGGAGTCCACCGCCAACACCTGGGAAATCGCTGGCGGAGCATCAGATTTTGGGGATTTGACCCATGGAAATTGATGCATTCTTCACGAGAATTTATCTGTTTCACAGGTAAAAATATGGGAATTCACCACGTCTTCATTGATCATCGCAATGGATCTCCATCAAAGTTGAATTTCATCTCGGTCCCCAAGCACTTCGTGCCGATCGCGCCCTGTGCATGGCATTGGCTCTGCTGAGTCCAAGATTTATGGATGAAATTGTCTGGCTCGCAAGTGATGATGATATCCTGCTGGGGCTCCTCCTTGCATGGCTTGCTCCACTGTGAGGCTGAGAAATTCTGGTCATTGATGGTCATTGCATACTGGAGCCATCTGCAAAGGACCTGGTGACCTGGTTTATGCCTGAATATCCATGTCCGCTGAGCCTGAATAGGCTGCAAATCTGGCTTAAAAGAAATGGAGGAACACAATATCCATCCTCCTAAAAACTGACTTTGTCTACAGGTCGCGAGTCTGTCTCGTGGATCTGGAATCCAGATTTCAGCGTCCTCACTTCCCACGCTGTGCGGCTTGTCCAACCATCGCTGAAAATCTCTCAAATTGTGGAAACCCAAAGCCACGACATGGCATACTTCCTGCAATTCCTGGCAAAACAATCTGAAGGCTTCCCAAAATGTAAAGAAGACAAATTCATACAAATTCCAAGAGTTTTGTGTTCGATTCTGAGTCCTCCCTGTTCCACCCTGTACCCCTGAAAACTAACATCTATATATATAATATATATATATATATTATATAACCGTTCGAATCGAACCTGAACAATTTCCATTTCCAGTGAGAACATCATATTCCTAACATCTCCTAACCGGTCCCAACCATTCCAAACCGATGAAATTCGCTGGTTCCATGGTAGTTTCCAGCAGGGTATCACCAGGGCAGCTTGTCTTTTCCTATTTTCACCAAGGCAGTGGAAGGATCACCCCTTCCACCCAGACTCCGCTGACGCCGGCGCACGGGTGCAGGAGAAGTGCGAGAGAATATCAATACCAAATCTAGTATCGAAGAGGAATATACATAAATATACTACGTACATCTATATACTACATATACATATTATTTAATATATATATATATATATGAGCTGCGAACCATATTTGTTACATAACGCAATTGACGGGGTGTTCCTACCTCGTTCTCCAGTCCCGTAACGTTTTTGCCTACCTCGTTCTCGGGGTGTTCCTACCTCGTTTTACAAGCTAAATATGATGTTTTTGACAAACCGGGGTACGCCCGAATACTACTTTCCATATACGCAAATAAGAGCCGTCGCTCATATGGTATGATATATGTGGTGCTAACTGTTAAGTCTATAGCTTGCCATGATCATTTATATCATGATCATCGGCCATGTCTAGAAGTTCCCCATCGTTCCCCATCCGTCAGCGTTTGCAGCGCAGTGAACTGCAGTTCAAATCAGCGGAACGCTCCAGGGCCAGCTATAAAAATGGTGATGACTGGGGGATGGTGCAAATGGCATTGTTGACTACCCACATTAGAAATATTAGAATCATAGAATAGAAGAAATATGAAGAAATTATATAATATAGAAATTGTGGATTGGTCCACATGGTCACGCTTTGAAGCTTCTGTGTAAAGAGATGTAAAAAGTTAGCAATGATCGGCACATATGGGCAGTCTTTTCCATAACTTTGAACGTGGAAATCTGGCCGCATTACCAGAAAGCAAGGACTGTGCAGTGCAAAAAAAAACAAGCCTGTTGAAGTTCAGTCAAGCAGCAAGAAAAACCTTGGTCCCTTTCCTACATATCCTCTGGGTTCAAACCTCAAACCTATTCCTTTTACAATGAGCCAAGTTCAGTCATGCTGCTCCTTCGAAGTAAACCAAAGCTGACCTATGTTTGCCCGGCTTGAGCTGATTTGAGCCACCGGATCTTCGGCTACAAATGCGAACTGGAAAAATGGAGGCCGCTGGAGAGGCGGCCCAGTCAATGGATTCAGTGCGTCTTGGTGAGAATCTCACTTAGTACACAGCAAATTTACTGGTCACAGAGGTCACAAGTACTGGCAACGTCACTTCGATAAGATCATCATTGTCGTAAGTCATCTATCAATGGGTATGTTTCTATAGCTATGTTAAACTATAGTAAACCCCAAAAAGATTTGGAAGAAGTAATTGGTCGTTATTTGAGTGTCATCTTAGTCATCTTACTTTTTCATGAATTTGTTGGGGGTTACTATACCATAGTGTACCAATACCTGTCAATCATTTGAAAATCCGCCACAGATTCTTCACCACCGCCACCAAGCGCAACCGCGGTTGCGTCCCCTCAGAAGCTCTCAGTGAGCTCCTAGGGATGCCAACAGCGGAGAGCGAAATGCTGAGGGATGATGGAAATAGATAGATTTTTCAAGTAGGACCATAGGAAGAAATTGTTCATAACCTAGGATATCCTAGGATTATGTAAGATACTGTGTGATATCATGTCATCTAATATCCCCATCTTAAAAAAATCCAACACTCTTCAGTAAGAGAAAAAAATCACGTTCACACATGTTGAAGAGGAATATACCGTTTTTGCACATGAAAAGCACAACATGGTCCCTCTTCATCAAGGCCATCAAACCCACCTCCCAATGTATCGCATCCAAGTGGCCCATGTACCAATCTCTGGATCCAAGTGGTCGTTCCAGTTTTTGAAGGTCCTGGAAAGATCCCCTCTTGGAGTATGAATCCACAAGAAGTGGCTATGGATCAATACCTATGAAAATACCATTTTTACTGGGATGAACATCCATAAATCCCAGCTATTTTGGGGTTCACTAGGTACCAAAATTTTGACCCATCCCCAAGTCAAGTCCGTCGGATCTCGCCGTAGTCTCTCGATTTGACTGCCTGGCTTTTGAAAAGACAGTGATTTGATGTGCCCTGATTAAAAGATCCTGCTGGGAAAAGTAGATGCATCTGCAGCATCTGCAAACTGGGGATATTTTTTGGCCATGTTACCAGAAGTCAGCTGATCTCAACCTACTTTTTGATGCGATTCCAAGTAGACTCAGTACCTCAAATGCTTTGGCCTCAGCGAATGGGATGCTGAGGATGTTCAGACTTGAAGATCCGTGAGCATTACGTGGTATCCAGCCAGTCAGTCAGGGGGGCTGTAAAGCGTTTTTTGTTTCCACAATCAACAACTCAAGGCTATGCGCTGCACAAGGTAGAGGACTCAGCTGTGCAACTTTTGAGTTTTGTTGCGTCAGCCTCTTTGTTTGTGAATGAACTCAGCGTGGTTCTGAGTTGTTCAGCCTTGTTGACCGAAGACCTCCACAAAGCGCTGGATCTTCCCGCCTGTTCGAACTCCAAGCGATCAGCCTTCAACTGCGCCACGATTGGCTCCTGCCAGCTGGCAATGGATTCAAAAGTCGATAAATGTAGATAAACGATGATAAATGTAGCATTCTGACTGGACCATTTGTTCTCCTTGCTCTCTTGGCACCAACCCTACCCTCTTCTGAAGTTTTGATGCTTCTGCTCTTGAGCGTCTGAGCATGTTGACTCTGATCCAACTTATCAAAGTATCAGGAAGAAAGTCATTCGTTGTGTGTCTATGGAGGTTGTATGACAAGTCTTCCTGCAATCAGAAGTTGCTTCCTCCCTCCCCCGCAAGGCCCAAAAAGGCTGCGCTCCGACATGTCTGCTTTGGAGACGCGCTGGATGAGGCTGTACCCCCTTAAAGCAGCAACTTGTTCAGCAGAAAATGTGGTCTTCAAATATAGGAAATGCATGGAAATGCTCTAATGATATAATGCGGGAAACCCAATGCCATCATAAACCTACCATTTGGGGATGATAGTTGCCCATTTATGGTGATTTTGGGAATGATATATGGTTGGGTTTACCACATTACGCAGTCAACATCAGTCAATGGCTGTCACCGCCAGGGCACTCCATTGCTGTCATCAACTTGGGAAGGTCCTAGGCAGAACGGCTGCCCTGATGGAAGTCCTGAAATAAGTAGTTGTTGCCTGAAATAGCAACCCTAATAATATCTAATAATGGACCATCTTCCATATCTGGGTTGTTGTCTTTCAACTTGGAATTTCAACGCGACTAGAGGGTACTAGAGCCCACTTTGGAACTGTTGGGCTCTGCCAAGATGAATCCAGGCTCCAATCTCAAGCCCAAACTGATACAGAGATCTATCAACATATATCAGAATGAGGTGGGGGTGTCATTATGGATATGATGGTCTGTCTCAGAGTAGGATGTACCATGATATACCCAAAAAAAATATGGATGATCAGGGTTTCCCGCATTGAAATGGCCATTATCGGTGTGGTATCCGGGTATCCCCGATTTTTCTCAACCTTCCCAGAGATGTCAAGACAAGGCGTCCGGCTCAACGGTCGCTCCCAAAAAAAAAACTTCACCGGCTCCTTCTTGATGAAGCGCTCGATGCCATCTTCAAACTTGGCACGCTTCACGTCCAGTACCTTGGGCCTTGGATGTGGTTTGTGCCTTGTCATGGCGATACATGGCTATAGGATGCTATAGGTCAGTCGTCATCTCTTGTAGCTCCAAAAAATTTAAAAACACGCCTTTAGCACAAATATCTACAAAAACACACAGACTTGGATTTTTTGGATACTAAAAGTAGATCCTCATGATCCTCCAGTTGTAAGAATTCTTAGTTTTCACACTTTGACCTTTGACCTTGTCACGAGAATATCACTTCCTGCTGCATCGAGACATCTGAGACATCTGAGACCACCAACTTCAATCCGTTTTGCAGGGCATCGAAGACGCTGGTGCCGTTTTGTCGTGGGATCCTGATTTCTTTCTGGAGCTGGAACTGGAGAGATCCGGAGTTGCAACTGACAATGTGGTGCACCCCAAGTTGTAAAATGTGTTTTATATTGTTTTATATACCTCAGTAACTATTGAATATTATATCTATAAGTTGCTTTATTTACCTCCTTCACCTTTGATATGTATACAGTAGACACATACATATACATATACATATATATTATATATATACCAAAAACCTTAGTCGCTGTATTGGTCGCAAATCAAATGGATTCATTGTGGTCCAACTTCGCCCAAAAAATGTCGAAGGCCAGACCTCTACCTTCGATGTCAGGTCTCAGTCTTTGTTGCTAATCTTGGATTTAAAGTGATGATTAAATGATAGGTAAAATGATAGGTAAAATGATAGGTAAAATATGGTAAAATGAAGGGTAAAATGATCATGAATCACTGAGAAGTACGCTATTTTCAGACAAACCCAAATGAATGTTGATTACATCTCTTAATTCCCAAGCAGTGTGACCTCCAGATATGACATCGGAGCAGCAAGAGAAAGAAGTCTCCCAAGCAGGTTCTGGTGACGTCTTCCAGTTTTGCTCAATCAAATCTGGTCGCTGTTGCTAGCACCACTTCCCTGGTCCCATCTGGTCCCTGACCCCCAAAATCTGGGCCGGCCGCGCATCGCACCATCCACCTCGGGCTTGCCCACTTCTGCAGGGAAGCCTTGGGGAAGACGTGCCTTTGATTCTTCGGCAGCGAATCAATAATGAAAGGGTCCTCTAGATGTGCCTCGAACCCGAACCCATGTATTGCAATATAATGATTGCTGTAACAATGTAACAATCCAACTCTGGAGAGATCTGGTCAGTTATCCACCTAGGTTTCACCTTCGCAGTTTCCCCAAAATGCCTCGAAGTGGTTCAAAAATGGACACTATCAAGGTGAAGCCGCTCATGATGGTCATGCCCTTCTCGACAGGAACAGTAGCAGCCTGGCTCACACGGCGGTGGCTGAAAAACTTCTCGTATTCAAGGGAATACGAGAAAGTACAAAACATAAGCAGGAGGTTGTGGTACTCCGGATGTTCTTTAATGATCTTCAATGCCTATTTGGATTGTTTGGGGGAGGTGTTTAGTCTTGACAGCAGCCATTTCTGATGTTCAGGTACTCTGAAGGTTCATAAAGAATATACCTACAGCACTGCTACAGCAAAATCAGCCAGTTTGACACCACTGAGCGCATCGCCAGCCTGCAAAGGGAAAATTTGGACCCAAACCTTCACTCCATCCGAACATCTATGTAGAAAACATGACTAAATATCGACCAAGTAAAGATGTAAAGATAGTAAAGACTAATTATATAATTCAATTAAGTAAAAACCAAGGATGTTTTTCGATTTTTTACAAAATCAAGAACCACTGACTAAGTCATTGACACTGGCCTTGCTGTGTGATCTGAAGCCAGGCTCATCCCTGGGCGATTGCCGAGCCTGGTAGGTCGCGATGCCCTTGCTGATCACGCGGCCAGTCCTTGTGGGTTTTTACGGGATCCAAATTTCCCGTTGCTGGTTGCTTTGAACCCTGACAGTGGAAAACCGTTCTTCCCAGCTGTTTGTGATGTTTGTGTGTTTTGCCAAAGACTACAAAAACACCTTCAACATCATAAACATCTTAAAACATGTTGCAAGGCCCCAAACCCGAAAAGTCAATGGCGGTCTTGTCCACTGAGTGTCCCTGACTTGTTCTGCTGTTCCAAGGGCGCCTTGGACATTTTTTCATCGAAAACGATAATGGACTTGGCCCCTGCAGCCTGGGCCATCTGAACCTCCAGGTGCTGGGCGCCAACGAATCATAGAAGATCAAACAGGGATAAAAAAAACAGCAGCCTGCAACAAAAAGGGGTCTAAATAGTTCAAATATGTTCAAATGCCTCGGTTTTGAGTTAACATATCACCAATTTATATGAATTTATAGCAGTTGAGGTTTATAGTGATTCTTAGGTCCCTCCTTGGCACATCCCACGCCTTCTGCGCGAAGCTGCAAATCCCACGAGCCACCAGTGCCACACCACCGGACTGGAGGCACAGCGGTAGCACTTTAACGTAGCTATGGAAAGATCCACCATTTTCAATGGGAAAATCCACTATTTCTATGGTCATTTCCAATAGCTATGTAACAAATTACCAGAGGGTACATCTAAGTACCATCAGATCCAGCGGTTTTCAAAAGCTACCTTTGGGGAGCTCTACACGTTTTTGCTCAACCGTTCTTTCATGGCCATTCTGCATGTTGGGGGAGAAGCCATTTTGGCTTCAACATGGTTCAACATCGCCAGCCAGAAAAGTTTTTGTCGATCTTGAATCTCTAATCTAGAACATCTAGACTTCTAGACCTTAGGTACCACTTGGCTGCTCATTTGAAGCGCCATGCCGTCATTCAGAATTTTGGAACTTGAATTAACTTGAACCTTCCATTTTGCGTGGAATATGTCGTATTGTGGAATTTCGACCTTCCTATCTTGCACAGTATACGCAGCATTGAGAGACTTTAACCTTCCGTTTTGTATGAGACATTGTGGAGTTTCGACCTTGCATTTTTGCTGATATTTGAAGCATTGTGAAACCTTGACTTGTTGACCAGTTCATTTACAGTACATGTTACCCTTTCTGGGCCCCATGGTCTTTGCACCAAGCAAAGACATGAAAAAGGTCAAAATCAGAACACGAAACAACAACATAGACCAAAAGAGAAACAACTGTAGGGGGGCATGGGCGGGAGGGCACAGCGCTTCCCCCCATGTGCCTCCCCCCAAAGAACGCAAAGACAACTTTCTAGTCTTGTTGCTTCTTTGCGGTTTCGGTTGTTCTTGTTGCTTTTGTTGGTCTGTTACTCTTGTTGTTCTTGCTGTGGTTGCTGCTCTAGTTGTTGTTGCTTTTCTTGTTCTTGCTGTTCTTGTTGCAGCTGTAAGTGTACTTGCAACAAAGTACAAGAACAGGAAAGTAGTGAAAACAAAGATGCTTAATTAAGCAAAGAAAACAGATTAGCATTACGGAACAAACGCAGGAAAACATGAGAGCATAAAAGTTAAAAAAGAGAGAAGCAGGAGATGAAAGCACAAAGGCCAAGCAGCAGGAAAGCGCGGAAGGAAGAAAGCAGCAAAGCGGTGAAACAGCATCAAAAAGGGGGAAAAGGCAAAGAGAGCAAAAAGCAACGAAAGCAGAAAAGAAGGCAAAGAAGGAGAAAAATGGTAAAAGCAAAAAAACAAAGAAGCAGAAACACACAGCAATCAAAACAGAATGCCAAATAGAAACCCATGAGAAACCCCAGCCCTCAGCCCACCTGAACAGTATAGGGTGTGCAACCATAGCGCGCATCTAGAACGCCTGGACTGACCAAATACCTGGCAGATGGAGGGATGAAGTCCTCAGTTCCTTCAAGATTGGAAATTATACTGTACTTGTTTATTGTTGATGATATATTTTTTGAAAAACATGGCATATATTACTCCTAACATAGATGTACTTATCATCCATAATATTGCTTGATATATTGGAATAATATTGTTTTATAGATTGTGTTGTTTTTGAAAGAAAAAAACTGCAAATGGATCTTTGGTTTATAGATGTTTATAATTTATAGAATATTATAGGTGATCGATCGTCTCCACGCCTTTCTTGGGGGGAAAGAACTTCGTGACTTTATGATTCCATGGTACCCCTGCTGATGGACGAGCAACCTTCAGTGGTTCCGCACACGCTTCCAAAAATAACTTGGAAATACATGTCTATATGTATGTATATATATATATAATGGTGTATATATATATAGTTATATATAGTTATATAATGTTATATATAGTTATATAATGTTATATATATATAATATGATCATAGATGGTGAATCCTTCCAGCTATGCACATAGCTCCCCATCACAGCTGGAATGTTCAACTCCTCTCAGCTCCGCCAAGTGGCCCATCGAACTTGGAGTCAATGCCAGACCACCACTCCGCGGGCCGTGCCTCAGGGGGGAATCCTTGCGTGGGAAAGGTGCAGCTTTTCCCATAGAAAAAATGGAGGGCACCTGACGGGAAACCCATATTTTTTCGACCCATCCAAAGAATTTTTGTGTTTCTGAGCTGCCCTGACGCGGAAGTCCACGCGGTTACCAGCCTCCATGGCATCTGGTTGGATGATTTGGGGGCTGGAGATAAAGACCAATAGCTACAAGGAGATATTGAACACAAAACTGCCAATTAACGGTGCATAATGTCAATGATTGTGCTAGTTTCTTCATGCGAGATTCCTTTCAAACCTCCACGCTCCAAGTTGCCTTGGTGTGACCTCTTTCATCCTTTTTCACACAAACTCAGCAGCTGTCCCACCTCTAACTCCACCTGCAAGATCAGGTCATCTCTCAACCCTTAGCAGGTCGATCCAAATTGGCCCAGAACCCTAAGTTGGTGGATGTTGGTAGCTGGTTTTTCTTGGCAGCCGACCTTCAAGCTTCTGGTAGTACTTTCCTCAGTGAATCTGTGGTGGCGCTGGGCCAAGGCACTACTGGAAGGTCGTCTCAGGTCTCTTTCAGCCAAGCGTCGGATCTTCGGAACCAAGGTTTGCTTGGCATTGAAGATCCGATCCTGCCTGACATCTGCCAGGATCCCCAGGATCCCCATTTTGAAAAAATCCTGACATTTTCAAGTCAATGATCTGATGGAAATATATAGACCCTCGATTTCTTAGAGTTGGGAATGCTTGAGATTGACCGAATGCCCCATGCCATGCAGGGAAACCACCCAGACAAAATGATGCAATTTCTGCCTGAAGGCTTCTGCTTCTTCAGGCTGCAAGGCCCACAGTGCTGCAGTCCCTGCCAATGCAGATTCCTGACCAATGCGGGTTGGACGTTGGTAGCCAAATGCCATGAAGTATTCAATAATTCTTCAGTGCCTCAACATTTCGGGCCACAGAATGCAGCATGTCCATGTCATGACGCTGGGACAGGGTCAATGCCTGTGAAACCCCTTGTTTTTCGCCATATTTTGGGGGATGAGCATCTATATGATATGCATCTAAATCCCAGCTTTTTTTTACCCAAACCCACTTAGTCAGTGCTCCTGAAGAAGAAGGCGGCGTCCAGTCAGGGGCCGGATCCTGACTCTGACCAAATCATTGAGGAAATGCTGGTGAATTATGGTGAATCATGATGGTTGATGATGGTTGATGATGGTATGTTACATATGGTGGTAAGTGGTTTAAAATGTATGTAAATATATGGCAGTGTGTCAAAACCTTGTACCCCTGTAGTTCACATCAAAATAGCTGGGTTAAAATGGATGTTCATCCCCCTAAAAATGGTATTAATAGGAATTAATAGGTATTGATCCATAGCCATATGTGAATCACATAAATCACATTCCATTGCCATGCTCTTCCGATCTTACCCTGAGGTTCCGGGCGTCGAAGGATCAGCATCGCCTGCAGCAATCAAAATTTTTCAGGGCGGATGGCCTTGCACCCGACCCATCACTTTGCCCACCTCCCGAAGCCCCCAGGAAGGCTGAAAGTCCAAGTCCTCAGAGGACAGAGGAGTCTGGTGATGGTCTGGTGATCAAAAAAAACTAGCATTTCAAATTTCAAACTCAAGATTATCTAAATAACATATTTCAAAAATCATCAAAAGCACGGTTCATCCTGAAAATCCAAACTGCTTAGCTGTTTCACCTGGTTTCAACAGGAAAGATCCGGCTCTTAAGTTCTGTGGGTTTGTAGTTTTTTTTGTTTACACCCAACATTTTCCATGGTTTGTCCCATCATTTGTTGCTCCTTAGCCTTAATTGTGTTCCCCCTGAAAAGTATGACGTACCCTTGGCATTCGGTGGTCCTCGTAGCACTGCAAGCGTCAAAAGGGATGTTGCCTGGGCCAGAACCAAGCGGAAAGGTCCTGGTGAGAAAACCAGCGAATTGATGGAAACCATGACGAAAAATAATGGTTCAAAAATAGTAGGTTGGATGATGTTAGATCATGTTACATGATGGTATACTAATGATGTTAGATGATGTTCAATATTACTACGTACTTGTTTGACCCTCGAAGATTGATTTTAAACTTCCTGGTGCCCAAAAACAGCGTTTCTTCGTGGGTGATTTGGAGCCCTCCACCGCTGGGGGCATGGCGAATGTCGCAAACGTGCCCGTTCGGCGGGCCTACGACGACTTCAGGGTATCCAAGCTGAAAAAATTGGAAGAATCCCTCTACATTCCAAAGATTACCAGCTTGACCTGGTCAGTGTTTATCCCAGCTTCTCGCCAACAAAAGCAACGGACCAAATCAAGGTTGACCCCGTATCCATCCGTATCCACAGTACCTCAAAAAAACTGAGGACAGCACAGGTACATGACTACTGCGGCAATGTCTTGCTGCCATAGCCACTCTTCAGTGATTTCAGGGCTCAGGAGATAAGGTTGCACGTATGGCAGAGTAATATGACAGCACCTTCAAACCAAAATTGTGGATGTTCATTAAAGGGAGCAATCATGAACAATCCACTTTGCATTTCCCACATGTTCCAACTGTGTATGGCCAAGGCTGGTACTTCCGTCGCTGTTGTTGTCTGGAGTTTTGCTTTGCAACGAGAAGTTGTACCCTTTTTATGCCTTGCAGAGATTCCTGTTTAGCTAAATCATGGCTAGTTCTTGGAAAGCTGGATGCATGTAATATTTGCAGCAAAAACTTGACAATGGCCGAGGTACACACACGCACACACACACACTGTCTTTAGCGCACGGAAAACGGGCAAGTTTCCATGACTCATTAAAGCTGGAACGGCCCACACCCTAGAGACCCAACCCTACCATAAAGGAATGCGCGAGTCAAAAGTGGGAAGCACATAGATGAATAAAGCAGCTCACGCAGAAAGAGGTGCTGTTATCTTTGTCTATGAAAGACAAAAAGACCATATATGTATGTTTATTCATTTGTTTAGATATAGTTTATTTGGTTTTTGATTATATGGATATTATGATAGATGTGTGTGTGTGTGTTTTTAATATACTCTTAGAAATATATAATTTATATACGTGTATATATATATAATTATATATATATATGTTCAAATGTATTTTTCGAATGATATCAATCATAATATCATATATATTAATTCTGTTGTTTGCTATCTGCCATATATTATAAAAATTATAGTTGCGGATAGAAATCAGTTTCCTCACTACGAGTATCACTCCTAATTCCTGCATTAGGATGCGAAAAACAACTCGAAGCAATAGCGCTGGTTATTTGATACGGACTTCCAAATTCTGCCACTTCACACAGTCCCAGTGTTAAGATGCCCTGGTTTGAGTGTAAGAGGGCCTAATGGACCTACAGGAAGTCAAAGGTGTTCTGATCCATTTGGGTCTGGCTTAGTCTGCAATAAAAGAAAATTCGTTTTTATGTTCAAGCCAAGCAAAGGAAGCAATTCTTTTTCTGTCGAAACCGAAGCGCAGACATCGTGCGGACGCATTGTCTTGAAAAATCCACTGTGATTGCAGGCTAGATGGCAGTGCACGTGGCCGGGAGTGCCACTTGAGGGAAACAGCCTTACTCTTCCAGTCCAAAGCAATGGAAAGTAGGTTGCAACTTGACACCATCTCGGCCTGACTAATTTTTCAAAGCACATCATGAGGAAATGGTGAAATTTGTGGATCGCCGCCCAGCGGTATCGGTATGGTCCACTACCCAAAATCACCAGTCCAATTCTGAACCGAAATAAAAAACTGATTCGCAACACTCCGAACCACCTTTCCCTCATTTCCTCCGGGTTGCTTTCACCAGGGCTTCATGAAGCCAAAGGCGATCAATGGCGCGTGCGCATCAGCTGCTTGGTGCCTCACCGCCCGGTCTTTTCTCAGCACCAAATTTCGGCAAGGCCAGTCCGCCGGTACCAAATGTGATTTCCAGTTCCTGCCAAGCGCTGCAGTTTCGTTTCCAATGAGGAACCACTGGATGTTTGATGATTTTTCTCCTGGTTTCTCCTCAAACAATCAACTCATGGATAAGTGGAGTCCTCAAATTGTGCACTCTGAAGCACTCAAAAGACCCTTCACGGTCACCACTCGAACACTACAGCATTTACAGGTGCGTAATGGTGCGTGGGTTATCGGGAGACATGGATCTGTCGAGGTAACCACCAAGCGTGTGCAGGCGTGTGCACCTGTATGTTGATATCTGTCTAATCTATCTTTCTATCTTTCTATCTACAGTATCTGTCTGTCTGTCTGTCTGTCTATCTACCTATCTACCTACCTACCGGCCTATCTATCTATCTATCTATCTATTTATCTATCTATCTATCTATTCTAATCTAATCCAATCCAATCCTATCCTATCCTATCCTATCTATCTATCTATCTATCTTATCTTATCTTATCTTATCTTATCTATCTATCTATCTATCTATCTATGATTGTATGTGTATATTATTTATGTGCATCATCACCCTGTCATCTCTCCTCGTCCAGCGGTTTCTCCAACAACTTCTCCGTCACGCCGTTCTTTACCGGTGACGCCGGGGTCCCCGCGGCCGGATCGGCTGCGGCGGCCGCAGCGGCCGCCAGATCCCCCGCTGCGTCCGATGTGGCAGGTGTGGCCGGCGTGGCTGCAGTAGTCGTGGAGGCAGTGGGGTCAGAGGCTGAGGCAGTTGACCTGTCGCAGGCGATTTTCTTGGAGATTCGGTTGTTGATTGGACTGCTGGAATTGCTGGAATTGCTGGAATCTTGAGTCTTGGAGGTGCAACGTTCCCTGACAAAGCCCCCAGGCCCTAGGCCCCAGGCCAAGAACAAGAAGAACTCAAGTTCTAGTAGCAGACTGGTTCAATACATTTCAATATGTGTTCAATCATCTTCCTTGTGGGGTGGCAAATCGTTGGATCCAGCAACAAGCTCTTGATTTTCACCGCCACTTCACGCCCTTCAAGCTTGGCACATTGTGGCTGACCTGCCAGGCACATCAAACCAGCGTTCCGCAGCTTTCCATGACCGGCACCTTCACATCACACATATTGTTGGTGAAGGTCAAACTCTAAAGGCATCAATGGAATGATCTTGTCTGATCTTTTGAGCAGTAGGCCACTCCAAATTGGGCTACCCACGTACCCCCCCAATGCTTCAACGGAAGATGCTTGGAGTCGCCCCCCCAACCTGGTTCAAGATGAGATCTGCATCACAGCAGGGGGTCTTGTGGTATGGCAGCTCCTGAGCTAGATCCAAGTCCTAAAGGGCCATTTACTAGCTGCTAGCTGTGAGAAAATTGGCTAAATCCAGTAAATGGGATTCAACCAACAAGAATGGGATTTTATCGATAATGATCTTAAACCACACTGCCGAGACTTCCGACTGCCAGCTTGACAAGTTGTTCCGTGATAATTTTACGTACTGGTACGCACGTCATCAAGGACTTAACATTCATGAGCTTGAGCAGTCAACAGCTGCTTTCCCCTCACTTGTTTCAAGCAAAAAAGACTTAGGGGATGCAAAAATAAATAAAGAAGTAATTATAAACATCAATAATAATGCTGCTCTCGATTTAACATTCATTCAAACAAATAAATTAATATTTTCCATTTTTATTATTTTTTATAAAAATGTCAAAGGATGTCAAAGGTTATTTTTATGTATTTTATTTTAAAAATTCCCATGCAAAAAATTAGAACTGAGCTTCGACCTTAGCGTTCGGCACATCGCAGTAAAATCATCCCTGTCCAGGCCTGTGCAGGTCGCCCTGCAGCTTCATAGGCAGCCACTAACTTCTCTACAGCCCACCTGATCAGCGAAGCAGCGAAGGAATAGGTAACCACCATGAGTCTTCTGGAAAGCTATAGGTACTATAGGGAAAGACCACCAGTTATTTTATGATGTTTGTACGTCTTTTTTGTCGCTGAAAACAAATCTGCCCATCTTCAACTAGAAAATATCCAACTTATCCAACTTGCAGATCTTGACTCTGTCAACTCCCAGTAACACCTTGTCCTCTGTTTTAGATGCGGCTTCCCAGTAACATCCAGTAGCATAGCCACAGAACGACCATTTCAAGCCCACCTCCGTTGCGAGCGCGGCGAAAGCTGATCAAAGCACTCCATCTCTGAGTCCGATGCCAACTTCAGCCCCTGGGGCCGCAGAATGCCACAGCTGTCACTTGGCATCGGGTCAGCATGATCTGCCCCATGAAGGACAGAAAATGTGCAAAACAACATACAGTGTACCCGTGTACCCAGCCCTAAGTTGTTGGTCATGTAAAAATGTAGAACAATGATTGACCAATATGGATTAAGATGATTAAGGGTTTTCCATTGCTGAACATACCCAGTGGTTTCTTCGTGGTCTCGGCTCGCACCTTCCGCCGGGCCGTAAAGCGCCAGTTCATCACAGACTGTTGGCCACCTAGCCAAAGGCTCCACTCGTGGAACAGCAACGGCTCCTGGCTTCAAAAATTGCAGGTCTTTGGGGTTTTCGGAACCCCCATTGGATGGGTATGGATGGGGTATGGATGGGTATGGATGGGTATGGGTTGGCATTGGCACTCATCCACCCCACCAAAATACTAATGATGTCCTGCATCTCTTCGGATCGAAAACCGGCCCATGCAGTGAAGCCGCTATGAAAGGCATCAGTCACCTCCACTACCGGCCGTGGTCACTGACTGAGAAATCCCAGACTCTCTTAGATCGATTTGTGAGATATTCACAAAACAGGATGTCGGTTGATTTGACGAACCTATCCGCAACAAAGTTTCACAGCGGTATGCTGACGAACATCCCAAATACAAGTACAATATAGGTTGGTGTTGGATGTTGGTCGAACTACTAATTTCGGGGCTATATATTTTGACTGGCAGCTACCCTACCAGTATCTAGCACAAATCATTTAAAAAAAAAAAAAAACAAGATCCTATGCGTAGCAAAATCTGCTTTTGTTATGTTTTGTTGTGAATTTCCCGCCTCCTCGTTCTCTCGCAAGGCCTCCACTTGAAAATTCGGCGGTTCATTTTGATCCTCATCAACCTCATCACTCTCCTTGTGCTGCACGGAAATTATGGAACCACTGAAATTCAGATGGATATGGATCAAAACGGATATGTTGGTCCATTGTATGGGGCACCGGGTATCCAATTTGACACATACCAAGACGTTGACCCTTCCTCTGGTGGCATCCACTCCGCCATTGGTCCTCCAACAGATCATCGGCCAAAGACCCCAATTGCTCTTGCCCTCGGAGGCATATGAAGTGAATTGTCGGCCACTGCAGTTGCAGGAAAGAGAAAAGGCTACCCACTTTTGAGACGTTTCAATACGATAGTTGCAAAAGTTGGTGACAATTTTCCTGCACAATGAGATCTTTCATTGCAACTTTGCTGGTGAGGTAGAACTTCTACTTCACTTTGGCAGGAAGCACCAAATGTGTCACTCAGGCAGGAAGCACCAAAGTTACAGAGTATCCTTCCTGAACCCACAGCTTTTGAGGCCAAATGGCCAACTTAAGAAGCTGTCAAGAAGCTGTCAAAGTTTTTTGAATAGTTCATTTTAAATGTTGCCAGCTATCTTTTTGACATGTCTATTATCCCATCCCCCCTTCATCCCCAAGGTCCCAGCGTCGACGATAGGCAGCCCGTGTGGCAGCCACACGGAAGACCTCGTCGACCCACCTGCACGGCGGTCATCGAAAATGAAATGGCATGTAGCACAGCTAAGGAAACCAAAATAGAAGCAACTGTCATATCTGTCATACTGTCATCAAACTGAGATTCAGATTCTTGATGATTTGATATGGTGTTTCTGTTTCAACCAGTTCGCCTGACATTCCTATTGTATCGGCCAGCTGGCTCCAGCTGCAACAAGGCACCACCAGCCGCCTCTCCACCGGCCGAAGGCTCAGTGGCGCGCAGCGGTCCAAGATCTCTCCGCAGCCAACGGCCTCGGAGTACCGGAGGATCATCCCATTGAGAATCCTGTGGTGACCTACCCTCATGACGTTCACAGTTCGCCATGGGATACCCTCTGGTAATTTAACGTAGCTATTGAAAATGACCATAGAAATAGTTTTATAGTGGATTTTCCCATTGAACATAGTGGATCTTTCCAATAGCTATGTGAACGTTTACCAGAGGGTAACAGTTCGCCATGGGATAGATGGCCCTAATCGAAATAGATGGTTTACCGATGTTGACCGAACTTAAAAATAAACCGTGGATCTTTCCATGGCGAACTGTGAACGTCATAACCAGATGGTGATTAGTCCATCCCTGATCCGTTTCAGGGTTTCAATGGACGAAAATTCCTGACTTTCCAAGCCACGATTACCCGTGACAGCTGTCGCCCCGCCTGTAGCAACTCCTCCACCTCTTTGGCATCGCCCAAGTCTTTGGCTGCGGAAAGCGCCGCGGCTTTCGCCATGGCATCACCTGGGAGGGAAAAGCTCATGGATTCCGGAATGGAAGGCCTTGGAAAGTCAATTCTATCATGAAAATATATGAAAATCATTGAAAATCGATCACTGGATGACCTGAAAATTGTGAAAAATTGTGTTTCTGAAATTGTTTGATGCTCTGACCTGAGATGATTCTCTCTATAAAAATCCCATCTTCCAGCGCTGCTGGGTGGAAAAAATCCCACTTCCCCAGGTGCCAAAAAACCAGGCGAAATCTCCAGCGCCGCAACCGCATGGGTCAAAGCTGCAGCGACATTCCTGTCATGAACTGGAAGGTAGTAATGTCTAGTAATGTCTAGTCTTATTTCCATATCTCAAACGTCAACTGACTCCATGTAAAAATCCTCTGTAAGCTCTGTAAGACTCAAACAACTCAATCTGGAAAAACTGGGAATCACTGGGAAAACATGTCGAATTTCCCACAGCTTTTGTCGGTTTCACACCAGCCTCATTTGCAGCTCCGCCTCGGAACGGAGGCTGAAGATTCGTGTGGCCCGCACCTGAAGCCATTGGGTCCGATTTTTTTGAAGCATTCCCAGGCTGATGTTTTTGGATGGATTGGATGGTGTTTCCCTGAACGATTTTAAGGATCAATTTTGAAGCCATGAAGCCATGGTTGGTGAGATGCTTCGCAGATCTTCGCAGACCGAACCCAAGGCCGACCTCAAATGCCTCGCCAAAGCGTTGGTTGGCCCTGGACAGAGCTTCGAGGGCTGCCACGCAGTGCTGACCTTAGCGCCGGATGAGAATTTCTCTGACATGACCTCTGTGAGATTGGAACATGGGGGAACTAACAACGAAAAACCCATCTCAAACCAACCAGAATCTCATATCCCAGCTTTTTATCCACCGAAAAGAATTGGGAGAAAAACCATGTAAAAACCATGTAAAAAATCGCTCAAGCTCGTATCAGTCGCAGCTTTCGCAGCAGTTCGCAAGCGAACTAATCACTAAATCTCTCTCAGGAACCGACGGGCCATTTCCCACTCCTGGTTTGAACTGCATGGATGCGGATGCCATTTGCCATCCATCAAAAACTTACAAAAAAGTCTGGAAAACTTGGAAACTCAAGCCATGTCAAGCCCTTTTAGCCTATAAATGTTGCAATCCCTCACGCTCATCACAGAGTCTCCTCCGCCTTGAAGGCTTCTTTGGTTGCAACCTCGCGAGTCACTCATGGCGGTCATCACTTGGAAGTCAGCAACTTCAAACGTAGACTGTCTTGGTACAAAAAGTGATACAATTAGTCTCCATGATTGTCAAGTTCATATATCAAGTTGCCTTCTAGACTTGTTTCAACATATGCTATCCACGATCCCTATTCAATCATGGATCAAATTCTACTGGCTCCATCCAAAATCCCTCCAGCACCCACCTCGGCATCGTCTACAACCTGGTAGACAGCCTCAGCAACTGCCTGCGGGAAGCTGCAAGGCTCCAACAACCCTGGAAAGTGTGTGATGCCACATGTGGATGTGTCTGAAAGATTCTGAAAGTAGGGTAATCCAGTGGTTTATCATCATGTTCTATCATGTTCATTCATTTTCCCCCTTAAAATATGTCAAACTAGTTATTTGATGTTTTTTGGGAGTATAATTACCCCAGTTGCAGAGGCACCCTAAAATTCCAACTCTTCACTGACTTCCAAGCACCCACCTTGAAGGCACGGAAACGTGGCGCAGGCGCGGGGGCCTGTGATGTCCATGGGGGCCCCATAGATTCCCAAAGTTATCATCTTTCAAAACAATGTTCAACATGTTTCTACTACTGTAGTTCCAACAAAACTATCGCTCCGTAGCTTGCAACCCGACATTGGTTTGTTTTGACACATACGTATTGCCAGGTAAAAATCATCAATATTACCCTCTGGTAAACTAACATAACTATGGAAAATCACAATTTTTAATGGGAAAATCCACTATAAATAGTCATTTTCAATAGCTATGTTAAATTACCAGAGGGTAGATCATTTTTATTGGAAACCTCATGAAGTCTTCGGCTATCCATTTTTGTACCTTGTAGCATCGCCATGCGGCAGCCAGTGGCACGCTGAGGCTCTCCTTGTGGATGGTTCCCGGAAAAAACGATTGGACGACTGGCATCTGGGGTGTGAGTTCATCGCCAAACATCCAGGAGAGCAAAGCTTCCACAGCTGCACATCTGGAAAAATGATGAAAAATGGCTCAGTGCTTTCAAAATTTCCTCTGCCAACTTGAGGCCAGCTTTCAGTGGCTTTCAGTGCACAAACTCCTTTTAAAGTGAGCCCAAATCCAACCAACAGCGCCTAAATTTACAGTCACAACAGCATCAACTTCTGCCATGGATCTGATGGAAGCCCATAGAGCGGCTCGCCCTGGCCACTGAGCAACCAGCCATGCTTGACCTGTCCAGGAGGGTGTCAGCCCAGCAGGTCAGCTGGCGCAGACTGCTGCCGTATTGGGTGGGTTTAAAGGGTGGACTCTGACACCACTTCAAGATCTTGTCTCTAGCCCTCTCAGATAAAAGAAATCAGCTACTTTATATATACATATTTATATATATATGTATATATTATATATATATATGTATATTATATATATACATACTACTATATAGGTGTATATTCATATGAGCCCTGTGGATCTATATGGCATAATACACAACAGATTGACCCCTCGTCGCAGTTTGGTCGTCATGGCCCTATGGACATCGCTACCAAGTGGCTTTGCCATTTGGAAGAACCTGTTCATCTCGGAAGATTTTGAAGCCTCCAGGCATACCCCAGGTGACTTGTGGGAACTTCATCGGCGATGGAAATGGAAACCACTCCGTCTAGATTGGATTCATCACAATCTGCACTGATGGTTGCAATGTTACCACCGAACGATCCCAACCCACTCAAAAGCTACGCAAGGTTGGTCGTCATCGTCATCATCGTCATCATCGTCATCATCATCATCATCATCATCAATACTAATAATCATCAATACTAATAATCAAGAATCAAGAATCAATAATTATAGGCTATGGTCTCCAGTCTACAGTCTATGAGTCCATTAGTCTCTAGATGTCTCTAGACTATCTTTAATACCCATGAAATTGTTTTAAAATGTTTTAAAGGCCTCCATCCATGTGATATCTAGCTTCATGGCACCAGCATCCCTGGCCTGCAGAGCTTAGGTGCTGAAACACCACCTTCGCCGCGGGCGACGCCTGGAGTTTCCCCAAGATGGGCGACGTCTGGAAGTCCAGGTGTTCGAGGTGTTCGAATCACCAAGTCATCGAAATCTTCGGAAACAGATTGTATGCATGTACTATGTATTACTGTTTTACATATCGTCATGTACTATTTGCTTACATATACAATTGTATATCATGTTTGAGCTATTTCCACGCTCTTTCAATACAGACAACAAATGGCGGCTGGTCCGTGTGTTGCAGAGGTGACAGCCTGGTAGATCCCATTGGCCGCCTGGCGAACACATGCAAACTCTGATTTCTTGCAGTCTTTTCTTGGGCACCAAGTCCAAATAAAGTGAACAAATGCCCAAAATTCTCAGTGAATCCTAAAAATTCTCAGTGAATACAAGCTGTACCAAGAGTTGCAGCTTGACCCAGATATCGAAGATGGTCAAGATTAAATGCCTCCTATCCATTCCTATGCCATGTCGCCCAAGTGCAAGTGCGCCTCGCAGCCTGCTGACGACACCAACAGTGCTACTGCATCGGCAGCCGCGGAGGTGCCTAGATGTAGGACACAAATCACTTCATGGAGCCAGCAGGGGAAATTTTATGGGGGAAGATATGGGTTGCGATATGGATTAATTTGGAATTTATATATATGCACTTGGATTAATATGGATGACATTTGAATATGTTTGGATCAACTTGTACCCCCATATAAATCCAACTAATCCAGTAAATCAACATAGACATATCCGCCGACCCCGGCAGACGCAAGGGGGAGCGCGCCAGGGAATAAGACATTGCGACTACTACTATACTACTGCAGCTACAGTAGATAGAAACAGCAGCAGCAGCAGCAGCAGCACAACAACCACAACAACAACAACAACAACAACAACAACAACAACAACCACAACAACCCCGGCAGACGCAAGGGGGAGCGCACCAGGGAATAAGACATTGCGACTACTACTATACTACTGCAGCTACAGTAGATAGAAACAGCAGCAGCAGCAGCAGCAGTAGCAGCAGCAGCAGCAGAACAACAACAACAACAACAAGAACAAGAACAACAACAACAACAACAATGACCCTTTGCCGGGGGACCCTGTTGGGTCCCCCTCCCACCGGTCACGTACGTCGATTCATTGACTCCGGGGTTTTTGCTTTACCGGTGGGGGGTCCTTCCCGGAGTCTCCTCGAGGTACGTGGGGCTCCTTGGGTTGCCCTTCCCGCTCTGATTTGTTCGTTCGAGGCCGCATCCTCGAGGTTCTATGTCTCATTGTACAAACAGTGGTATAAAAATTGGTCGAAACCGGGAAAAGGTTCGCAAAATTGGCAAAAGGTGGCGCGTCTGTCCTTCACTGCCATGGTGTTTGGGTGTGGCGGAGTATTGGCAAAAGACTATTTTTAATAGGGTTTCAGAAGGGACGTTAAAGCGGAAAAGGTTGGGAAAAAGAGACAGAGACACATTTTTTCTAGGAATTCAGAAGGGATGTTAGGCAGTTTTTCGGTGCGATTCTGTGGCCTGTTCGTCCTTCCGTGCCTTGCTGTTTTGGTGCCGGGAGGTGCTCTTGCTACTCTTCTGTTAGCAGAAGCAGCAGCAGTAGGTGAGCTGCTGGGAGATTGAAAAAGCGGAAAAGGTTGGGAAAAAGAGACAGAGACAAAAAGGTTGGGAAAAAGAGACAGAGATATTTTTTTTTCTTAGGAATTCAGAAGGGACGGTAGGCAGTTTTTCGGTGCGATTCTGTGGCTTGTTCGTCCTTCCGTGCCTTGCTGTTTTGGTGCCGGGAGGTGCTCTTGCGACTCTTCTGTCAGCAGCAGCAACAGCAGCAGCAGCAGGTGAGCAGATGGGAGATTGAAAGAGCGGAAACGGTTGGGAAAAAGACATTTTTTCTTGGAATTCAGAAGGGCCGTTAGGCAGTTTTTCGGTGCGATTCTAGGGCCTGTTCGTCCTTCCGTGCCTTGCTGTTTTGGTGCCGGGAGGTGCTTTTGCTACTCTTCTGTTAGCAGCAGCAACAGCAGCAGCAGCAGGTGAGCTGATGCTTCCGTGCCTTGCTGTTTTGGTGCCGGGAGGTGCTCTTGCGACTCTTCTGTCAGCAGCAGCAACAGCAGCAGCAGCAGCAGCAGGTGAGTTTTTTTGGGTTCATGTGTTACGTTTTGGGCGCGAAATTAGGTGGTGTTTTGCTGTTTCGGAACCGTTTCCAAACAGCAGGCCCAGCTATAATATTGTTTAGGAGATTCTTGGGGATTCGGCCGAAACAGCTGGCCCAGCTAGGATTCCCGAACTAGGATCTAGATCTAGGATTTTCTATAGGATATAGGATTCTCTAGGATTTCAGACGGGACGTTAGGCAGCACGAAAAATTGTGTTTTTCTAGGATAGCACCAATGGGTGTCAAGAACGTGGGCCAGTAGCAGCAGCGCCAAGAAGGTGCACATCAGCCACGTTACTGCTAGCAGTTTTTCCAGACGAACCAGTAGCAGCCAGCCAGCAGCGCCAGGTAGCCAGCAGCGTACCAAAGAAATTTCAGACGACACGTTAGGACTTTTTTGGCGTGGTTCTGGCACTCGCTCGTCCTTCAGAGCCCTGGTGTTTTCCCCCCCGGGAGGTGATTTTTTCGAACCTGTTTTACTGCTAGCAGCCGCCAGCAACAGAATCTATCGAAAAATTGTGTTTTTCTAGGGAGTCAGACGACACGTTAGGCAAGAGCACGCAAAAGGTGTATATAGCCAGTAGCTATAGCAGCCAGCGCCAGTAGCAGCCAGCGGCCAGTAGCCAGCAGCGTGCCAAAAAATCTAAATCTATAAATTTTTCTAGGATTTCAGACGACGCGTTAGGGACTTTTTTGGCGTGGTTCTGGCACTCGCTCGTCCTTCAGAGCCCTGGTGTTTTCCCCCCCGGGAAGTGATTTTTTCGAACCTGTTTTACTGCTAGCAGCCGCCAGCAACAGAATCTATCGAAAAAGTGTGTTTTTCTAGGGTGTCAGACGACACGTTAGGCAAGAGCACGCAAAAGGTGCACATAGCCAGTAGCTAGCAGCCAGCGCCAGTAGCAGCCAGCGGCCAGTAGCCAGCAGGGTACCAAAAAATCTAGATTTTTCTAGGATTTCAGATGACACGTTAGGGACTTTTTTGGCGTGGTTCTGGCACTCGCTCGTCCTTCAGAGCCCTGGTGTTTTCCCCCCCGGGAGGTGATTTTTTCGAACCTGTTTTACTGCTAGCAGCCGCCAGCAACAGAATCTATCGAAAAATTGTGTTTTTCTAGGGTGTCAGACGACACGTTAGGCAAGAGCACGCAAAAGGTGCACATAGCCAGTAGCTAGCAGCCAGCGCCAGTAGCAGCCAGCGGCCAGTAGCCAGCAGCGTACCCAAAAATCTAGATTTTTCTAGGATTTCAGACGACACGTTAGGGACTTTTTTGGCGTGGTTCTGGCACTCGCTCGTCCTTCAGAGCCCTGGTGTTTTCCCCCCTGGGAGGTGCTTTTTTCGAACCTGTTTTACTGCGAGCAGCCGCCAGCAACAGAATCTATATCGAAAAATTGTGTTTTTCTAGGGTGTCAGACGACACGTTAGGCAAGAGCACGCAAAAGGTGCACATAGCCAGTAGCTATAGCAGCCAGCGCCAGTAGCAGCCAGCGGCCAGTAGCCAGCAGCGCACCAAAAAATCTAGATTTTTCTAGGATTTCAGACGACACGTTAGGGACTTTTTTGGCGTGGTTCTGGCACACGCTCGTTCTTCAGAGCCCTGGTGTTTTCCCCCCCGGGAGGTGATTTTTTCGAACCTGTTTTACTGCTAGCAGCCGCTAGCAACAGAATTTATCGAAAAATTGTGTTTTTCTAGGGTGTCAGACGACACGTTAGGCAAGAGCACGCAAAAGGTGCACATAGCCAGTAGCTAGCAAAAGGTGCACATAGCCAGTAGCTATAGCAGCCAGCGCCAGTAGCAGCCAGCGGCCAGTAGCCAGCAGCGTACCAAAAAATCTAGATTTTTCTAGGATTTCAGACGACACGTTAGGGACTTTTTTGGCGTGGTTCCGGGACTCGCTCGTCCTTCAGAGCCCTGGTGTTTTCCCCCCCGGGAGGTGATTTTTTCGAACCTGTTTTACTGCTAGCAGCCGCCAGCAACAGAATCTATCGAAAAATTGTGTTTTTCTAGGGCGTCAGACGACACGCTAGGCAAGAGCACGCAAAAGGTGCACATAGCCAGTAGCTAACAGCCAGCGCCAGTAGCAGCCAGCGGCCAGTAGCCAGCAGCGTACCAAAAAATCTAAATCTATAAATTTTTCTAGGATTTCAGACGACACGTTAGGGACTTTTTTGGCGTGGTTCTGGCACTCGCTCGTCCTTCAGAGCACTGGTGTTTTCCCCCCCGGGAGGTGATTTTTTCGAATCTGTTTTACTGCTAGCAGCCGCCAGCAACAGAATTTATCGAAAAATTGTGTTTTTCTAGGGTGTCAGACGACACGTTAAGCAAGAGCACACAAAAGGTGCACATAGCCAGTAGCTATAGCAGCCAGCGCCAGTAGCAGCCAGCGGCCAGTAGCCAGCAGCGTACCAAAAAATCTAGATTTTTCTAGGATTTCAGACGACACGTTAGGGACTTTTTTGGCGTGGTTCTGGCACACGCTCGTCCTTCAGAGCCCTGGTGTTTCCCCCCCGGGAGGTGATTTTTTCGAACCTGTTTTACTGCTAGCAGCCGCCAGCAACAGAATCTATCGAAAAATTGTGTTTTTCTAGGGTGTCAGACGACACGTTAGGCAAGAACACGCAAAAGGTGCATATAGCCAGTAGCTAACAGCCAGCGCCAGTAGCAGCCAGCGGCCAGTAGCCAGCAGCGTACCAAAAAATCTAGATAGATTTTTCTAGGATTTCAGACGATACGTTAGGGATTTTTTTGGCGTGGTTCTGGCACTCGCTCGTCCTTCAGAGCCCTGGTGTTTTCCCCCCGGGAGGTGATTTTTTCGAACTTGTTTTACTGCTAGCAGCCGCCAGCAACAGAATCTATCGAAAAATTGTGTTTTTCTAGGGTGTCAGACGACACGTTAGGCAAGAGCACGCAAAAGGTGCACATAGTTAGTAGCCAGCAGCCAGCGCCAGTAGCAGCTAGCAGCTAGTAGCCATTCAGAGCCCTGGTGTTTTCTCCACGGGAAGTGATTTCCAGGGCATGTTGTGGTTCTTCGGCAGGTGATTATTTGCGAGCCTGTTTTCTTGTTGCAAGTTTTCATGCTGCGAGCTTCTTTGTTGTTACTTTGCATGCCATTCCGTTCGGCGGCACGCGCGACCATTGGATTGTTTGTGTTTGCTTTTGATTCGCCCAAATTCTTTGGTGCTTTGGACGCAGGTTCCACAAGTAGGACATGTATGCGAAAAGTGGGCTGTCGGCCGAAGAACTCCATCCTGCACGCGAAATTGTTTCCCGCACACGCGTCGGTGGTCGACATGTCCGGAAGCAATTGAAGTAGTAATAAATTTTTCGCAGAAAGGGCATACGTATACATAATTCTTTTCTGGTGGTGGACTTTGTTCTCTTTCGTTTGGGATTGCAATCTCATGTGTACCTTCTTTTTCGCTCGTCATAGTCTGGCTCATGCGTTGTTGTCTGTGTTCTGCAATCGCTTCCCATGTCTCGCGTAGCACGTGGGTCCGACGCAATTTTTTGCGAAGAGGTTCCAGTCGGCTTATGTTCGATGCAGCAGCCCGCTTGCGGAGAACAGCTTGCGCAAGAACGGTGCGACATGCATTGCATGTTTGTGCACCGTTTTTGCCAGAAGACCGCTTTCTCATGAAATCAGAAAATTGCTGCTGCGGTTTGCGTTGCTGACATGCTGCGCACTTCCAAGAACCACGCGTTTTCGTTTGGCACTGGACACACACTCTTCGCTTGGGCTCCCGTGCCATCCACGCTGAGGCGCCGAAGTGTTCTTTCGTTTGTTTGCTTTGGCAAACAAAACATGCTTTTTTGGTATCGCACGACAGACACACGCGATACATGCTCCAGCGGGGGTTTTGGTGCTTGCTTGCAAAGTGGGCAGCCGCGTGCCACAGACCGCACTGTGTGCATCGATATGGTGTGCCGGCCTCGCGCTTCTGCGCTGTGCATTCTTTGCAGACCCGATAGGTGTCTTGTTTCCACTGTGCTTTGGTGAATGCATCTTTACGTTTCATCTCCCCACACTCATGACATTGCCTCTCATCCAAGTACTTCTTGCGCAATGCATCCCAGTCCACCGGCTCTTGTTTCCACACATCAAGCAGAAGTTGCCGTCCGAGCGGCAGACCTGCTTGAAAAGGTGCCAGCGGGAACGGACGGTAGATCAAGATCTTCTGCCGTGTGCGGCAGCGTGTCATCCCAATGTACGCCGCTATTGGGTCAGCACCGACCATGTCAACGATCACGCCGGGTTCTATTGTGCTTCCTTGTGCACCGTAAAACGTGTCAGCGAAGTCGGGCGCGATGGGAAATTGGTACCGGGTGACTTTCAATTGTGGGTTGGTGCGGCCCGCGTCTAGAAACCACTGTGCACTTTGTATGCTGACCCCCGCCGACCCCGGCAGACGCAAGGGGGAGCGCGCCAGGGAATAAGACATTGCGACTACTACTATACTACTGTAGCTACAGTAGATAGAAACAGCAGCAGCAGCAGCAGTAGCAGCAGCAGCAGCACAACAACCACAACAACAACAACAACAACAACAAGAAGAACAACAACAACAACAATGACCCTTTGCCGGGGGACCCTGTTGGGTCCCCCTCCCAATGGTGGTTGCTCACTAAGCGCAGAATTGTATTCACTGAAACAGACAACATCATTTAATAGCTACCCAATCTTCCACCTTTCCAGGACACGTATTTGTGATACAAGTTTTTTATCACATCCCAATATCAGACCTACCATTGGAAGATAAAAGAACATGCTT
>CAMXCT020001652.1:102500-139642 GCA_947184155.2 Cladocopium goreaui | reverse complement strand
CTAACTCTTTGAACCAGCGACTGGAGGCCAAATCTGGCAGCAATGATGTCGTGTCCAAAAAATAGGAATGGACGTCAAGGTCACATGTCAGGGCATGAAAGGATCTGCGAAGCACTGATGCCTTCATTCTTGGGAAACATTCCTGTTTCATAAAATGTGGTGCACTCAAATATATGTGTATATGTAATATATTATATCATAAAATGTCATGTCATATCATATCATGTCATATTATATTGTATTATGCTATATTATATCATATTGTATTATATTATATTAAATTCAAATATATTATATTATATTATATTATATTATATTTAGTTATATTGTATTATATTAAATTCCAAAATATTATATTATATTATATTAAATTATATTATATTATATTATAGTTTATTATATTTTATTATATTATATTATATTGTAGATTACAGATTACAGAT
This sequence comes from Cladocopium goreaui, assembly GCA_947184155.2. Lineage (NCBI taxonomy): Eukaryota > Dinophyceae > Suessiales > Symbiodiniaceae > Cladocopium > Cladocopium goreaui. Next base: position 139,199 of record CAMXCT020001652.1, on the reverse strand, counting down.
TATAGATTATATTATAGATTATATTAAATTATATATCATATTTTATTGTATCTTACATCATATTATATCATATTATATCATATTATATCATATTATATCATATTATATCATATTATATTATATTATAGTGTATTGTCTATCATATTATATATCATACTATATATCATATTATATATCATATTATATATCATATTATATATCATATTATATATCATATTGTATATCATATTATATATATCATATTATATATCATATTATATATCATATTATATATCATATTATATATCATGTTATATATCATATTATATATCATATTATATATCATATTATATATCATGTTATATATCATATTATATATCATATTATATATCATATCATATTATATTATATTAAATGATATTATATTATATTGTATATCAGATATATATATATATTACACTATATATTGTATCATATATATTATATTATGTCATATATATATAATGTATATACATATAATAATGATTATCATTATGATATATATACATATACATATAATAATAACATTAAAAAAATAATATACATATATATATATACATATAATAATAACATTAAAAAAATAATATACATATATATATATATTCACCTCCAAAAATATCACAGGCTTCAGATAATAAAATCCACCCGGCATGCTGGATCTGCGCCTGCTCCCCTCGGGAGTGGCGCAGGAGTTGGCACCTGCTTGGGGTCCTGCCTGGGCGAGTTGTCAACTAGTCCTATGCGCTTCATAACCCCAAAATGTTACCCATTTTAATGAATAGATCCAATCCTAGAGATTACTAAAATCATGGTTTTCATTTGATCGTATTATCATGTATTATCTAGGCGAAAGGGATTTCCAAAGCACCAATTTTGGGAATCCAAAGACATTTCTCCGACAAAGACCAGCAATTTCAGTGACCAATAGGTGGCGGAATCACAAGTCCATATAAAATTCCAGGAGTTTTTCCAGTTTTTCCTTGAATGTGTAGGATTAGAAACATAACCCAACTGTTCATTGCGACAGTCGGAACATCACTGATGGGCCTCGTTGGCGACAAAGGAATGTCTCGACAGTCCTCAGCAAGCAATGCACAGCTGATGGCGGGTCCCGTGGCTGATGATTACAAGAAATGTTTGTGAGAAATGTGGTAAACAAAACTCCAAACCATCCCCAAGACTAGACTAGTTTGTTGTTGGGTGATTAATTATTGTGTGACTGAGACTCCAATCCGTAGTTCTGATGGTCACAAATACCATCAGAGACTCGCCAAGAGACCACCTCCATCACTTGGGAAATACGCACATCCAGCTGCGATTGTAGCGCCTTAAGGATGGCAAAGGAAAACATACATCTGCCCCCTAAAAACATCAACATTTGATCAATATTGATGGGCCACAAGTGGCCCCAAAGTACACGGATATCTATAATGTATGTATCTATCCATCTATCCATCTATCCATCTAACATTCTATCCATCTATCCATCTATCCATCTATCCATCTACATATCCATCTATCCATCTATCAAATCTATCCTATCTATCCTATCTATCTATCTATCTATCTACCTACCTACCTACCTACCTACCTTAGCTATCTAATCTATCTAATCTATCTATCTATCTAATCTATCTAATCTATCTAATCTATCTAATCTCTATCTATCTAATCTATCTAATCTATCTAATCTATCTAATCTATCTAATCTATCTAATCTATCTAATCTATCTAATCTATCTAATCTATCTAATCTATCTAATCGATCTAATCGATCTAATCGATCTAATCTATCTAATCTATCTAATCTATCTAATCTATCTAATCTATCTAATCTATCTAATCTATCTAATCTATCTAATCTATCTATCTATCTATCTACCTACCTACCTACCTATCTGTCTATCTATCTATCTATCTATCCATCTATATATCTATCTATCTATCTAATCTATCTAATCTATCTAATCTAATCTAATCTAATCTAATTATCTATCTATCTATCTATCTATCTATCTTATCTAATCTATCTAATCTATCTATCTATCTATCTATCTATTAATCTAATCTAATCTAATCTAATCTAATCTATCTATCTAATCCATCTGTCTATCTATCTATCTATCTATCTATCTTTTTTATCTGTCTATCTATCTATCTATCTATCTATCTATCTTTTCTATCTAATCTAATCTAATCTAATCTATCTATCTATCTATCTATCAATCTATCTATCTAATCCATCTGTCTATCTATCTACCTACCTACCTATCTTAGCTATCTATCTATCCATCTATCTATCTATCTAATCCATCTGTCTATCTATCTATCTACCTACTTACCTACCTTAGCTATCTATCTATCCATCTATCTATCTATCTATCTGCCTACCTACCTACCTACCTTAGCTATCTATCTATCTATCTATCTTTCTATCTATCTATCTAGCTACCTACCTACCTGAGCTATCTATCTATCTATCTATCTGTCTGTCTATCTATCCATCTATCTACCTACATACCTACCTACCTAGCTACCTACCTTAGCTATCTATCTATCTATCTACCTATCTATCTACCTATCTAATCTAATCTAATCTAGTCTAGTCTAATCTGATCTAATCTAATCGATCTATCTAATCTATCTATCTATCTACCTATCTACCTATCTATCTACCTATCTATCTATCCATGTATCCATGTATCTATCTATCCATGAATCCATATATCTATGTATCTATGTATCCATGTATCTATATACCTACATACCTACACACCTACACACCTACAGACCTACAGACCTACATTCCTACCTACCTCCCTCCCTGCCTACCTACATACATACATATTTCTTGGATCAGCATCCCATCTCACAACTCCACATGCAAAAGTCTCCCATTTCCATAGCCCGGTGAGCACCTCCAGTTCCTGTAAGCCACTGCGGTCCCGCCGATCACCTCATGGCATCAGAAACTCTGTCGCTTCCAGTGACCGTGTGACGGATCAAAAATGTCAGCCACTGCAGTGACCCGAAGAGACTTCGGTGCGCGGCTTGCCACGTTAATCTCTTAAGGCTTGAAGCGGTCATTGAAGTGGAAGTGCTCTTGCTGACATCTTGATGAACGATGCGCGAACTACAGTCTACAAGTATCATCAAGTATCTACAAGTCTTGTAAGTGATCCTTTGAGATGCACAATTTGGAAATGCATCTCTACTGCACTAGTGCCAGTCTAGTCTCCCTTCAAGCACCTACGCCCAGTATACATTTTCGAGTATGTTGAAAACCCAGCAACCCAACATTTCCCTCAAGATTTACTTGGATGCATCTCCAGATTGAGTTTCGCAGTGGCCAGCCGTCAACCTCACTCAACCCCGAGTTGTTGAATCGATATCTTGCAAAGAGAAAAATCCATTTCAAACCGCAAATTTCTTCAGATCTGAGAGCGGAAAAAATATGGAAAAAATGCGGATTGTTAGCATCATCAGCAACCAGACACCTTGCATTTGATCAACTCATCCCACATCGCACCTGTAAAGTGGCTGGTCCTGAGCATGTCAACAAATCTCAAGTTGCCAAAAACTCTGGCAAGTTAAGATGCCCAAATCTTTTTATTGGTGGACTCAACATTCTACCGCATTCTAGAAATGCCCAACTTTCGGGGATAACCATCCATTTGACCATCGATTTTCAGGCTCCCAACCTGCCCAACCTGGGCCCTGCTTCGCAGGGTTGCTCCCTCCGGCGCCTGCCATGGCCCATTTACTTCGATGTAGCTTTCTGAATTTCAGGGTGAATTGTCCTTTTTGCGAACTGTTAAATTACCAGAGGCTATCCAAACCATCATGAATATGAAATGATATATGATATAAGATGATATAAGTATCCACTCTTCATCGTTGATGGTATTCAAATATCTTAAATGTGCCATGGTCAAAAGATCGGGACGGGTTATGGTCATCCCAACATGAATGGGATGACCCTAACAGAATGGCCTATCCAAACTATGAATACAGATATCCATTACTCATAGTTCATGGCTGAACATGGTAGATCCATGAATATGTATCATATGTGTATATATATATGTATATCCATCATAGTTGGCTTCGATGGATATTTATAGGTACCCATTAACTATGGAAATATTCTTTCAAGCCTGGGACCATGCTATGGCTGGATCGCCACTGTGCTCCGCTCCCTTTTCGCGCTCGCGCTTCTGGCGCTTCTGGCGCTTCTGGCGCTTCTGGCGCTTCTGGCGCTTCTGGCGCTTCTGGCGCTTCTGGCGCCTGGGAGAGCGGGAAACCACGTGCCTGTGGCTAGTTATGATTGACCTGTCGTATTTACTATCCACTATATATAGTAAATGAAACTACAGGTGATTATAGATGATTATAGTTGATTATAGTTATCCACTATAATAATCTATAGTCACTATATATATATAATTGGATGGTTTTCCAAGAATGCGAACGTCACCCTCGATCTCCAGAGGATATCATAGAAGATCCATCCCATGGTTTGACTGAAAATGGCAAAAACTCCATTCCATCCACTGGTGAATCAGCATGTTTCCTTTTTTCGATGGCCATTTGGAGGTTTAGTAAACTACTTCCATTTTCAGGCAGACCCATGTCATTCCTGTCATTTCCAAGATGGGACAAAAATGTGCTACATGCCTTGGCTACCCCAAAATTAGGATGGTGAATACTAGAAATTACTAGAAATGGCCCCCAGTTTTTGAATTGGATCCACAAAAAATGTGTATGTGATATGTTCTTTTTCTTGGATGCTGTGCAGTTCTGCCTTTTTTAACCGTTATCTTTCATAAGTATCACAGGCTCACCACTTGGTTTGTGATCATCTTGAAATTTCCCCTCATCAAACCTAGCTGCTGTGCCTCTTGCGGCACCTTGCTCCTCTTGCGTTTCGGAACCTGAGGACAACATGCTGCAGCACTTCTTTGGGCTCAATGGGATGGGGAACTTCCGAACTGGTCAACCGGGGTTTCTGTCTGGGAGGCCCCCCAAGTGGGGATGGGTCAAAAGCGTTTTTATTACCATAGGACTGAGGAATTAAACATCCATGATCCGATAATACCATTCGGATCCATTCGGGCACCAGGGTTTTGTCCAACCAACCTGCCCAACTGCCTGACGTCTTGGTGCTTTGAAAGCATCCTGGCCACAGCAGATGACTTCCGGTTTTCTGAGTCTTGGAAAGACCGAAAGAATCAGAATGATCACCGCATCCCGATCAATCAGCTGGGGGTTGCAATCTGTGGTTATATCAAATACATTCAAATACTGCCACATATGGCAAGCACAGCAGCATGCCTGATGAGTCTTCAAGTTTGCTCCAAAAGCATTGAGGATTCAACAAGATCCCAAAAATCATCCAGGACATCAGGTATCCCCGAAGAGTATCACCTTCAAGGTGAGAAAACTCAACCCCCAGCCATGGAGTAGGGGGGACCCAAGAATCATCCGAATTCTTGGTTGAAACCAATGGTTCAGGGATATCAATACGGATATCATATAGTCCCATGAAACGGAAACATCACTTGGTCAGCATAGATTGCTGGAGCCAAAGGATACCTTTTTGGGCCTGCGTTGCGTTGAAAACTCTCATCGGCGGTTGGCAAAACGCCACAGTGCCATGGCAACCACGGTCTTGGATCTACAGTGGAAACGTCCTCCCCTCAGATGTCCTTTCAAACAATTTCAAACATGTTCAAACCTAGGAATGGCCAAAAAAAAGGTACCATCCCCCAAATTAAGTGTTGCAAGATGAGTGTCCACTCAATTTTGTTACATTTCAGGGTCAAACCATTAATTTTGCTAATTTAGTTGAGGGGAATCCTTGGGTTCAAAGCAACATTTTCAGACAATTTCAGACGTGACCCATCCCATGTTCTCTGACCTTCAGCTATATCATAGGCTATATGGCTATATCCTGAAGATTCTTGAGCTTCACCAAGAAAGAGGTCAGTTTCCAACTGTACCATGGCCTGTGGGCTCATCCAATCATGGTAGGAAACTTCCAGACGGTCGCGCCCGATCTGCGACAGTATCCAGCTGAACCCGGAGGCAGGATTTGTTGCCGTGTCCTGCCATTTGACAATACCTCAAAATCGGGGTATCAACATGACAAAAGTAGTCAAAAGTGAGATTTGGTGACCTTGTCATCTTTGTTTCCCCTTTTTTTCATCACCAACGTTTTTGAGTAACTTGGGATCCTCCATGTTCCAAAACCACTCCTCAACATGCACAGATCCCGCGATGCCCGGGTCGGACAACGAAGCATGGCTCTTGAAATCTGGACCACAGATCCAGATCCAGCGCACCCCCAAAACCAACAATTGAATGAGGGAGAATGCTAAGGGGTGTTCCATTTCTTGGCACACACACCTGTGGTGTACCAGGAATAAGTAGGCACTGCAGGCATCACTGGCAGCCGGCAGCCATTCACAAGGACGTCGGGCACCGTGTACATTCAAGCACTATCCAAAGCACGGGGTGCAACACACCGGATCTGCATCTTCCAAGTCCTTAACGCAGTGCCGGCAAGAGTCACAGAGCTGCTCGCCTTGGACTGCACTGAAGTGTCTGGAAGCCAGGTTGGGGTTTCTCTTAGAAAATAGGGGCAAGGATGCCCCTATTTTAGCCATTTGACTACGGAAAATGATGATACTCCATTAAAATGAGGAGTTTTCCACCCAGGCAAATCCGTTAAAAAAAGAAGCAGCCGGTCACGTCGCATGGCGTCGCATGGCGTCGCATTGCGTCGCATAGCATCAAGTGACGTGTCGAGGTTTGCGCAGCAGACGATCAGAGGCGAGGAAGGAGGGCACATGCCATGCAAATGTGCAGCAGTGGCCTGGTTGGTAGGGATTTCATCAAGTCTGTCAATTGAGTATACCGTATACCTACATTACATGTACATTTACATGTACCATTTACATTTACATGTACCATTTGCATTTACATTTACAATTTACCATTAACCATTAACCATTAACCATTACATTACATGACATTACATTACATGACATGACATGACATTACATTACGTTACATTACATTACATTACATTACATATATATGTATATATATATATACGTACATGTGTAAACATATGTAGATAATCAATGATAATTATAATCATTACCATCAACCGACATGTCTGTCCCTCTTCCTCTCCAAATGTGACCAGCTAGCCATGCAGACAGCATGCTCTCTGCCCCTGGAATCCAGTGCTGCAAAACAGTGAGCAGCCCCGGTTGGCTCATGCCATCAATGTTAATCCAGGATTAACAAACCCTTAGTTAGTTTACTATATAATAGGGGGTACCACCTGTAATAGGAATTCATCACGATTCTGGAGGCAACCTCCCAATGAACAGTCAGGATTTATTCATCTGCGGTTGACATAATCCATGAAAATGTCATAAAATAAGTAAATGACAGCCTTTCAACCAAAAGAAAACACAAAAAATGGGCCTTTGACCTACTGCGCGTAGCTTTCCGGGTCGATGCACCTTTTGCCTAGGGCAATTCTGATGGGATCATAATCGACCCTTCTTCTGCTCGGAAACCTAGAAGAGTGCAGTTTTTTGCTTGCTTCCCCCGCATGGATACAGCCGCGACAGTCCCTTTCTTAAGCTTAATTTGATGTTCAGTTCCAACTTTTTTTTGTGGGTTCGATGCAACTTTCTTTAGGGTTAGTACCCACATTTGATTCCAGGGTAAAATGTTTCTGCGGCAAAACATGGTTGAATCCCTTGAGGGTTTGATTGCTGAAATCCCCATGGTTTTGATGGTTACACCGTTATATACACCTCATTCTTTGAATCTTGTTAGCTCCCATTGTTAGATGGTTTTCATATGGTTTTCACAATATGTTTAATGCTAAAATGGCAGTGTGTCAAAAGCTTGTACCCCTTCTGTTCACATCAAAATAGCTGGGATTTATGGATGTTCATCCCCCCAAAAATGGTATTTTCATAGGTATTGATCCATACCCAAATGACAAATTGTGAATCATGAAATCCCCATCAAAAATACGGTGTCTGTTTCAGCTTCCTGGCTGCGAGCCGCTGGAGGCAGCTTCCTCGCTCCGGCTCGAGTAGATCTAAAAAGGCAGCCCAACTGACTCTTTGGGTGTCCAGAATTGCTACTGGTTTCAGTTGGAAACCAATGGAAAGTCCTGGTCACGTTGACTTAGAAAAACTGCTTTGGTCACTTTGGTCTGTGCAATGATATTTCCATATATATTTCCTGATCTTCGGACAGAAGGTTTGTTGCGGAGTGTGGCAAAGGCCTCCCTGGCCGAGACTATTGGACCTGACACTAAACCTGGCACCCTGATCTTTGCGATGCAAAAAGGAGATGGAAAAAGTTTGCTATGCAAAAAGGAGAAAGATGGAAAGAGTGTTCTCACAAGGCAGCAAGACAAACTAGTGTAAATTCTGAAGAAATCCATTGGGTCTTTGCTCATGAGCCCGGGATAGTTGAAAGGACTAGATTCCTAGATGAATAAAACTTAGAAAGATTGCGAGGTGGCAAGGAAGAGAGAAACCAAAACGAATCCAAGAATGACCAAACCAAATAAAGAAGGCCAGAAAGGAGCATGAGTCAGAAAAATACAGAAAATAAGTCTACCAATGAAACGACAGAGAATACACTTAGAGAATACACTTACAGGTAGGTGGGCATAGATGGATTGATGTTTGACTCTCCCATCAAACCTTAGGATAACCTTGAAACTGGCCAAGAAACCATCAGGGATGTATGGACTACACGAGTGAACAACGGACCAATTCCTGTAGCTCATTTGACCCATTGATCGACAACTCGTTCGAATAGACTGCATGGAAACATCCGTCGGATCGGATCCACAGATGAAAAGTTGTAATCACTGTAATCCAAAGACTGATACTATATTGACCAGGTGTCAAGGGACCAGACAAGACACTCTGGGAAATTCGATAAAAGGTTGTATGTGGCAAGTTTCCTCACTATCTCAGAATATCACAGAATACCGATATGAATTTGCCGATTAGGTTGGATGGTTTTGCCTGTAAAGAAATGGTGGTGTTCTACTGTTCAATTGCCAGATGCTCAAAATTCTCAGTTGCACATCTTGCCAGGTCCATGTGACAGCCAAATCTTTCGGCAAAGTCTGCAGGAAAGTCTTCAGATTCTGGGGAAGTCAAGGCCACCATCCAGCCATGACTGGGGGTCATTTTCCTTCACATCCTCTCATAGGGATAGACCGACAAAAACCCGACAATTAACCTCTGTTGGGGATACTTGGGGATAGTTTTTGATTGGGTCTACACGGGTTTATCACATGAAATCATGTTAGGGGTGGGCTTTTTGGTTCAATTTAGTGACAACTCGCTCATCCCTGGCCTTGGCTCATCCAATAAATATCTTGGTCAGTTACTCCCAAATGGATACCATTTGAATGCATGATGCAGGTCTACCCCAATTAAGGGGATATGGGCTTTGTCTCAAGAATGGGAAGCCTATTCCATTCCATGGGTTAGGGCCTTACTTTCTGCCCTTGAAATGGCTATAAATTGCTGGCTCATCCCACATTCCCCTGTCTCTCGGCCCACAGAATCACAAGGAAGCATAAGTCAAAGGATCTAAATCACCCTTTTTGAAAAAACAAATGGCACACCAACCACTTAATGACAGATTTCAACCATTCAACTGCCAATTAATGTGGTCCCCCCATTTTTGGTCCATAATCATTCTATATATTGGTCACTTCTTCCAGAGGCTCTCCTGCCCTTGGGCAGTCAAGGGTACGGTGTACTGCCCAAAATTTCCGGGCCCGCGTTCTTTTTTTGTGCGCCTTCAGGGGGTTGTGCGTTTGGGAAATGACGGAATTAAGTGCTGTCTGCTATTGGGAGATTGGCAGAGTTTTTGAAACTATATTTGAGTCACCTATTGGATTAACTATTGGATTAACTATTGGATTAACTATTTTGAAACTCTGCAAAAAGGACCTTGCTGTTGAGTCACTGAGTCACTCCCTCCCTGTTCTCCCACAGATCATGGGACGGCGTTTCGTCAAGAATTGGCAGGCCGAGGCCATAGCAGGCATAGAATAAGATCAGTCGGTCAGCATTGAGAATTCGCTTCCCTGCTGATCTCGGGCAAAAGGATCTAGGCAATAGGGGTATTGGAACTGTCCAGTGTGATACTGGCACAGGTATCCGTTACGACTCTACCTCTGCCATACATCAGCTCCCCCAATCCTGATTCCATCATAGGCTGCGTTTGTTTGAAGTGGGTCTTGACAATGGCAGGCAACAAACATCAACAACTGATTGGGGGGTACTGGCCAATCTACATGGAGCCGGAAACGGCCGGAGTCCAAATACGACGATGTTGAACCGCATCACAGGGCACTGGCCTCGGTTGATCACGTCCACTGATAAAGTCTCATCCATGTTTGGGGGAATCCAACTGGCCGACCCCAAGTTTTGCAGGCAAATGTGGATCTGTCAAGCCTGAAGCTGTTCTTCAAGTGTGCTTTCTAGAATTGTTCAAACGCGGTTCAAGAAAATATGAGGCATGCCCCCCTGTTTTTGGTTCTTCACACACCGGATGGTTCAAAAGTTTCGCTGGGGATCCTTTGTTTCGAAATCACTCCTTCAGATAGGAGCCTTCAATGCATCTCAAACTCAGCCATGGTCAAGTTCCACCACTAATGCTGAATCACAAACCACCAGGCGTACGCAGCTCTTCCTAGGGCCCCTGCACAACACCAATGAGTCAGGCATTGGGAAGTATGAAGTCTGCTAGCCTGTCCCAGAGTGGCATTTTGGAATCCCAGGATCCCGCAAAACAAAATCAGTAGAGCCCGGGCAAGCCCATAGGCCCATAGGCCCATAGGCATGACAACCTGTTCGGACACCACTTTCTCTTGACACCAGTTTCTCTTGAACCCGATTTTCCCTTGACATCCCTTTCTCTTGGCATCCCTTTCTCTTGACACTTCCTTCTCTTGACAATTCTGAATTATGACGTCCCATTCCTTTGACAAGTCTTTCTCTTGGCATCTATCTTTAGGACGGCAATGTCCGTCACCCAAGTGCCATGCCGCATCCCCCTGCCACAGCCAAATCTCGGGACTAATGAGTAAACCACTCAAGTGCGCCAACCATGTTTGATGATTGTCAATGATTTGTTACTTTTGGTGTTCCCATGTTTTTTCCGGATCTTTTTCCTGAAAATTGAGACCTCAAAGACCTGGATGAAACCTTGCCCATAAAAGCAAGCAAAGGCACAAAGGCACAAAGGGGGGAGCCTCGAACCACCGAACCTCAATAAAGTTACTGATCTTTTCTGTGGGGTCTTGGGGTGAATATACTTAGCTTTCCAAATCCCGTTCTGTTGCTATCTCAATCCCTAAATACAGTGGCGGTCCCCTAAATAAAGTGCTCCAAAATTTGGGACCTTCCTAAGAATCCAAACAAAAGTCAGTTCTAATTCAGTTTCAAACCAAATTCAAGTCCATGTAAATTTCTCCACTCTCTTCACTGCTCTCCTCACTTCTCCACTCTCTTCACTTCTCCACTCTCTTCACTGCTCTCTTCACTTCTCCACTCTCTTCACTTCTCCACTCTCTTCACTGCTCTCTTCACTTCTCTGCTCTCTTCACCTCTCTACTCTCTTCACTTTTCTTCTCACTTCACTTCTTTACTTAAAACCGCTTGTTTAATAGTTTCTGTAACTCGGATGTTTCGCTTGTAACCTTCCTTTCGTCAATATGGTAAACTGTCACATTGACCCAATGATAGACCACGCCCTATATGCCCAAGTTTACCATTTCGGGGAGTTGAAGAAACTACGCCCAAGAAAGGGGATTGTGGTTACAGCGGTTACAGCCTAAGGTATCCAATTATGTCCCCTTGGCCAACCTGTCTGGTGGTTTCAACCCATAAAATCATCCCATAGGATCATCAAACGTATAGATGCACGGATGGATGGATGCATGTACGTGCGTACGTGCGTATCTAGCTATCCATCCATCCATCAATCCATCCATCCATCTATCCATGTATCTACCTAATCTATCTATCTATGCATGGATGGATGAATGCATGGATGCACGGATGCACTGATGCATGGATGCACGGATGCATGGATGCATGGACGTAATGTACTGTTTTATTTATGCAACGCAATGCAAATGTAGTGTTTTTATGTTGATGTTAATGTTGATATTGATTTCAATCTTAATGGGAATGTAGTGTAATGATTTGTGTATCCATGATGATCATATCCCCCACCTTTGGATGATTTGAATCAAAAAAGCGTGCCTCCCCCCTCCTTCAGAAGAGAAGAAGCAAAGACCTGTCCCCAAAAATGCACCTGAGGACAACTTCGAAGGAAGGGCCTAGAAGTTAGTTTCGAGCAATGGATTTATGAGAAGCATCAAGTAAAGGGTAAAATCTGTAGATGTTACCAGTGCCTTCAACCAATTCAAATACAAAGCTGGTCAGTTGGTGATGCTCAAATGTTCACCGTCGTTGGTGAGATCCCGCCAGAAACCCGCAAGCGGAATGTGACTTGGATCTGGTGAATATGGTCCCATGTGGAGCCATTACCATGAGAAAGGGATGAAGCATGTGTCCCCCTCGGGATGGTAGATGAAGAGAAGAAACATGTGAATGTATCTCTATGTCATGGGCTTGTCTGATTTCTCAGGTATGGATACATCCCATTTCTGGACAAGCCTATGATTGAAAGCACCAACCAGTACATGAACATGGGGATGGTACCTAAATATTCCAAATGATGGAGCCGAAAAAGGGCAAGGGGAAAGCCAAAAGGACCAAAATGACTGGCCACTGGACACACCCATTTTACCCTTATCAATGGTGATTAACATGATTTCCAAGCAAACATGTCTTCAAAAAACGTATAGATCGTATAGTTGTTTCGCTGTTTCGAACTGAAACAAACCATCACACTTATTACACTTCGGTGACCGTTTTCCATATTTTTCCATGGGTGCTCGACGGCTCCAGGATGCAACTCCAGAAATCAACTCCCCCAGGTCCCCGCAGGTTCCAACTCCAGGGAGCTCTAAACTTCGCTCAGTTTTCGCTCAATCTTCGTACACCTGCGACGCTGTGCCATGAACGGTGAGAAGTCGACACCCCATGTCGCAGCCAACGATTTGTCACAGCAGTGTGCAAAACCACGCGTTTTTTTTTTCGGATAGAAAAGACAAATCTGGATGTTCTGTGGCAATCATCAGTGGTTTGAAGCAACCCTGATTTTTTTGTGGGGTGAAATGCCAATTGTTGTTGTCAAATCCCAAATGTTTGGCTAGTTAAATCATCAATGCCCTTTTTGTCCAGGAAAAAGAGCGGTTTTCCAACCTCCAGCCACTTCCAGAAGCCGTGCCTCGATCTGTGCCGAGCTTTCTTTGATCGCCTTTTCGAGCAGGGCCGCTTGCCATGGGTCCTGCACACGGCAGGATATATGGTTTTGGAATACCCATGGGGATCATCATGGATGGTTTTTTGCTGAGTTCAACATCAAACATAGGATTTAACCATCACAAATAGTGACTCAACTACTCAACCATCAACAATAGGGATTTAAGTATCAACAATAGATGAAACCAACTTTGAAAATAAGTGTGCCTGAGGATTGGGTACAATGGTATAACCCCCAAGTTTTGCAAATGATTGTGAAAATAATTATTAACCAGTGGATGGAATGGGGTCTTTCATTTTCAGACAAAACCATATTTTTGGGGTGGGGATAGGGATATCTTTGGGATTCTTTGGGTGGGGATAGGGAGAACCCATGTCAGAAAGGAGATCCTTATATTAAACAAAAAACACCCAGATCACCAGGTCATCCTCGGTCCCATGATGTGAAAACAAGTTGAGATCTCACTGGGAAAGATTTCTGAAGGCCTAAGGCCTGAGGTCTCCAAACCATGATGACTTGCGCAGCAAGCAAGACATATCAGGTCAAACATGTAAAAAAACGACGTTTTGAGGTAGCTCCATGAATGAACCGGGGTTGTCAGAAAGCTGCGATAAATACACAACCAGTATGCTTGCACAGATAAATAACAATCATCATCATACCAGTAGTACCGCACAAGGCCGTGGTCTACAGGAGAGGTGAGTTCTTGTGATGCATGGATGGCAGAACGAATCCACTGATGGACCGAAAAGTGGTTGGAGTTGTGTTTTTTGGAATGGTTGCAATGGTTGCAGTGGTCACCTCACGTAGTGGAGTTGTAGTTGTAGTGTAATTAGTGTGGCGCAGTGGCAGTTGTAGTTGTGGTGTGGTGTAATGAGTGTAGTGCAATGTAATGTAGTGTAATGTGCTGTAGTGTGGTGTGCTGTAGTGTAGTCTAGTCTAGTATAGTGTAGTGTAGTGTGGTGTGGTCTAGTGTGGTGTAGTGGAGTGGAGTGGAGTGGAGTGTAGTGTAGTGTAATGGACTGTAGCGTAGTGTACTGTAGTGTCGTTGTAGATGTAGATGTAGTTGCCGTTGTCGTTGTCATTGTCGTGAAGTGTAGTGTAGTGTCGTTGGAGCTGTAGCTGTAGTTGTAGTTAGTGTAGTGTAGTGACTTTGAAATGTGCTTCGCGCCACAACGGCGTGCGCTTTTTTGACATCTCGACTTCCAAAAGTGTTCCGACGTTGGTGTGTTTTGTGCATTTTACTTGGAAATGTGTTTCGCGCCACAACGGCGTGCAACTTTTCCTCTCTCATCTCACCACATGGCTCCGCACCCGCCGCTTTAGCGAGCCTACTTTTCGACCCTCCTGAGCCACAAATCATTGGAAAAAGGCAGTGTTTCGCGACTTTCCTACCTTTTCGCGCACCTGCATCTTCTTTCTTCTCACTCTTTCTCTTCTCTGATCTTCTCTCTTCTGCTCTTCTCCTCTCTGACTCTTCCCACCTCTGCTTTTCCATCTGCCCATATTGTCGGAAGTTTGACTTCTAAACTTCCTTCGAATAATAGGTAACAATAATTAATATATATTAATATATATTAATATATTTTATATATATATATATTAATATTATAGCAGCAAAAGTAACAATTTCACAATGATGCAGTCATGGCACCGTCAAGGTCTGCAGAGTTCACCTGGCCTGAAGCGCGATCATGAGATCCGTCCAGTTCAGCCATGGCAGCTTCTCTTCCGAATTACCTGGGACGAGAGGATGACCAATTCTACCCTCCGGTAATCAAATGTGGCAATGGGAAATTCCCCATTGATAGATGGGTTTCCCATTAAAAACCTCCGTTGATATGGGATTTTCATTGCCACGTGGATGGCATTTTGAGGGTGCACTCAGATCAAGCAGAAGTTCCAGAACTTGAAATCATGCGTGTTGCCAAAGAAAGGGGAAAGACCCTGCCCTTGACACGAATCCGAAGCCTTTCCGACCAGACTGCTGTCACTGGGAATCCGGACAAAGGAGCCTGACCAAATGCGATCGGATTTGCGAATCAGAGCTGAGGGGGGCCTTACCATTAAGTCCCTGCGCCCCAACATGGAACATGGATGGATGCAGGTCCATGATCTTGGGAAAAAGGCTTGAAACCGCCAAGCAGATTTCACTTTTGGTCATTCTAGGGTTCCATCTACCCTCCGGTAATCAAATGTGGCAATGGGAAATTCCCCATTGATAGATGGGTTTCCCTTTAAAAACCTCCGTTGATATGGGATTTTCATTGCCACGTGGTTGCGAGTTCCAGATCGTTCCTGATCTGATTGGTGTACTTCCACAGCGGCTCCATCTTCTGAGATCGCCCACCAATAAAGATTGGAAAATCACCAACCATATGGCAGTGGGTCAAAACCTTGTACCCCTGGTGAACATAAAAATAGCTGGTAAATGGGTGTTCATCCCACTAAAAATGGTATTAATAGGTATTGATTCATAGCCATATATCAACAAGGAATGTGTGCAATCACCAAAGCTCTTCAGGAGCCCTGGTCCAGTTGAACTCAACTCTACCCAGGAAGTTCACCCTTATGGCTGAAAATGGGGTGCCCCCAAAATCAAATGTGAAATGGCCATCCCCAATTCTCTTCTGCCACATTCCTCAATTGTTGACCTGTAGACATATGAACACACCACCTTGATCGCGATCTGGTTGGAGATATGGGATGCTTTAGTGCCAAAAAAGACCAGCCATGTGTGCGCCTATTAACGCTCGAATGGCTTGACTCATTTTTTTATTACATGAACTGTTCTTGATGTATTTCCATCTATCCTTCCATCTATCTATCTATCTTTCTATCTATCTATCTGTCTATGTTTCTATCTTGCTATCTTTCAATCTATCCATCTATACATCTATTAATCCATCTATCCATCCATTTATCCATTTATCCATTTATCCATTTATCCATTTATCCATCTATCCATCTATCCATCTATCCATCTATCCATCTATCCATCTATCCATCTACCCATCTACCTATCTACATATCTACCTATCTACCTATCTACCTATCTCTACCTATCTACCTATCTACCTATCTATCTATCTATCTATCCATCCATCTATCTATCAATTTATATATATATATCTATCTATCTAATCTATCTAATCTATCTAATCTATCTAATCTTATCTAATCTAATGTAATCTCGCCTAATCTCATCTAATGCATTTATCAGTTTTATCTTATCGTTTCTTTTCTTCTCTTTCTATCTATCTATGTGTCGAATCTATCTATCTATCTATCTATCTATCTATCTATCTATCTATCTATCTATCTATATATCTATCTATCTATCTATCTATCTATCTATCTATCTATCTATCTATCTATCTATCTATCTATCTGACCTCTCCATCTATCTATCTAGTTTTATATTATCTTATCTACCCTTATCTAATCCTATCCAATATTATCTAATCTAATCTAATCTAATCTTATCTACTCTTATCTACTCCTATCTGATCTTGTCCAACCGTATCTCATCGTTTCTAATCTAATCTAATCTAACCTATCTAAACAATCCAACCAACCTAACCTATCTAACATATCTAATCTAATCTAATCTAACTATCAGTCCTGTCTTATCTTATCGTTTCTTTTCTGTTTATCTATCTATGGAATCTATCTGTCTATCTTATCTTATCTTATCTTATCTTACTATCCATCTATCAATCTATCTATCGATTGATCGATCTATCGATCTATCGATCTATCTATCTATCTATCGATCTATCTATCTATCTGTCTGTCTATCGATCGATCGATCTATCATTCTATTCTATTATATTCTATTCTATTCTATTTTTGTTGTGTTCTGTTATTTTCTTTTTTCCTATCTATCTATCTATCTATCTATGCATCCATCTATCTATCTATCTGTCTAATCTTATCTTATCTTATCTATATGTCTGCCTACCTACCTATCTACCTACCTATCTATCTATCTATCTATCAATCAATCAATCAATCTATATATCTATCTATCTATCTATCTATCTATCTATCTACCTACCTACCTACCTTAGCTATCCATCTATCTATCTATCTATCGATCGATCTATCTATCTATCTAGCTAGCTAGCTAGCTAGCATCTATCTATCTATCTATCTATCAATCTATCTACCTTTTTTTCTTTCTATTGATTTACCTGTTTATCTATCTATTTATATATCTAATTATTTAATCTATCTGAATCTAATCTATCTAATCTATCTATCTGTCTGTCTGTCTATCTATCTATCTATCTATCTATCTATTCATCTATCTATCTATCCATCTATCTATTTATCTATAATCTACCTAATCTATCTAACATATCTAATCTAACAAATCGATCTACTCTATCTAATCTATCTATCTAACTATCTAACTATCTAACTATCTAATCTAATCTAATCTAATCTAATCCAATCTGTCTGTCTATCTACTTTTCTATCTATCCATCTAATCTAATCTAATCCAATCTATCTATCTATCTATCCATCCATCCATCCATCCATCTATCGATCTACAGTATCTGTCGAACTATCTCTCTATCTATCTAACCTATAAAATCTAATCTGATCTAGTCTAATTCTAGTCTAATCTATCTAACCTATCTAATTTATTTGATCTACGTATAAAATCTATCCAATTTATATAATTTTCAAACCTATCTAATCTATCTAATCAAATCTATCTAATCTATCTAACCTATCTTATCTACCTAATCCATCTAATCTATCTAATCTATCTAGACTATCTATATATCTAATTAATAAAAGTTAATCTAATCTCATCTATCTACCTATCAATCTATCTATCTCTCCATCTCTCTATCTATCTATCACTCTATCTATCTATCTATCTATCTATCTATAAATCCATCCATCCATTTTCTATCTATCTATCCATCCATCCATCCATCCATCCATCCATCTATCTGTGTATCTGTGTGTCTATCTGTCTATCTGTCTCTCTGTCTATCTGTCTATCTGTCTATCTGTCTATCTGTCTATCTATCTGTCCATCTGTCTATCTTTCTTTCTATCTACCTATCTATCTATCTACCTTCCTATCTATCTATCGATCTATCTTTCTTTCTTTCTTTCTGCCTGTCTGTCTTTCTTTCTTTCTTTCTTTCTTTCTTTCGTTCTATCCGATCTTTTATCCCATGAGATGTATCCCAGTGTATTCCCTCATCAAATGCTGTTAATTTACCCATGGAAGTATCCAGCTTGACTGCCTTGGTGAGGTACTACCAGAGCTCGCAGAAGTCTCGGACAGCGTATCCGAGGCCTTTCCGCGGGTAACTGCATTCATATTGGGGGAATAGGATTATTCTTAGTGTTCAAGATGTTCAATTTTCTGTCTCCTATGTAATCTACAGAATCTATTTCTAGAGACTTGACTATAGTTCTTCAGTGGATTTAATACCAACTTGATTTATTTTTTGTGGTGCCAATAGCACATAACTACTGGCAATGTCGGGACGGGAAAATCATGAGCCAAGACGGAAGATCTTCCGTTGTAATTCTGAGCACCGGAAGGGTACTAATCCCTTCCCCCTGAATATGTTCGCAATTCCCCGAATACTATGGGATTACCAATTCTGGATTCTTTTGGTGCCGATATAATAATAATTAACAATTAGTATCATTATTATTACTATTTTAAAAACATAGTAATAATAATAATGATAATGATAATAAATAAAGTAAATGATAACAAAAAAATAGTAATTGTTTAATAATGATGGTAGCTTTAGATTACTAGTTCTGCGGTGATTCTGTTTGTGGGACTCCCGGAATCGGTAGAAGTCTACCAAAAAACTGACAGGTTTTAAGGAAAATTCCGATTTTAAATGGGCTGCTTTTAAAGAAACTGTTGTCAGGTATCTGAAAGTAGTGCCGCAAGCACTTGGCACGAAACCAACAATCAACCATTGGTTGAGAGGTGGACTGAACATACAAGGAAAACAAGGAAAATTACCCAACGCCCTAACAACAATCCCACGAAATATTATATATATATATGACAATTATAATTATATATTATAATATATAATTACAAAATGTGTCCCCAAAAGTGGCTATCATCTACCTATAACCCACTCATGAGACCTACCAGCCGCCGGGTTTCCCGGCGCAAGTAAGGCCACCACTGTCAAGGAAGGCCTGGCAGATCACGGGTAGATATCGTGGGAGTTTCATCACTGGGAAGCATCAAATGAGATGTTTTTCAAGGAATGCTGGGATAAATAATGATAAATATGCTGGGATTTACCGAAAATGATTCCGTATGATGATCAGGGTTGCTCTCAACACCCCAATCTACGTTTGGCGGGAATCCGGGTAGATACGTTGAAGCAAGCGTGCTTTGTGGGGTGATGGAACAAGAAATATTCGGGAGGCTGCAGAAGGTTCGGCCATCTGCAAAGATAGACACCAGATTATCCAGATTGACCTAAGACTTCTCAGGAGACCCAGATCAGAAATGGTCAGAATATTCAGTGGCTCGGTATTCGAGGTGCCAATGGACTACAAAGCCACTGAGGATTCGCAATGTTCATCCCAGATCCAGGGATCCCAATGGGGTCCCTCTGGTTAACTAACATAGCGAACTGCAAATCACTAGTTTTAATACGTAAATCATCGAAATCACAAAAATCATCGAACTTCAAGGACCATTTTCCATAGCTATGTTAGTTTTTTCTGGAGGGTATTGGGACCCCAAAAACATCCAAAAACTCCGACCCCAGAGAGATCCACCTCCTGCTTCAAACAATCTTTGGCGTACCTGTGGGAACTGAGCACTGGACAAGCTGCACAAGGGTCTTGTAACGTACTCTCACATGGCTTGTAAAACCAATTGTGAAACTGGAATCATTTCGCTTCTCCCCGAAGTGTCAGCACCAGTATCATCACATCTTTAGGTATTGGCCCAACTTTCCAAAACATCAACATATTTTTCCAGTATATTACCTACTTGATGGTTTCAAATCCCTTAAAAATATGCTCTTCATTTGGGATCATCTGTTGGAGAATTTTGATGTCGATCCACCCACCAAAAACCGACCCCTTCCGACCCCTTAAGCTCCCCCGACCCCTTAAGCTCGGCCATGGAGAATTGGGGAACGACCTTCACCTGCGCAACCCGAAAGGGCGCTGGTTTTCAAAAAGGGGGAAGTTGATGGGAATCCGAGATGCCAATGTAGGCAGTTTGGGGGAAATTTCAGCTGCCAGAATGGGTTTAACATGGTTTAACATGGTTCAACTCCATCGGCAACCTCATGTGATCATCCAAAAGTGTAAAAGAATCACTTCAGAACACAGCCCAAAACAGGGCATCATGGCTACTGAAAGGGGCAGCACTTTGGGAGGTGACGCGTTCTAAAGCGATGTGTGTATCAAAAAAAGGCACCATTTAGGGATTGTTTCCTTACATCATGCTTTCAACTGTAATGGCTCTTACTAGTCTCTTGCCTTGGGAGTCCTTATGCTCAACTAGCCATTTAGGGTTTATTTAAGGGGGAAGGGGGGTGTGATGTTGATGAAGTTGATGTTGATGATGTTGATAAAGTTGTTGTGGCTGATGTTGATGATGCATGTGATGTAGATGAAGTTGATGTATATCATCTAGCTGACTGAGGATCATCTTCCGCGTTCTAAAGCGATGGTTTTCTGCGCGTTCCAAAGCGAGAGCCTTACCATCCAAAAGTAGCTCTGCAATCCAGCCTGGTTGTTCATCACGATCTTCCCCCATTCCAAAGCGCGCAGGTAGATCTGCGTCACAGAGTCACAGGTCTAACTCATTAGCTTATCCTCTTCAAATGGGATCACTTCTGGTTTTGGTTCCTGGGCTAGCCGAGTTCCGCAGAATTTTCATGCGGACTCGCACGATGTCACTGAGTTCTGATTTTGGAAATCAGAATTCTGTGGAACCATTCATCAGAATCCTGATAAGAAATCTGATCCGATCATTGATCTGCAGTATCCCACTTTTTCGCTGTGTGCTCCAAGGTTTCCAGCCCCGAAAAAAATGACTCTGTCGACAGAGCTGGCCATCTTGATAGGAACATGATAAATATATATGTGTGTGTATTGGCCGCCAACGACCCATATACATTGTATATATATGTGTGTGTGTATGTTCTCGAAAGATTGGTAGCAGCCCAACCGGAGATCGCCTGATCTCCTTCACCTCCAAAAGAATGATCCCTGATCAATGAAAATGGATATGTCGTAGATCCCTGATCTTCCAGACCAAATAGTTTCCTCCAGACCACAGGAGTGCCGCACCCTTTTCCAATATGGCGCTCAAGGCAAAGATCCCTCCCGCCTCAGGCTCACCTCGAGCCTATGCCCTTTGCTGCGGAAGCACAAGGGTTATGGAACATGTGATCTTGAACAGGCAGTGGTTTCTGTTGGTTTTCAGATTCCCAAAACTGTAAATTGTTCAAGATACATTGCATCGCTCGACATCACGTCAGAAATGGATCTCTCCCATAGCAGATTCACAAAGTGGACGTCTTGGCTTTTCCCCTCTCAGAATCATTCCCTTTAGATCCATCGGACATGTTACGGAGCCATTGCAAACGGGCACGGGAGTCCGATCTGGCACGGAGAATTTCATCTTCGTCATGCAGGCTGTAGCGTCCTCTCTTCAAGCATTCCCTTAGCACGCTACTATCCATGATCTTGGTCAAAGCATCGGCTAATTGAGCTTGTGAGGGTACCCATCTTATACTTACTCCGTTACTCAGGTGTTCTTTGATGAGCTTGGCTTGAAGCAAGGTGCGAAACTCTTGGCAACTTGGTGGGGCTTGTCGGCTTATCAGATCAAAAAGTGATTTGCAGTCAGTGGTGATGATAGATTTTATTGTTTGTGGTAATTTTGAAAGTGCATCTTGAACTGCTTCAGGTGGTTGTGACGATTTGGAATCATCTTCAGGTGGTATAGCTGCAAACGCTGGTGGCAATTGCATGAGTGTCTCATCAGCCTTCTGCCATTGACACTTTCCATCTCGGATCCATGCCCAGTACAGTCTGATCCACGCAAGGATATCGACGGCACCTGCAAGTGACATAGCCTCGGCAGATAAAGTACTCACAACGACCTTTTGAATCTTTTTCGAATGCCACACTAACGGATTTACAGGACTGTTTTGGTTGGTACTGATGTTTCTGTGTCCGGCCATCACTAGCATGCCCTGATGGGAGTCTGGCACTTTGGCGGATGCAAATGATGCGTCCGAAAACGCAATAAACCGAATGTCATTGACAGGAATCGGTTGGAACTTGATGGTGAGTGACATCAGCATTCATTTTGGCCTCATGTAGAATCTTGTTACCTTCAATTAATGTTCCTACCGTTGCTCGGTTTATTTGAGATTGCAACCATCCAAGTCTGGAACACAAATCTGGTCTTGTGTTCACAGCAGCGTATTGCAAAGACCCGATCAAGGCCCTAAGACCCTGGCGCTCAGCTTCATTGACAGGTTCCAATGGTTGTTGTTTTCGTTCCTTTGTAACCTGGATTGGATGGATATCTTTCACATACTGTTCTTGGTCAACCCAAATGGACTGGTCGGTTTTCTGACAGATCTTGAGCCCAGTGAAAGTAAACTCACGGCTTTTGTGACTACCAAAAGGGTATTTCTTTTCAAGTAAAGTCAACTTTTCATGAAATCGTTTTGATCCCGCACAAAGTCCATCATCAACATGAATTCCCAAAAGGCCTTCAGGTCTTTGGTCAGGGCTGCGTAGCACAAAACAGCATGGATCAAATGGTGCCTGTGAAAAACCCAGTTCCAGCAAGCTCTGACGCAGCTCTTGAAACCACAAGAAAGGAGCGTCGACGCGACCATAGGCTCCTTTGAGGAGTCGCACCACTTCTTCAGGCTTTAAATTCATCTTTCGTCGCATCTCTTCCGGTGGTTCCATTCCCAAGAGGCGGGGATTTCTCTCAGTGCCTCGAAGAAACGCTGTCTTGATGTCAAAACTGTGTATGTCCCACCCCAAACTTGCAGCATGTTGGAGGATGAGAACTCTGGAAAGTTTGGACATTGTCGGGCTATCACGAGGAATTTGATCAACCAAAGGATCTTCAAAACCTAACACAACAAGTCTTGCTTTTGGCTTCCGGTTGTTAGGCTTGGGTCCATCAGCTACCTTTTGGTTCCCTTGATTTTGGTTTGAGACATCATCGACCTCTTTCCAAGTGAGTATCCATCTGCATCGGAGAATCTGTTCTTTGGGAACTTGGTGCCTAAGGATCTTGGAAACGGTTTCAGTTGACAACCAACTTTCGATTTCTTTCATTTTTGCTTCTTCAAACATTTGTCTCTCCTTTGGGCTAAGCTGAGATATCTTAACCTCACTGCGCTGACGTTTGGCGGCAGATACGAGGAATGCCATTTCCTGTGGCCGAGTCTCTTCCTTCCAGTTTTCAATATCCCTTTGATTGATGTTCACCTCAAACCTCAATGCCTGATCTTCTCGAACATGATACAAAGGTTCATCCTCAATGTACAAGCTATCGTCATCAGAACTATCAGGGACAGGCACTTCAATCGGATTTGGTGTTTCAGTTTGGTCAGGATTCAAGGCATTTTGTTCTGATCCACTGGAAGGAATTGATTGGATCTCAGGTTCTAGATCTGGTTGGTCACTAATGCTTGGCGATGGACGCATTGCCACCTGAGATGTCTGGGGTGTCGGCATTGACACAGGAATTTCCTCTACTCGTGCATCTCCCGGCTGTGTAGGGGCATTGGCAGTTGATGGGCGATTCCCATCTGTGGAATTGTCATGGTGTCTTGTGGAGATCATGTCATGAAATTGAACTCCTCCCCGGGATGGCATGACAGTTTGGTTTGTGGTTGGGCTAGTGGCTTCATGATGTGTCTTTTGGGAAAATTCTTCAAAGGCTGATAAACTTCGCAAGTGTTCAGGAGCTATACGATATAGTTTGTGATGTCGAGTGACCCACACTACATTTTGACCCTCTTGGATTATTACTTGCATCGGTCCTATCCAGCTACCTTCAGATTCTCCTCTCTTTTTCCACATCATTACCCATTCCCCTTTTTCATAGAAACCCCGATGTGGTCGGCTACGATGGACAATCGCTCTCCTGAGAGTTTGGTCATTGTCCACCATGGCAAATGATTTGCGAGCGGCTTCGCGGATCGCAAGTTCTTGCCGAAATCGGGCACCATCTGGCATTGGTGACAAGGCAGTGGCATGGGCAGCGACGGTCGGATCTGCGGTGATTGATCCAGGCACTCTTACTCCCTTACCAAATACAAGCATTTCTGGGGGATAGCCTCTGTGGCGACTCCATTGGTTCTTGGTACTCGTGACATGGCTAAGTGCAGTGGACATTTGATCATAGTTGGTGATTGGATGCTCGATGTCAATTTTGTTTAACATCAGCTGGATTATACCACCATGCCTTTCTGTCCTGGCATTTTGACAATGAGCTTCAGCTGCACATGTCCGGCATTTGACACTATGTCGCTGGAGATAGTTGCTGAACTCCTCAGAGTTCATCTCGGTTCCAGCATCCACGCAAAGCATTCCAGGAGGACCCGCCCAGTTGAACCATCCAGTGTGCAAAGCCCTACACGCATGTTCTGTCGAATGTGCTGGGGCGATCACTGCGGTGTTGAACAACGTGCTTTGATCCAGAAAATGGTAAAAGTGAAATTGGCTTCCCTGGCTATTGGTCCATGTTACAGCATCCATAGAAACAATATCCCCAAAGTCACAATTTTCATGGAGGGCACTTGGACGAGAAACTACCGGTCCTTTCGTTTCTTGGCATGTTGAACACCGGATGTCCCCAATGGCTCGAATCAAATGGTCTGGGCACTGCAATTGACGACAGAATTCTGTCAATTTGGCTCTGCCTGGATGTCCCAAATTGCGGTGTAGCTTGAGGAGCCAGGATTGTTCCTCTTGATTCAATTTCAAAAACTCAGGACCATGCTTGTGGCTTGCTAAGTCAATTACTTGGCGGGGAATCTCATTGGGCTCGGATTCTGCAGAGGCTTGTGAACTCTCGGTGTCGGGATTGTGAATGCCCTGGCTTTGGTGATTGTCTTGGTTAGGAATGTTAATCGGGTTCTGGTTATGGGATTGGGTTATGGGTATGGTTCTGGCATCGACATGTGGCTCAGAAGCACTCTCTCTCTCTCTCATGTCTATGCACGGTCGTTTGGATTGTGGACCCTCATCAGCATCGCTTCGGGACTCCAGTGGCCTTCTCTCGACTGCAGGATTGGTGGCATCGGCATCAGCGGGAACAGAGGCAGCAGCATGTGGCGACATACTGGTGGTTTTGACGGCTGCAAAAATGGTCATGCTGACCCTTGCTGAAGTTCCCTTCTTTCTCAAACCCCGGTTAGATAAGTGTTCCCATGGTTCCCATTCGTCCGCATGAACAACTTCGGTCTTTCTTTGGATGCAGACTTGACGTCGTAGTGGTGCAAAACCTCTGGGAATATGAACATTGGGACCAACATATCTATCCGTACCCCTGCATAAAACCACATGTTTTATGTCATGTTGTGGACAAATGGTCTTGATCATGTCAATGATTTCCCCTTGTTGTACTACCAGTGTGCCAACTCGTGGTGCTGAGCGATCGGCAAGCTGCATTGCTGTCTGCCAGTTGATGTCACTGGAGCTTGAAAAACGATCTTCAATCTCCTGAGGACTCATCTTCTGACCTAGCCTGCGTTTCTTAGTTGGGTGGTCATCGGTCTCAGCTGCAAACGATGGGCATAACTGGCCTTGGTCATGCAACATGATTTTGGCTACCTGTTTGGCAAACTTTTGGGGATACAATTCTGTCCACTGTGACAACGGCATGGACTTGCCTTGAACTTTGGTTTGTCCTGCAATTGGTCGGTGATGATGTTCTCCTAAGCATAACTTTCCATGCAAGGCCATGTGTAAGTCCACGGAAGTTGAGCAAACTGCCATTCGCTTGCGAAGGTGTTCCTGAGAGTCAGGTGTCTTCAGGTTACCTACTCGGCACATATCAAACTCATTCCACAGTGTGTGCTCTCGGATTTCCGACATGCCAGGAGTTTTCATCAAGGCTGATCCTCTCGGTTGTTCAAGGTCAAAGTGGTTTCGATGTTGGCGTTGATATCGGAATAGCACTATGGAAAGAGCAATTTGCCATAGGTTCGCAGTTCGCTGTTGCATGACTTTTTCCCAACATTCCAGTGATCGATTCATGTTGAAGAGACTCCATTGGCACCATGGACCACATTCAGGACTTATCCATACGTGTTTGGGTTTCCTGGTAACCAGAATGTTGAACAAACGCTTTCTTCCTTCAGTCGTGCTGAGATCACCTTGGACTCTGCCAAATCGTTGAGCTTTGCCTCCTAGTCCTTGGACCTGTTTTGTGAGTTCGGATTGTTCTGAGCACATCACTTCAAGGAGGTCTAAGCGAGGCAATTTGCGGTGATCACTGTTGGACAGGCATTGTTCCACACTCTGGAGCTCAAGCAAAAACTTCTTCACATCACGACTAATCCGGGCTTGAAAACTGTTGGGAATCTTTGGTGACATAAACTCATAATCTAAGTCAGGCATGCCTTCATCAGTGCTCACATGGATTGGAATTGGTCCGGCTACGGCTCGCTTTTGACATTCAGCCCCTTCAGATGTTGAAGAACCTCTTGCAGAGCCATCTCCACTCCCGCCATGCGGGATGCCAGATTCTTGTTCTCGAGGTTCAGGTTGGCCACTTGCTCTTCCATCTGTTGGACTTTGTTGATCCCCGGCATGTCGAAGTCTGTGAAGACTCCCGGTTCTGACAACTGATCCCACACTTCGGAGTCGGCTGGTGCTTGGCATTTCTGATCCGCCAGCAATGCGCGAGACTCCTTGTGATACCCCTTGGCATGCTCGGCTTTGATCTCCATGTCCAGTCTCTTGGTCACGTATTGCACATACAACTGGTGCTCCGGCTTGGTGCTCTTCTCGTAAGTTCTGATGAACCAATCTGTCCAGGCTGCATCCTTGAAAACCTCTGGAAACAGTTGGCCGTTCTTGGCCTTGCCGAAAGCTATCTTCTCCTTGGACAACACATCGAGGGGCATCATGCGAATTTTTACTACAGTGTCGGCTGCTTCCTCTTGGTGCTGGTTCTTGCGAAACTGCTGCAACTTCTGACTCACTGAGACTTCCGACATGGTGAGTCACTTGACACTGAAGGGACGGTGCGGGAGACACGCTACGATGGTTCAACTTGTCAGGCTGCGGAAATGAATGATGATGATTTGCATGTAACACCTTGGAGACATCACCTACTACATCACTGTTTTGGTTTGCCGATTCAGTTTCCACTTTTGGGGATTGGTGAACAACGTCGACTTGAAGTGACTGGCTGCTGATTTCGCTTTTGGCGGACACGGGCTGACATGTGAATCCGGCATGATCGGTTCTCTGTACCTGCTGCTCATCTTCAGGGTTTTGCCAGAGTTGACAAATGTCCATGAGAAAAAGATTCTTGTTGGATTGATGAATTTGAAGTTCTTTGTTCAGAGTTCGACTCCAAAGGGTTCCTTTTTCAGTGTCAATCACAGCTTTGATCCCCTTAAGGAATGAACTTGACAACAAGAATGGTGTTTTCCCCGGAACAATGGCTATTCTAAACTTCACCCTTCCAAGTGGCAGCAAAAGCGCATGGCGGCTGGTGAGAGTCTGCTGATTGCCAAACCGGAACGTAAGGTGACAGCTCGTTCTCTGGACCTGATGTTTGATCTCTTCAGGAAGGCTGGACAACAGCTCTTTCACTTGATGTTCTCCTACCACAGTTTGTGAAGCACCAAGATCAACAATTCCAGTGGCTCCGGTTGTGGCAAAATAGGCATCGCAGGTTGTTTCAGGCAAGATCTGGGCATCTATTTGAGCAGGCACCAAAGACTGTTGCTTTGGGATTGTCACGGCACGGCGGCATTTCTCAGATGGTTTCATCGTCCTGAGGTTGTGTTTCCACCGGGCGTGGAAGGCTTTGGCAAACTTATTACATTCCCCAGCTATCTTACCCCTGTTTATTGACCCCAGATTCACATTATCTAACCCCACATGAAAACATGCACTTTCGGAGTCATGGTCCTGGGCATCAACAACGGCAAAATGCGCGATCTCATCAGGCACATCGTCTTCCGTCACCACGAAAGACGTCGGGGCGACATTGGCACTGGCATTGGTGGAAGGCTGACTGTTACTGGCACTGGACTTCTGGGGGCACTCATTTTTCCAATGCCCCTTCTGCATGCAGATTCGGCAGAAGGAGTTTGCAATCCGTTTTGCAAGTGACCCTGGACCTGAAAACGAAAACTTTCCTTTGCCTTTGCCTTTTCCTTTCTTACCCTGACCTTTGTCAAAGCGTCGAGACACCGGCCAGAATCCTCTCACCTTCACTCTTTCACTCAATCGTCGCCTGGCGTCCTGATAGGACGAATAGTATGCCGAGAGTTCGGCATCGGCTTGGATGGTCTCAGAAATTGAGTCCTCAAACTGCATGACTAGGATCGCATCTTCATCATTCTCAGCAGCAAGAGCCTCTAGGACATCATCTTCCAAGAGTTCCTCATGAGCCAAAAACGTTTCATGTTCACCTTCATAGTCGTCATCCATGTGATAGGCCATGTGATCGTAGGTCTTGGCGTTTCTATCCCTTTTCAGTCCAGTGTAGTCCTGAAAGAAACCAGAACCCAAAAGTCGAATTGCTGATGTCACACTTTTCATAGTCAACTCACTTTCTTTGGATTCCTTTGTCTCAACAATCACACGTTTCTTGTCTTCAGGCAGCAGTTTGCTTCCTCGCAAGATCACATACGCTTGAAGTTCAGCCAAAGTCATTTGACGGGCCAACAATTCAGTCCAAACCACATCGCATCTTGATAGGTATGAATCCGAAGTTTCATCAGCTTTCTGTGTGCATCTATACAAAGCTCTTTCTGCCAGTTCAAATCGTTTTTCCAATGGGATTTGACCCCATGTTCCACCCACAATCTCAACAAGCCGTTGAATACCTTTCTCATCATTGGTCATCACCTCCTTGCGAAGTAGCTGAAGTTTCTGATAAGCCGTTCCCTTACAGCCCAAAATTAACCTCGTAGCCAATTCGTTCAGCTTGGTGGTCGGCCATGTTGCAAGTAATAATTCAACTTTGCTTGTCCAGATGTCCACATTATCCGTTGCAGGGTCAAAACTTGGCACCAAACTGGCTAGTTCTTTGGGAACTATCCCTGTAGTTTCACCTCCAGAAGCTTCGCTCATCCCTTCCAGCGGTAATTGTACCCAAAGTCGAAACCTTTGATTGGTCCCTGGTAGCGCCCTTCGAACCGGGCTCCGCTACCAATCTCGAAAGATTGGTAGCAGCCCAACCGGAGATCGCCTGATCTCCTTCACCTCCAAAAGAATGATCCCTGATCAATGAAAATGGATATGTCGTAGATCCCTGATCTTCCAGACCAAATAGTTTCCTCCAGACCACAGGAGTGCCGCACCCTTTTCCAATATGGCGCTCAAGGCAAAGATCCCTCCCGCCTCAGGCTCACCTCGAGCCTATGCCCTTTGCTGCGGAAGCACAAGGGTTATGGAACATGTGATCTTGAACAGGCAGTGGTTTCTGTTGGTTTTCAGAGTATATATATATATATATATATAGGTGTATATATATATATAGGTATATATGTATATATTTCAGATTTAGGGTTTCAAATTTGGAAACCACCCCAGCCTTAGACGACTGTGCAATGACACAAATGTGGATCCTTGGCGCAGCAGTGCCAACCCCGCAATGGTAGCCACTGCGATGGTCTTTTGGGGTGAATAGGGTCTGGAAGAGTCCAACGAACCATGAAAGTTAGGGTGAATCTTCAGGATGTTGGTTCAATGGATTGGTTTAAGGGAAAATCTACAGGAAACCATGGTTTTTACCATCAAATATAGGGGTTTCCTGTAAATTTTCCCTTAATCCAATTCTATGATTGGTGGAAGGTCGCTCAACCTCCAGAATACATGAAACGAGCCCACAGCAAGATGACGGACACCAAGAGACGATTCTCCAAGAATTTCGTCCAAGGGTTTCCTGCCATGGCAGTATTCATGGAGATACCACGGCTGCTGTACCCCCGCCATTTTGGGGGTATCCCCTTGGACCAACCCACGTGAAGGCTCTAACACGAGGCAGGTAGATGTGGCATGATGTGGCTATGGTATGGACTCTCTGAAGCCAAATTGAAGAGATTTTTTGACTGTGAAACTGCAGATTCAAAGTTGTGAAAAATCTACCTCCCAAATTCACATATGGGAAATCCAAAATATATTTGCAGATCATTTCCATTTCCACACCATAGCTGCTATCCATATCTGGTGGTTCAGGCCGATGTTGGCGCACCCATAATCAGCCGCGACTTCCGACAAGCCCTCCACCAAAGGTTTGGCCTTACACGGCTCATTGCACGGTGAGAAAATCATCAGAACAATTGATGATCAAAACAATTTATTGATGGAGTTTTGTCATTCATCATCAAAAGAGGTGACCATCAAATCAATTTGTCAGGAAGGAAAATGTGATGGTCCCCTTCCCAGTTTTCCCGGCCTCGCGCCAATCGGTGAAGATCACTCCGTGCCTGAGATTTGGGGAAGTCGACTGTGGTGATTGGTGCTATGTAGTCCCAGTTTTGGAGGATGCTGATAGTGGGAAATGATTTGGTAAATGTATGTAAATGTCTCAAAATCCCCAGTTTCGTCACCAATTTTTGGTGGTGAAAAAGTGGCGGAAAGTCTAGTTAACGCCCGCAAAATGGTCATGTTGAGAATGGTGATGCTGAAATAGAGAAGGTAAAAGGAAAGGACGCCGGCAGACCTGTCCTCTCCCACGAGATTCCAGGGGTAAGCTCGTCTTGAACGTTTTGCTGCGAAGCCAACTTCCCTATCATTTAAAATATGAGTCGTGGACTTTACGAACCCAAAA
Organism: Cladocopium goreaui; assembly: GCA_947184155.2. Taxonomy (NCBI): domain Eukaryota; class Dinophyceae; order Suessiales; family Symbiodiniaceae; genus Cladocopium; species Cladocopium goreaui. Next base: position 107,668 of record CAMXCT020001652.1, on the reverse strand, counting down.
ACAAGAGTGTCTCGACAAGAAACAACATGCCATTTGGATTTGTCCAAATATACATACGCAAATATATATATATATATAAATACACACACATATATTGTCTATACTATACATATATTTGTAGCTTCAAATTCGCCCAAGGAAGGCTTGGTTTTTGTGGGGAAAAGCCTCCTGGTTTTTTGTCCCTCCGAGCCATGTTCGGACAAGCCGCGGCATTCCAGCGCCTCCAAAGGGGAAATAACCAGGAAATCACCGGAAAGCAAAGGACGTACAGTATCTCTGTTGCAAAGGACTTTGGGATGGGAGTATCCTTGGAATTATGAAGATGAATGCACACTATTAAGCCAATTGAAGGTGAGATCTACAGAAAAAGATGGAAAGAATTGGAAAGACTGAAAGCACAACAAACATGGGCCCAAATCCCAAGCCATCCCAAACACAGCCCGAGAGACCGCTGAGACGCACCTGACCACCATTTCATGAATCCATGAGCCTTCTTCTTACCTGGGTCCATGGCTGCCATGGCTGCCATGGCTGCCATGATCCAGGCAGCCAGTTGACCCGAGATGACGAGACCCAAGGCCAGCACAGACAAACATGCTCTGCAAGATGCTTGCGAGGCTGGACATGTCCTGAAACCGGCAGAAACCGTGGGATCTTCATGGGGGTTTTCCATTCAACATGGTGATTTTTAACCATCAAAAACAGTGACTTGACCGACTTGACCATGAAAAAAGGGGATTTAATATGATTGCACCATCAAAATGTTGATATTAATGGGATACCACCACCAAATATTCTTCCCCCAACATTAAATAGTCTCCAAACGAAGCCCCGGTCTTGTACTGGATCTATTCGTTCTCACAAGTCATTTTAGGGAATTGAGACTAAAGCAACAACATGCAAGGGCCTCCAGAAGTTTCTGGGCTTCTAATATATAAAGGTTTCCCACTATGGGGGTACCTCCAACTCATCCATTTTATATACTGTAATACTGTAATAGGAAAATCCATTCTAACCCAACTATTTTGGAGCATCCCCCATAATTTATGGATACCTCCGTGTTACAGTATAAGCACTTAAGCCGACCCAGCGCCATGCCAACAGCCCGCCTTCAATACATGCTTCTGCTCTGCCTTGTTGCATCGCTCATAGCCTCAGAGCGGCCACTGAAGGTGTGGATCCACGTGAAGAGCGGTCAGCAACTATGGCTTTTCCCAGCATGGCCCTGGTAGCCCTGGTAGCATCCACCTGGAATTTGGCTACAGAATTCAACGCCACCTGGCAAAGTCACAGCCAATTTCAAGTGTTTTCAGAAGCCGATCTCGTTCTCTCATCCCGGAAACCCCGTGACAGCAGGACTCCCAATTTATGTACTACTTCATACTCCTCATCAAAGCAGCTTGTAGCAGCTTGTATAACCCAACATCTAACATCATCTAACCATCAACCAACAATCATCTGTGGATTCGCTTCACATGCTTGGTGGTTAAACGCTTAAACCGTGTTGATGGTGAAATTTCATCTTAAACCGAGCTCGATTTCCCAAGGAACCGGACTCAGATCCTATCTTCGGCTGAGTTCCAGGCACCAAGCAAGGAAGGACCTGGGAACCTCAGTGGAACATGGCCGGCCTGCCCCAGGCTGGAGCTTTGGAGGGCTACAGAAAAATCATCACAAAAATGCCAAAAACAAAATGTTGAAACCTATCGTGATTTGGACATTCCATTTCAAGATATTTCAAGAAACCAATGAAGTTGGAAATTGGCTGACATGAAATCTGGAACATACTAACCGCTTACTAACCTAATGACCGAATCCGAATGGATCTTGTACTTTGCAGACTTCCCCCCCTGCCGACTTATGGCCCACGCCTCCGTCTCAGTGGCTGCATCGGATCGGTTCCCAGTCATCTGTGCGAAAACGAGCTAGACTTGGCCTGCCGATGCACGGGTCACGGCGGGTCACGGATGCGATGTACGAAGCATTCCACCGAATGTCATTTTCTTTCCCCTTTGGTGATACTCGGCCCAAAACCGTTGTGAGAAAGAAAAATACTACGGCGACGAGCTGACTAGGCGCTTTTGCTGGGGAAACACTGAAAATTCATCACGGAGCCGACAAATATTCAACTGAAAAATCATGATACCCTTTCTCAATTTAACATAGTATTGAAAATGGCCATGTTGATAGTTCATTTCCCACTTCAATATGATGATGTTTCAGCAACGACTCTTCCTTTTCAGCTTCGAAGCTGCCTGAGCCACCCGTGGTTTCTACGGACGTCGAAGGACCAAGTGCTGAAAAACGGCAGCGGTGCCGTGGGCGGGCATCACAGGGTTAGCCCAATAGCTGGATGGGCCATCCCAGATTGCATGGAAAATCCATCGATTGACAAACACGACAAGGGAAAAAAAAACTGGAAAAAAATGACATTTGGGATTAGCCATCTAAGATTGATGATAAATTTGGGATTACCCCCCAATTCTGGCACCCATATATTGAAACTATGAAAAAGAGTGGAGATCCCATAAAATGGATGATTTGGGGGTAGCCCTATGACTTAGGACACCCCCAAAATAGTGGCACAGCTGATGGTTTTTTACAGAGCCCACTTGGGTTAAACTTCGATATAATTGATACAATCATGCCACTTGGCAAGTAGGGCCCTATGCCTGGTACCCATTTCAGGGTGTTGCTCCCATGGTTTCCACTTCCACTTCGTCCTCACTCTCCATGTCACTGCCCTCTCCAGGCGCCAGAGTTAGGAGCTGTGGATAGAACCTCGGCGAGACCCAACCTCACTTCGAAGCTAGTTCTGGATGTTCCTTTCAAAAATACTCTGATTGGTACCACCGTACCACCAGTTCAAATATCCAAATATCCACCAAGAAGCAGAGGCTGATTCAATGATTCTGACCTTCTCTGAGCTCTTATTAGAGCTGATCCAGCCAGGTCATAACAGTCACCCAAACAGCCCACAGGAGATCCTGACTCCAACAGTGTCTCCACAAAGAGGGGCAACTCCTGTTGTCCAAAGACTCAAAAACCCGATCAGCTGCAAAATGCTCTCACTTTGACAATTGTCTTCAGGCTACTGATCTTCCGGGAAGTCCTCGTCTTGAAATCCAGGGCATCAAGAGCTTTTGCAGGTTTCCCTGCACAACCATCTTCAATAGTTATGATGTACATAGTCTTCATTAAAACCTGGTTTGAATTTTGAATAAAGTGCCACCCGCTTGAATTCAGAATTTAGATTTTATGAAGTGAAAATTAATGTTGGTAAAGCAATAGCATCCACCATCCCAAAAATTAGCATTTTTATGGCTGGTATACACCATCAAAATATGGGTGATTTATCGCATTGCTTTACTAACATTACGCACAGACCTTGTAGTTTGCCCGGACTGCAACATTGAGGATGCCTTGTTGTTGAACATGATAAGATAGATTGCAGGAAATACAGCATATGCGTAGTGTTTTCTGGTTTAGGATTCAAAGTTTTCAGGGTTTAGGATTTTAGGGTTTTAGGGTTTGGGGTTTTAGGATTTAGGATTTTGGGTTTAGGTTTCGTCGTCTGGGAAATACCAGAACACTGGCCCTGCACTGGTATTTGAGCATGTCGAAGGATAATGTTTGAACATGTTTGAACACCGTTCTAATCTTCCGGACAAACCATAGGGTCTTGCCGTAACATGACGGTCAAACCCCTCAGTTTGCCCGCGCCGACGCCGACGACATGTCCGAACATCAAAAAACACTGTGTTTTGTGGGACAAAATGCACATGTCCATGATCATGGCTTTCATCTTGCGACGCACAGCTTAGCTACCTTTGCGTTGAATGTTACAACAACAACATCATCCCAATTGAATGTAAAGTTCAACGGGGGTGGGAATTTATATTCCTAATCCCCTTGTTGATATTCCTAATTGAATGTAAAGTTTAACGGGGGTGGGAATTTACATTCCTAATACCCTTGTTGATCTTCCCAATTGAATATAAAGTTTAACGGGGGTGGGAATTTATATTCCTTCAAAATCCCTAAGAAGTTGTGTGGGCGAACTGGGGGGTTTGCGCGTAACATTACTTCATGAGGAGTAGTTCATCATTTATAGATCATTTTCTGATTATATAAAAACTCCATTTAGTTCGGGGACTTCCCATTACAGTATATCCATTGTACCTGAATGTCCCTAAGAAAAACACCAGGTTTCACGGCTACGTGAAAGGTCTCCTCGCGTCGGACATTGGCACCGAAGGGCAAGGCCATGAGCGCGGTGAGCAACGCATCCTGGCCGATTTTTTCGGGATCATCACCTGAAAATGGCAGGTTGAATTGGGGAAAAAGATGCTAAACCATGGTTAAACCATGCTAAACCATGATAAAAATAATCTCAAGTGCTATCCCCAACAGTTTGAAACTTTCTGCTTTGTATACAATCATACACATACAAGCATGCAATGGTGCTGTACAATGGTAAAAGAACCAGGGCCAGGAACCTTAACAGGTATGTGCACAAGAACCCCCCAGAAGCTGACCAGGTATCTGCACCGGGCCCCTCCAGAACCGCAACAGGTATCTGCATTGGAACCGTTGGAACCCTCCGGAACTTTACCGGGCATCTCAACTAACATGAACTGATACAAACGCAATCATGTTGGATGACATGCTGTTACTAGCTGTATATGATCTTGTGTTCGTCATCATGACATCATGCCCACATTGTCATACAATCATTCACATACCCGTCATACAGATACAATCATACGCATACAACCACAACCATGCAATGATGTTGCACACAGGTATGCGACGCATTCCCATAAAAAACTGTACAAACACATAATGTGCAAGTGTTCGCTTTGCACACTTTTGTGTTCAGAATCCGGTCCTGCTGTTGACAAAATTGTTTATGAATCTGCGGCAACATTGTTTATGAGTCTGCGGCAAGCAACCAACATGAATTCATACATACGCAATCATCGTGGGTTACACGTTGTTACTAACTGTATATGGTCTTGTGGTCGCCATGATCGAAGGAAGTTTAGAAGTCAAACTTCCGACAATATGGACAGATGAAAAGCAGAGCAGGGAAGAGGCAGAGAGAAGAGGAAGATTAGAAGAAAGAAGAGTAGAAGAGAAAGAGTAAGAAGAAAGAAGATGCAGAT
>CAMXCT020001652.1:0-100000 GCA_947184155.2 Cladocopium goreaui | reverse complement strand
AAAACCATGTAATGGTGCTGCACGCTGATAAATGAATCAGGGCCCTGGAAAACATTATACACATACAATGTGCAAGTGCTCACGGTGCCTACTTAGGTGTTGATGTGTTCATTCCTGCATGTAACAGGATTACTTACGGATCTTCGGCAAGCAACCAACATGAATTGATACAAACGCAATCATGTTGGATGTTACTAACTGTATATAAGCATACGGATACAATCATATAATCATGCACATACAAGCATACATATGCAATCTTGCAATGATGTTGCACACGGTTAAATGAAACATTCCTATGAAAAGCTGTACCTATCCGTGGTCTCTGTGCCTGCATCGGTGCAGTTCAGCGGATTAATTGTCGGATCTCTGGTCTCTGCGCCTGCCACCCGTGCAGTTTACCAGATTGCTGGTCATATCTTCTGCCCTGCTCCCTGGCAGTTAGCTAAGTTGATTTTCAAAATTTTGGTGTCTGCGCCTGCCGCCGGTGCAGTTCAGCAGATTGATCGTCGGATCCCTGGTTTCTCCGCCAGCCACCTGTGCAGTTTACTGGGGTGATGGTTGGATCCTTGGCCTCTGCCGCTGCCACCTGCAGTTTACCAAATCGTGTCAAATCTTTTGCCTCTGCGCCTGCGACCTGGCAGTTGACCAGGCCGATTTTCAAAATGTTGGCGTCAGCGGATTGATTGTCAGATCCCTGGTCTCTGCGCCTGCCACCCGTGCAGTTTACGGGATCGCTTGCAATTTTTTTTTGCTTCTGCGCCTGGCACCTTGCAGTTGACCAGGTTGATTTTGAAAATGATGGTGCCTGCGCCTGCCACCGGTGGAGTTCAGTGGGTTGATTGTCGGATCCCTGGTCTGCCTGCCTCCGGTGCAATTTAATGAGAGTGATGGTTGGATCAAGTTGCATCCTTATTCTCTGCACCTGCCACCCGTGCAATTGACCGAATTGATTTTCAAACTGTTGGTCTGTGCGCCTGCCCTCGGTGCAGTTTACCAAGTTCATTTTAAACATGTTGGTGTGTGCGCCTGCCACCGGTGCAGTGATAGATTCCTGGTCTCTGCGCTTGTCACCCGTGCAGTTTACCAGAGTGATGGTTGGATCCTTGGTCTTTGCACCTGCCACCCATGAAGTACCAGATCGCGAGTCAGGTTTTGCGTTTGTTGCCACTTCACTGGGTCCATGCCACCTTTGTCGTCGCGTTTCTTTAAACCCACACCGACGTGACGGTTCGATATACCACTTCAGGCTTTGGGGTCGTCGTTTTGCTTTAGTGGTTTTCAGGCTGGTTCGTTCCGTGCCATGTTGTCCTTCATACTTTTGCTTTGGTTTGCGCTGTGCGTGCTTGAAGCGTTTTTGATTATGCGTCATATTCAGCGCTGTCACGCGTTGCTGTCTGCCGAGATCGGCAAAAGACGTTCGCGAACGAAAACAGCTGACAACGCTGCATTCGACGCATGAAGTGTTTGATCATGCGCAGCGCGCGCCCAAACAAATGTATGACAAACAGCATGGCATGGCAAAGGGAACAATCTCAGGACAAGCCGGCGTGAGAACCACCCAACACAACATGACCGCAAAAACCTGAAGCGTCATATTGAACCATCACGACATTGCGGGCGAAAAGAAAAGCAAGGACAAAGGCGGGCAAGACTGCTTTCCGCAAACATCTCAAAAACACAAAACAAACTTCTCAAACATCTCAAAGACACTGACCAAACTTCTTAAACATGTCAAAGACACGAAACAAACTTCTCAAACATCCCAAAGACACGGAACAAACATCTCAAACACCTAAAACTGTGTAACAAAGGGATCTCATACTTGTACTTCATGATGAAACTGACTTCTAAAGTGCTGTAACGCATCCAAAGGACACTGATCTCACACGTATTGTCTGCATCTACAATCATCACAATCAGTAGCTGAATGTCAGTGTGTGAAATACAGAGAAACGGGGCACTAAGCAAAACCGCCATTTAGTATGATGTTGCACACGGGCATATGAAACATTCCCTTGAAAAGCTGTACCTATCCCTGGTCTCTGCGCCTGCCACCCGTGCAGTTTACCAGAGTGATGGTTGCATCCTTGGTCTCTGCGCCTGCTACTCGTGCAGTTTACCAAAGTTTTCGCCCACAATGTCGTGATGGTTCAATATGACGCTGCAGGTTTCGTCGGTCATGTTGTGTTGGGTGGTTCTCACGCTCTAGTTTTTGCCATGATTGGTATTGGACATGAATCTCATAGTTTCATGGTAAAACTGTCTTTCTAAAGTGCTGTAACGCATCCAAAGCACATTGATCACACGCATTGTCTGCGTTTACAATCATCGCAATCAGTGTCTGAATGTCAGTGTGCGAAATACAGAGAAACAGGACAGTAAGCAAAACCACCATTTAGTCATGAAAAGTTTTCGTGCATTGCGTACAACCGTACTTTGATTCGACGCCAATCGTATTGTCATACATCTTTTACTGAATCGCTGTCACCCATGTCTCTGCTGTTTTTAACCAACGATGTTGTAATGGTTCGAGATGACTCTTCAACTTTCGCCGGCCGTCTATTCGTCAATCGTCTGCAAGCCCGCGTGTGTTAAGATTGTTGTCTTTACGTTGCCGTTTCGTTCCTTCAAATTTTTGTGTCGGTTTGCAGAGTGCTTGGTCTAACCGTTTATGCATCGACTTCTTTTTTGCCACGCCCTGCCCCCCCCTCCTGCAAAGTAAATCTACAAGTATACGAGTGCATCATATACTGCGTTTAAGCGCTTATGCCCAGAACAAAAATAAACTTTTATGCCAATCAAAAACATCGGAACCCTCCGGAACTTCACAAAGCATCTGCACCCGAACTTTCCGGAACTTTACCGAGTACCTGCACCGGAACCCTCTGGAACCTCACCGGCTATCAGCACCGGAACCCTCCGGAACCTCACCAGGTATCTGCACCGAACCCTCCAGAGCCTCACCAGGTATCTGCACCGGAACCCTCCAGAACCTGAACAGGTATCTGCAGCGGAACCCTCCAGAACCCTCGGGAACCTTGCCCGGAACCTGGTGTTGAAGCTGCACCGGATCGCACCGGAGCTAATCTGGGCCAAAGACCCCATAGCAAAATTTTGCTGTTGGGGAAAAACCATCAAATTTAGGTGCTACTTTCAGACAAAGCCAAGATCTTTGCCAAATCTCTGGGTATCTCCCAGAATTGTCTAATCCACTGCCCCATTGATTGAGATTCTTTTTGGTACAAACTACAATAGCGAATATAGGCAAATATCTCGAAATCATCCAATTTTAGCGTACAATTTTGGACCATACCGAGGTATACAGCGCCCATGCAAGACCTTCCGGCAGATCCCGCTGGTTGGTTTTCATCACCGAAAAATATATGTCAGTCGCACTTCCTATCAACACCTGTTTTGGCTCGTTTTGTCCAGTGCTTCCATGAGATCTTGGGAAATTGAATGCAGAAAACCTTCCAACTCGGACACTGTTGCAGTGTTCCAAATGATCTAGTGGTGGATAATAAAATTTTGTTTCTGTTGGTCTTGGGGAATATGTCTTTCATTCGGAACATGCTTCGACTTGTACTGGTGAGACTCAGCAACGCAGCCTGATATGGAGGTTTCCTAAAATGGGGGTACCCCCAAATTATCCAAGTCATTAGAGCATTTTAGTATTGAAACAACCATGGTTTTTGTGATCCCCCATTTGAAGAAACCGCCATATGGATACCATAGTAAAGTTCAAGGTCGTTGGATGATCCCATCCAGTAGCAGCTGGCTCAAGTCCAAAAACACTGACTGAGTCGCCCCCAAAGTGCCCTCCCTCGCTTCCTCAACAACACCACGAATACTTTGGGCAAAGCTTCGCCATTTTTCCACCTGAAAAACAAGCTGGACCCTTCATGTGCTTTGAAGGTGCTGGTGGAATTTTCCATAAGTTTTTCCAGAAATGGTGTTTGCACAAAAGTTGCCAACTTAATGGGATCATCCTTGGAATTGGAAGCGAAATATCTTTTCGCAGGTGGCTTTGCTCATGAATCCTCTCAGGTTGTTGGATATGGTCATAGATTTGGCACCCAGAAAATCCACCAAAAGCGTACAAAGTGGGATCTACGATAATAGCCACCATGCCCGCATACCACGATTCCAACGGCAATGATTTATTGCCTTGCCCCCTTTTATAGTTTGTCCGTTTGGCTCCGTCTGAAAACAAGGTAATCCCCAAATCCCTTGCTTAATTGTCATTTTCCCCTGTTAGAAAAAAAACATAAGGTGACCATGGCATTTTGTCCCACAGGATTTCCATCCTTGACGCGCCAGTCGGGCCTTGCCAAATCGGATGCTGTTCTGATGGCTACAATGCACCTGGCGCCACGGTTTAAAAAACTCATACTTTCCTTTCAGAATCTAATGGTTTCTCCCAAATTCGGGTAGAAACCTATCCATTATGGGGGTGTGCGTGTGTGTATATATATATATTTATAGAGCCCGGTCCCAGGAACCGCACAGCCTCCCGCCCCACATGGTATGGTTGCCCCCGTCCCCCCCAAACCTCGCATTTGCAAGCTATTTGCAGCATTTCGGAGGCGCCCCCTCCAATTTGTACTCTATTTACAGGATTTGGGAAGCACAGCCTCCTATTTGTACGTCACTTGCAGCATGAGAGCCACAACCTCGTCACTGAACCCTGTGTACCGGCATATTTCTAACATATCAATCTTGCACATGCTACCCAAGACCTGTTTATGTACTGCCTGTAGCGTACCTCACACATGGTTTACCACTCATTGTATGCCTTTGTGCTACATGTTTGCCGTCCATAGATTATATACTCAAAGCGCACCTATGCATACCTATATAATCCTATATATTATATGTTTGGATGGAGTATGTACCTAAAAATATAGAGAGAGAGAGAGACTGCCTAAATATAAATAACCAACTGATAATGTTAATTATATATACATGTACGTGTAGCATATATACATTGATTGCCTCATCACTACCTATATATATATACTCCTTACACCCTACATAAACTCACATGTTTAATAGACCTATGTACGACTCATTATTGCATAGCATACCCAGATACTATATATATATACGTGTATACTCCCTGAAATAGTCTCCATACGCTCCCTATAAACGAGACATCAACCGCTTACAGCTGCACAAACACTGACGATGTAGGACTGTTGTTGTTGGGAACCCCCCCCCCCAGGCCACAGGGGGAGTGAGGGGGAAACTTTCTGGCTGGGGGGCGTATGTATAGATTGTTTTTATACATGTGCACGTACATGTACATGTATTTGTATATGTACATACATTCATACATTTGTACATGTCTGTATCTAAATATACATACATACATACATACATACATACATACATACATATATGTATATACACACATTTATATACTGGAATGCGAATAGAAAGGAATATCATATATCATTAACAATATAATATTGGGGTGTGTCCAAAAGTCAGATTGCTGGTACCTCATCCCCGACAGCGACACCAAGGACGGCCGCACCTTGGCTTGACGAAAGGCGTTGGGATTTAAAAGACAGTAAAGAATTACAATGAACCTGCCAGAAACGTCTGGGAACTCGCAAACACTATGAAACGTAGAAAATATGTCTATATATAGGTACACATTATATATATATATATGTTTATTGATTTATTTATCTATTTTCATGGAATCGAGATGGGGGGTCTGGGGAAGGGGGGTTCTGGATAAGTTTGGATCAACCATGGATAAGCAAGGGTGATCATGTTCAAAAAGAAAGGTGAATTTCCGGGTGTTCATTGAAAGTCTGGGAAAATGATTTGACCTGGATTTTGGGGTTGGGGTTGGGTGGCTAAAGGCCTAATAAGGGCTTAATAAGGGCTCAAATGATAAGCATTGATAAGCCTTGGATAAGCGAGAAACAGCAAGCTATTCTGCATACCCCCCTAAAAAAATGACCCCTCAGGACCCCAGATCCCCAAAATTGCCAAAATTGAAGAAAAATGGTGAACACGCATCGCAAGCACTGCAAAAATCCAAATTTCCTTTTTTCTGGGTTGTGGCTCAAACCACCCATCGCTTTGGATAAGCAATGGGTAAGGAAGTTCAGCTATCCATGGGGGATAAGACCTTAATAAGGCCTTAAAGGATAACCCCTCAATAAGCCTTTATAAACCCTTAATAAGGCTTAATAAGACCTTAATAGGTCCTTAATAGGGGTTTATCATTCCCAGCCTTATCAGGAGCTCAAATGATAAGTTCAGACCCTCCCCCCGCAGACCTGGCCCTGTTGAACCTGAGCTGGCTCCGCACCAAAGCCTCCCCGACCTTCTCCGGAACCTTCTCCGGAACCTTCTCCGGAACCTTCCCCAGAACCGTGTTGAACCTGACTTGGCTTTGCACCAAGGCTTCCTGGAACCTTTTCCGGAACCTTCTCTGCACCAAAGCCTCCCAGGCCTTGTCCGGAACCTTCTATGGAACCCGTTGAACCTGACTTGGCCTTCTCCGGAACCCTCTCCGGAACCTCGTTGAACCTGACCCGGCACCTGCACCAGTGCACAGCGGAGCTATTCTGGGCTGAAGACCCCATTAGCTTACGCTGTTGGGGAAATATCTATATTACATTATAAATCAAATTATATTAACATATATTAGGTTATATTATCGTATTAAATGGTTTTTGGTTATTAAAATAAACAAAATGTTATTTGTAAAAAATGAATACATTATATTATGTTATATTATGTATATCTATCTGTCTATATCTATATCTAAATCTAAATCTGTATCATATCAAATTAAAAAATATATTATACATACAAATATATATATATTATAATACAATCTGATATTTCAGTCTACTATATATTATATTATACTATATTAAATTATATAAAGTTATATTATTGCATTTTGATTGTCTTATAATCTGTCTTATAATATCATACTATATTTTAGTAAAAATATCTAGATTATACTATATATTAAATGTATATACCTAAATATATACACTAAATGTGTATATATATATATTATGTATACATATATATTATATTTGGATATTATATTTCTATATTTTACTAATATATGTTATTTTATTTTGTTTTATGTTTTATGATTGAAATAACTTAATATTACTATATTAGATTTCTTTAATATTTTTTAATATTATATTATACAATACTATATCATATTATATTAAATAAGATTATAGTATATAATATAATATTATATTATATTAGATTAGGTTATATTTTGTTATACTGTATTATATTATATTTTATTGTGTTTTATTGTATTATGTATGTTTATATTGTTTTATTTTTAATATATAATTGATATGTTTAATACATAATTGATATAATCTTATATTTTACTATAGTATATTATATCAGTTTTAAATGTTATATGAAACCATTTATTATTGTATTATTTATATATCATATCATATCATATTATATTTTTATATAAGATTTTATTGTATATTATATTATTATATTATATTGTATTGTATTATATTAAACTATATAATTATATAAAATTAAATTTCAGTATTGTCTATTATATCATGTTATATTTTATTACTTTGTATATTATGGTTTATTGTACCAAAGTATAAGATTTTAAACTATATTATACTATATTATATTATACGTTTGAATGTATCCTTTTCTGCAGAGAACATCCTGAAGGCTCCCGAAAGTCAGCGTGCCACAGAGAAGATGTGGCAATGTTTCTGTTGGATCCCGAGTTTCCCTCCTGAGTGTTCCAACACACAGCGATGACCCAACATCTCTTGGTACCTTGGCATGGTGAACCGCTCATAAGTTGATCATCTTGGAAGGAGAAACCATCCAATCCTGGAATACTTTCTGGCAATCTATATTATATATATCTATATATCATACACATAACATAGCAAACTGCAATTCCCGACTTGGAATAGGATTCCCATCCGCAATGGCTGCATCCTCGCTTGTCGTCATGGTTTGCCAGGGGATACCCTCCTTTTGACCCATGAGCGGCTCTAAGTCGATGGGGATCCGAGGATGCCGCTGAATGTTTGTAAAGCAATACCATAAACCCCCCTTTTGATGGTTTATACCACCCATTTCCCTGGCATGGTAAATTTGGGGATGGTGGATCCCATTGCTTTACTAACACTACCATCATGTACAATCATTTTTCTGTTGTTCCATGACGATTTGACCTTTTCGCATCAACTAAGCCATGGGAATGCACGAAAAATTCTGTGATCCTTCCACACCCCTGGGATCCCAACGCAGCACTGTAGGCATGTTGTCCTCACAGAGGTTTGGAAACGGTGAGATTTCTAGGTGGGATGAATCACTCCTGCCAAATCTAGGCGGCCGCGTCTGAAAATCGGGTGCACTCCGAGAAATATAGAATGGTGATAGAGGATATATATGGATATATATGGGAAAATGATTATTAGCCATCAAACTTGGGGCAGCCTATTTTCAGGCTTTTTTGAATCTCAAATGAGACTCCACCCGCTCCTCCAGGCCCTGAGGAAACCTGCACCAACCACATCCACTCTTCGGGTCAAACCAAGATTTCTGGATAACCATCAAATCAGAGTTATTCCTACAAGTCCGGGTGAAGGACGTTTCGCAAGAGGGAAGAACCAAAAGGGAGGGTCTATAGGAACGGCCCCTGACCGCCTGGCTGGCACGGCCGTCGACTGCGTGATTTTTTTTCTCAACATCTTGTCTGATGCTGCCACTGTCTCTTGATCCGGCTTGCTCCTGACATTTTGGAATCAAGAGATAGCGGCAGCATCAGACAAGGATGTCAAGAGGAAGAAATGTCACGGAGAAAAAAGACGCCTAGACTGACAAACAGCAGGCGACCGGAAGATCTGTCAAGATCCGGTTTGCGCTTGTCATCTCTGAATCTTGACAGCCCCTCTCTTGTTGACAGCTCAGGAGCTTGGGACCTGACACACTCTGCTCTCCTGACAAATCTCTTTCCCTACTCTCTTCACTCCTCTACTCTCTTCACTGCTGTTTTCCTCCCTTTTCCTACTCTCGTCAGTTCCTACTCTCTTCACTTCCCGACTCTCTTCAACTATCTACTCTTCATCACATATCTCATCTCTACTGTCTTCACATCTCTACTCTCTTCACATCTCTGCTCTCTTCACATATTTTTTCCCTCACATCTCTACTCTCTAGCCATCTCTACATTCTCACATCTTATTATTGTTTAATCATCGTGTTGTGTTTGATTCTCTGTGTGTGTGTTGTGCGTTTCAGTGTGCAGCCCCTCCCCGCCGCACACGGTGGCACCCTCCGCTCCTGATGGCACGGTGCCTCCCATGCGTGTGTGGGCGGTCGACCACTGAGTCAAACCACCGTCCTGATCGGCGACTAACGTCCAAACATCACCTTGACACAGCCGTTACACTGCGATCTGCAGTCACGGCCTTGCAAATCACAAAAGAACTACGTCGACCAAGGCTGCAAACATACACATGAAGCAGCCATTACAGTGCGATCTGCACACCTGCATTCTACTTTACAGTGGCGGACGCGTCCGAGACCAAATCCGCGAAGATCGGACCCGTCGCACAGACGAGGTTCCCCCCATCGACGCGGGAGCCACCTTGCACGAGAAAACACAGGCTTTGGTGCGATTCCTAACGTCCAAACATCACCTTGACGCAGCAATTCCACGGCGATCTGCAATCATCGCTGCCTTGCAAATCGAGAAAAGTAGTACATCGACCAAGGCTACAAACATACACATGAAGCAGGCATGTCAATGCGATCTGCACACCTGAACTCTACTTTACAGTGGAGGACGCGTCCGAGATCAAATCCGTGAAGGTCGGACCCGTCGGTTCCCCCCATCGACGCCGGGAGCCACTTTGCACGAAAAAACATGGGGTTTTGTGCGATTCCTAACGTCCAAACTTCCAAACATCACCTTGACGCTGCAAGTCCACTGCGATCTGCGATCATCCGCCTTGCAAATCACAAAAGAACTAACAACTTCGACCAAGGCTGCGATCTGCACGACACCTGAAGTCTACTTTACAGTGGAGGACGCGTCCGAGATCAAATCCGCGAAGCTCCGACCCGTCGCACAGACAAGGTTCCCGCCATCAACGCCGGGAGCCACTTTGTGCGAGAAAACACAGGGTTTGGTGCGATAACGTCCAAACACCGCAATTCCACTGCGATCTGCAGCCACGGCCTTGCAAATCACAAAAGAACTACGTCGACAAAGGCTACAAACATACACATGAAGCAGCCAGCGCAGTGCGATCTGCACACCTGAATTCTACTTTACAGTCCGAGTCCGAGATCAAATCCTTAAGATCGGGCCCGTCGCACAGACGAAGTTCCCCTCATCGACGCCGGGAGCCACTTCGTGCAAGAAAACACAGAGTTTCGTGCGATTCCTACCGTCCAAGCATCACCTTGACACAGCCGTTACACTGCGATCTGCAGTCACGGCCTTGCAATCACAAAAGAACTACCTCGACCAAGGCTGCAAACATGAAGCAGCCATTACAGTGCGATCTGCACGCCTGATTTCTACTTTACAGTGGAGGACGCGTCCGGGATCAAATCCGCGATCGGGCCCGTCGCACAGACAAGGTTCCCCCCATCAACGCCGGGAGCCCCTTTTGTGCGAGAAAGCACAGGCTTTGGTGCGATTCCTAACGTCCAAACATCACCTTGACGCAGCAATTCCACGGCAATCTGCAATCATCGCTGCCTTGCAAATCGAGAAAAGTAGTACATCGACCAAGGCTACAAACATACACATGAAGCAGGCATGTCAATGCGATCTGCACACCTGAACTCTACTTTACAGTGGAGGCGTCCGTGCGAGAAAACACAGGGTTTGGTGCGATTCCTGACGTCCAAACATCATTTTGACACAGCAATTCCACTGCGATCTGCAGCCACGGCCTTGCAAATCGCAAAAGAACTGCGTCGACAAAGGCTGCAAACATGCACATGAAACAGCCATTACAATACGATCTGCCTGAATTCTACTTTACAGTGGAGGACGCGTCCGAGATCAAATCCGTGAAGGTCGGACCCATCGGTTCCCCCCATCCACGCCGGGAGCCACCTTGCGCGAGAAAACACAGGCTTTGGTGCAATTCTTAACGTCCAAAAAACACATTGACGCAGCAATTCCACTGCGATCTGCGATCATCACTGCCTTGCAAATCACAAAAGAACTACGTCGACCAAGACCACAAACATACACATGAAGCAGCCATTTCAGTGCGATCTGCACACCTGAATTCTACTTTACAGTGGATGCGTCCGAGATCAAATCCGTGAAGGTCGGACCCCTCGAGGCTGGGAACCACTTTGTGCCAGAAAACACAGGGTTTCGTGCGATTCCCACGTCCAAACATCACCTTGACACAGCAGTTCCACTGCGATCTGCAGTCACAGCCTTGCAAACGACAATAGAACTATATGTGTCTTGAATCTGTCAGCGTCTCTCTCACATCTTTACTCTCTGCGCATCTCTACTCTCCACATCTCTACTCTCTTCGCATCTCTCCTCTTTCCACATCTCTACTCTCTCCACGTCCCTACTCTCTCACATCTCTACTCTCTTCACTCACATCTCTACTCTCGCTACTCTCCACACCTCTACTCCCTCCACATCCCTACTCTCTCACATCTCTACTCTCTCCACGTCTCTACTCTCTCCACATCCGTACTTTCTCACATCTCTACTCTCTCTACTCTCTCACATCTCTACTCTCTCCACATCTCTACTCTCTTCGCATCTCTACTCTTTCCACATCTCGACTTTCTCCAAATTTTGAAAATTCGTACGACGGAGTTTAGACGTCTAAACATCCTTTGATGACATTTAAAAAAGCCTTCTCTATCCACTGGTTAGATAAAAGCTACGACCCAGGGTATCACCCATAAACTCCGCTGTTTCGCGCAAAGATCTCGAAAACATATCCAAAACCTTTGCATCCTGGGTCTAAAATTCTTTACCAACACACGCAGGCTGATCTACGCAACCCAACTAAATGGCACACTCGTTCGCAGCACCAAGAATATATTAGAACATCTAGTCACCACGGAATCTGACACAAAACATGTGTAATGATTTGCAAATGAAACTATCGACGGAAGTTCCCTCAACCTTGTGGACCTGACTCGCAACAACGTTCAGCTGTTCATGTCGATTTCTTTAGAAATGCCAAAAAAATAGCAAAACATGACCAACTTGAAGGTTGTTTTCCCTGCGGCTGGACAAGCAAAAAAAAAACTATGCCTCAAGCCGAAGGAGCGAGCCAGGTGTAAGAGGCGAAGGGCCAAGTGAACTCCTTGCCTGGAGAAGTGGACGTCTATGAAACCTCTGAGCGGCTTTACTGTGTAGTTTTAGATTAGATTAGATTAGACTAGACTAGACTAGACTAGATTAGATTAGATAGATAGATAGATTAGGTAGATAGGTAGATAGATAGATAGATAGATGCATTAGATAGATGCATTTCATAGATTTAGTAGATAGATGCATTAAATAGATGCAATGGATAGATGCATTAGATAGAATAATTAGATAGATTAATTAGATAGATTGATCAGATAGATTAATTAGATAGATTCAATCGATAGATTAATTAGATAGATTCAATCGATAGATTAATTAGATAGATTCATTAGATAGGTTAATTAGATAGATTCATTAGATAGGTTAATTAGATAGATTAAATAGATAGATTAATTACATAGATTAATTAGATAGATTCTAGATTCATTAGATAGATTAATTAGATAGACTATTTAGATAGATTGATTAGATTCATAGAGATGTTGATTGATTAGGTAGATTGATTAGATAGATTAATTAGATAGATTGATTAGATAGATTGATTTGATAGATTGATTTGATAGATTGATTGGATAGATTGATTGGATAGATTAATTAGATAGATTGATTAGATAGATTGATTTGATAGATTGATTAGATAGATTGATTAGATAGATTGATTAGATAGATTGATTAGATAGATTGATTCGGTAGATTGATTAGATTGGTTGATTAGATAGATTGATGAAATAGATTGATTAGATAGAATAATTAGATAGACTGATTAGATAGAAAAAATAGATTAAATAAATTAGATTGATTAAATAGATAGATTCATTAGATAGATTCCTTAGATAGATTCCTTAGATATATTCATTAGTAAGATAGATAATATAGATTAGTTAGATCGATTAGTTAGATAGACTAATTAGATAGATTGATTAGATAGATTAATTAGACAGATAGATTAGGTTAATCAGATAGATTAATCAGATAGATCATTTAGATAGATTAATTAGACAGATAGATTAGATTAATTAGATCGATTAATTGGATAGATTCATTAGATAGATTCACTAGAAAGATTCATTGTATAGATTAATCAAATAGATTAATTAAATAGATTAATTAGATATATCAATTAGATAGGTTAATTAGATATATCAATTAGATAGATTAATCAAATAGATTATTAAATAGATTTATTAGATAGATTATTTAGATAGATATGATTAGATTAGATTAGATTAGATTAGATTAGATTAGATTAAGAAAAGATAATACAAGATAGATAGATAAGAAAGAAAGAAAGAAAGAAAGATAGATAGATAGATAGACAGATAGATAGATAGATAGGTAGGTAGGTAGATAGATAGGCTAACTAAGCTAAGAGAAGATCAGATAAAATAAGATTAGATTAGGTTAGAGGAGACAAGACAAGATCAGATCAGATGAGACAAGACAAGATAGGATAGGATAGAATCGATAAATAGATAGATTAGATAGATTGGATAGATAGATTGGATAGATTAGACACTAATTATAAGATAAAATGATAAAGGATAAGATAAAATGAGATGAGATAAGATACGAGAAGACATGTATCAAAAGATTGATAGATCGACGGATCGATGGATCGATGGATCAATAGATAGATCAATAGATCGATAGATTCCCGTTCCATGGACGGGATGGGATGGGATAAGATGAGACAAGACCAGGCAAGACAGGATAAGAATAGATAGGTAGATAGATAGATAGATAGATATTCAATGTCTATAATCATCTCTATGGAGCTCTATATATATATGTTATATATAACACATATATATATATACGTTATATATATATGCCGGAAAAACTAGAAATAGTAATAATAATAACAATAATAAGCCATTTGGGTATAGTTACCCTTAGTACCCATCATTCACAGGCACGTCCCAATGAGGTCGTTATCCACAATTCATCTCTTCATGTCTATATATATATATTCCCAAATACATGTTAGCTATCAAAGGCATTTGTGCTAAGAATGGTTTAGAAATTCCACCTTTCTTTGAGGACACATTTGGGTCATATAATTCTATGATATGATATACATGTGCGTGCGTGTTATCCCTAAGCCAATGATGTGATTCCCTCGTGGAAGATTGATGTCCAAAAAATCCCCGATGGGTTTGGCATTAAATTAAGGGATTCCCCCAATTTTAAGCATCATTTACCAGACTTGCTCCGTGATGACGTCGCTGTACATTATCCAAACAAGCATGGTATAACACTTGTAAAGGGAGATATCCCAGGCATTTTTCATTCAACTAAATTCAACTAGAGAATTTCCCCAGCGTGCACCTGAAAGAGCGGCCCTGCAGTTCAAGTCCAGCTTCTCGACAAACCAATACCATGACCTGCCGGGGGCATGTGTGCCTGGATTAACTTGACCATGGGAACCATGGGAATACACCACTCTGCAGAGTAACCATCCCACTACAAAACCAACCAACATATCCAGCATCTCCAAACATTGACTTCCCGCGCTTTTCGATTTCGCTGAGCCCCCTGGCCCCCTGGGCCCTGTGGTCCCTTGTGGTCCCTGGTGGTCCCTGATGGTCCCTGTGGTCCCCAGCCAGGTCAAAGGGGTCCTTTTTCCGCGACCATCGCAGCTTGACCCACTTGCTGGTCCTGGCCACAGCAAGCTGAAGTGATGCCAGCCACGTAGCGCGGCTGAAGCGGCGCCTCTGCACTCGGGCACGCGCAATGCTGAGGATTTGATAGCTCAACCTCGGTTCGCAGTGATCTGGGGCCAAAATTGGGCCAAAATGCTGCTGCTCTGAAACCGTAGAGTATAGTCCTTAGTCCTAAGACATCCCGCAGAAATCATGGAGGCCAAGCAACCAAACCCCAAAAAATCTTCATGAGATCTTCAACCCCCTCCCCACCGCCACTTTTTTTAATGCCCGGGCTGGAAACAAATGGCTCAGCGGCTAGGATCGCCACGGGTCCGTAAGAGCAATGGCACAACTTGCTGCACCATCAGAGAGAGAGTCACTCGCAGCTGCAAAGGATCGGGCTCACCACTACCCGGGAAGTTACAAAATTTACATGCTTCAAGTTGCACAACTGTGGTCAACTGTGGTCTCTTTGACTTCAAGGGCCATTTTCGATGCTTTCCTTTGCAGACCTGCAAGAAGCTCTGCGGACGTTTTCCTCCCACGAAACTCGATTGATTGCGGATCTCGCGGTGCAGGACCCACGGCACGCGATCCAGCGTTGAAGGAACCCATCGCCAGCAGGATTTAGGTTTCCCAAAATGCCAAAATGGGGGTACCCCGAAATCATCCATCCTAGAATCAAATAGGAGCTTCCATTATGAACATTTATGAACCATCCATTTTGGGAAAAAACCTTTATGAACCTCTCCAGCATTGGCGAAACCGGTCCCTTGCCCGTATCGACCGCACAACAGACGCCACGAAGGGCCATCACGCCCCATGGCAGTATTCTTTGATTCCTCTAAAAGGGCATCCAACCCAATGGCATGGAACTTGACGCGACCAGGCCACTACAGATCAGTCAGATCCATGGCAACCCGGGAAAGTCCCCGGAAAGTCCGGCACGGCCATACAATGCATCCGGCAACTCCGGTCGGGCCGTACCAACTCCCTGCCCCCTAGAAAGTAGCGATTTTTTGGGATCGTGATTTTGGACCCACTGCCAGGCGTAGGCCAAAACCTTAGACCCTCTGGGTAGCTTGGGCTGAACATTTGGACATTGGAAAACCAAGAGTTTCAATCAAGATCTCCCAGTCTGGGAGTTTCATGATGGGTTTCCACCCAGAGGGTACCCATATCGCCCATGTCGCAACCACCGGCAGGATGGTAGGGACTCCTGTGTGGACCGTCTCATCCTCATCCGCGCCAATAAGCTCTGTGCCGTTTCGGAAACAGCAGGTGGCTTAGTCAGGGAGATGCAGTGCCCAGCGCGAACTTGATGTACTAAGGTTCACTATGGTCTATGGTAGATATAACATGATATAACTATAGCTAATGGTTTATAAACTAACCTATATCAGCATTGACACAAAAATTGTTCGTAATGACCATTGGATGCGTTGAAACTTCGTTTCTGGTGTCTCCATCCTTCTGGATGTTGAAGCAGAACCCCAACCGGGTATCCAGACACTTGGATGTACACCCATTGAGTAACTAGTTCATGGTGGTCGCAAGTCCCCATTTCCTCGGGCTATCCAATATGTATATATATATATTAAAATGTATAATATATGTGTATACACCTAATATCTATATATCACAACGATTACAACTGATTTTATAGCCGTGGTCATCAACACGTTTCTGCCTGGAGAACCCCAAGGAAATCTGCCAATCACCTGGTCAGAGGTTCTGGCTGCACCTGCCTTGAAGAAGCACCTGGAGGCATGGCGAGAGCGGCAAGAGCAAACGCCAGCTGCTTCTATACAAGGAGATGGAATTGGGTGATCACAGCTCCATTCTTGGACCCTGGATAATCCTGGATATGTTTGGAGATGGGGTTCTGATAGCCGTTGTTCTCTATTGGGATACAGACTGGAAGCTAATGACTTCCAGGGTACAGGACTCAGAAATCCAAGGTTTGTCCAATGAAGACACTTACGGATTCTTAGTCAGAGGACTGCCTTAAGTGCCTAGGGTCCCTCCGCAAAACCCATTGATCTCTTTGATTTTGACCCGCAAATATCAACTGATACCCATTGTGCCTAAGCTTTCCTGGGGGTTCCCACAGAATAAGCATAGTAGTGGATGAACGGTCCAACTGAGACTATTGACTATTGTCTGCATATGCTCAACGTTTAGTAGGCGTAAAGGGTGCTAATCCATTCCCGAATGTTTGTCAAGGCTTGCAGCACCTTACAAATCATTGCACCGCTGCAAGATGGAAAGCAGTGATGGTAAGGTAAACCCAGAAGGGTTTCAGTTGAGTTCATTGTGCGTGTGACCACCCTGTGATTTCTTCGTTGCCTGGAGGAGTACCGCAACAAAGAAGGGAGTATTGTATGGTTGGTGGCTTCAAGAAATTGCCCTGTTGATTGTGCGCGTGGATTGTGGAACCCGCAACGCTACCCAACTGGTCCTACCTTCATCTTGTCGATCATCACACAACCCGAGGTTTCTTCTTGAACCCACCAGTGCAAATCTGCATCTTTATGTCGGTTTCCCCAGGTTTTCGCAGGTGCCCGAGGGCAAACTCCTTCTCCGGCCCCGCGGCCACCCACAGAGCGATGAAAATCAGCCGCGAACATAGCACTGGAGCCGCCAGTGCAGGAACTGATGCCGAAGCACAACGACAAAGGCGAACCAAACAAACAACGTCGATCTGAGGCATATGAACCAAGATTTCTTTGTGGATGGGTCAAGAAATTGGATGCCCAAAAAATATCAAGAAAAATGAATAAGCGTCGGTGGTATCCCCAACAGCCGCAACGTTTTATTTTTACAAATCTTTCTGAAGCGTGCTGCGAAGCCAAGCGCTGGAAACACCTCAGCGTGCTCCAAAGCCTCCCAGACCTTCTCCGGAACCTTCTCCGGAACCCTGTTGAACCTGACCTGGCCGTGCACCAAAACCCCCCGGTTCTCCGGAACCTTCTCCGGAACCTTCTCCGGAACCCTGTTGAACCTAACCTGGCTCTGCACCAAAGCCTCCCACACCTGACCTGGGTCTGCATGAAAGCCTCCCACAAAGCCTCCCAGACCTTCTCCGGAACCTTCTCCGGAACCTTCTCCGGAACCTTCTCCAAAACCCTGTGGAACCTGACCTTGCTCTGCACCAAAGCCTCCCAGACCTTCTCCGGAACCTTCTCCGGAACCTTCTCCGGAACCTTCTCCGGAACCTTCTCCGGAACCCTGTTGAACCTAACCTGGCTCTGCACCAAAGCCTCACCGGAACCTTCTCCAGAACCCTGTGGAACCTGACCTGGCTCTGCACCAAAGCCTCCCAGACCTTCGCCGGAACCTTCTCCGGAACCTTCTCCGGAACCCTGTTGAACCTGAGCTGGCTCTGCACCAAAGCCTCCCCGGCCTTCTGGAACCTTCTCCGGAACCTTCTCCAGAACCCTGTTGAACCTGACCTGGTCTGGAACCCTGTTGAACCTGACCTGGCTCTGCACCAAAGCCTCCCAGACCTTCTCCGGAACCTTCGGAACTTTTCCGGAACCTCCTTGAACCTGACCCGGCGCCTGCACCAGTGCACACCGGAGGTATTCTGGGCTGAAGACCCCATTAGCTTACGCTGTTGGGGAACTACATCCAACCAGTATAGAAATGACTCAATGACCTAGATCCAATCTGACTCGTTAGTAAAATCCAAACACGGATTTCACATCCCCTCCAACTACCTAGCTCAGCTCTTAGGACTCAATTCATCTTGACCATAGTTGTTTGGATGCCTTTGGACCGAGGACTTCTCCACTCCTTCTCTGTTCAGAAGGCCAATAAAGAGAAGTCAAGGTCCCATAAATTGCTCATTGCTCCCCAAGCTCTTCTTTATTTGACGCACTTGACGTAATAGAGTTCACTTCAAAGGCTTGGGGCGCAGAAACTGCAGTCAGAGGTGGCCCTCCAACTTCAGCGGTTGAAGGCTAACCCATGGCAGAACAACATGACTATGCCTCAACAAACCGTCCGTCAAGCTCTGTGATAACTCACCAATGAAACTTGAATGGCGTCAAGGAACTATGCTCCGTTCCAGGTTTTGGTGTGAGGTCATTGAGTAGAGAGGCAGAAGGACCCGATCCCAGCAAAATTTCGCAAGATTTGAGGTAGCCCGCAGACTGACCTCCTTATCCCAAGCGGGAAGTTTGATGCAGCTTTCGATACGGTTATTCTTGAGGCATGGCCTTTCGAATTAATAGGCTTCTCCGCCGTAGCTTTAAGGTTGTCGGAATCCTGGTCGTCGGCGAAGCTTGAACAAATTAGTGTTGATCATACAAGGGAATGGACGCAGCTACTCATTGCTACACCCCACCACTGCTGAAAGAGATTCACCTGCCTCAGGCGCCTAGCGCACGTTGGGTCATCAAGTTGTTCCATGCATGCCTGGCTTGGGAAGGGTCTTTGAGGCTTGAATCTCTACATATTGTGGAATGAGAGACCAATGTGTGTTTCTGTAGATTCAATGCCTAGTTGTGGCTCAAATGGCTTAAATCCCTACGGTTGTTGATTAGAGCCCAGTTGACTCGGTTAAAATCTTAGTTTTTTTCAGTCAATTTCAGTACATACATACTTTTTGGCTTATAAGGGCCCATTTTTGATGTCAAATCCCATTTTTGGCCACCCATCACAACAGCACCAACCGGCCTGCGGTGGCACAGCAGTTCTCCGTTGGGCAGCACTACCTAACCGAGTCAAGGGTGACCAAAACAAAGTTTGCCCAAAAAAATCGATGGTCATACTGTGCATGGACCGAATCCTGCACCAGTTGGTAGATGGTTCATCGCATTGTTGGCAGGGTTTCACAGTTACGAACTGAAAATCATGTGTTTTAGAAAAGAAAGACGTGTTTTGGAGGCAAAGTTTGAAATCTTCCACCATCACCAGCAAAAACCGGGGCATCAACCAAAAAAAACAGATGGAAGTTCAGCCAACCATTTGGGTGGATATGATTTGATATCATGTAATTCATGTAATCAACAAGAAATTGGTAGTCAACAAACCGAATATAGGGATACGTAGCAAGAACACTGCTACTTGGGTCGGACGTAGCCACCAGCGTTTCAGTGATCACTTTGGATCAAGGGATGTAAATCTCATTGCCTTTGAGGGTTTTGCAATGGCTTGAAAACGTAACTAGATACAGAAAATTCCCATCCCCGTAATAGCAAAGCCCCAGAAACATGGCTTTACTAGGAAAAATCCACATCATTGGGTCTATTTAGATGGGAGTATTGTATTCACCAGATTCTTCGAAAACTCAATGCGGCCCTGAATGCTGGTGTCTGAGAAATGACTCCAACCAGCTTTATGCTTGGTGCAATCCCCTGCTGATCATATTTCTGGTGACTTCCTTTTTTGTGGGTGACCACCCGGGAATTTTTGTGTGTACACGCATGTCAATAGATGTGTGTATATCTCCATGTACACATCCACATCTGTACAAATGCATATGAACACATGTGTGAAAACATGTGTACATCTATATGTATGGTAATTGTTATGTCATAGATCTATACACACATAAACATCTGCGCAGAATACACTTATAATATATATATAAATTGACACAGTAACCGCCAAACAAATAGCAAGTCGTGATTTACCCTTATTCGAGACTCGGATTGTACTTTTTCAACTATGAAATAGGTGGTGCTATTTGAAATATCCGGTAATCAAACATGTAATGATTTGGCTGGAAAATCCACTTCATTTATACCATGGGTTTTTCCCGTTCAAACCTCCATTTAGTGCGGATGGATTTCCCGTTCAAACCGAGGTTGATCGGAGGGTTGAGGATATCCCCTAATCTGGTTCAATCTGGTTCAATCACTTCCATCTCCAAAGCTGGTGCACCTGAAGCTTCTGCTTCGGCAGCCGAAGCTGCTCCGTGAGATGTGACCAGAACTCCTGGGGCAGAAGGGTGAGATTGTTTTTGGTTAGTTCATATGTTTTCTGCCTGAAATCCTGATGTTTCAAGTTAAAATCCTAACTTGTTGTAGCTGAAATCGTCACTTTTTTCTCGCTGAAATCCTCATATTTTTCCAGCGGAAATCGTCCATTGGCGATAGTCAAATGCTGGTCCTTTTTGCTGGTCAAATTCCAACGTTCTCATCCTTTTTTCGCCCTTTTTTTTACGTGTTCCCATCCAAATGGATGGTTGAATCCTGCATCTGAATGGGAAATCCCGGAAGTTGAATGGGAAAATCATCGAACTATTGCTGCAATTGCTGGCAGATTTTCCATGTGGCCGAGGGGTAGCACCATGGGGGAAGTTTCCTGGGATTCCGATCCCCCAATCCACTCATCCACTCTATCTCAAGGCCTCAAAGCAAACCTCAGACAGCGTGAAACCTCGGCGCTGTCATGGCCACACTGTGACGGCAAGCGCGATGCCCCACAGCACATCCAATTACCAGGGACAACTCTCAGTCTAATTGCTGTTTGTGAAGACCTTGATTCACATTGAATCGTGACCAGCAAATGCTATCTGACCAGAAAATGGTATCGCCAGCATTTCTAGTTTCGCTTCCCATTCAAGAGACTCCCACAGTTCAAAAAGGTAAAAAAATCCCAGGTCATCGGATATATCGGATTCTGAGACTCCCAATGTATTGGGTAGTATCACCAAACCGCACTCATCAAACAACCCCATCATTTATCAGTGATTTATCAGTTAAAAAAATCCACTTGATATCCCCATATGTTGATGGTTAAAACATGTTAAAACCGTTAAAACCCACCAGGGTTTTCAACTTCCCCGAGCAGAAAAGAAGCCCTTGGCCCTTGCACCAAGGAGCTTAGGACTGCACGTCCTGCGAGGCTGAGGCATTGCCAATGCTGGCATTCTGAGTCGCTAGGAACCTGCAGTTCCCCCAAATGCGCCCGGTGCCCAGGTAGATTGCGTTGGGTTTTTTCACAATTTCACACAAGTCTATATATATATACGTGTATATGTATTAATTATCTACAGACTCTACATGTATCAATTATCTATAGATAAATATATACATATATATATATGTATACATATATATATATACATACATATACATATACATATACATATATGTATATATGTACATTGTCATTACAGTACATGAGTTTGTCTGAGAAAGGGGTGCCCTGTATCCATTGATGAATCACCATTTTCCGCCCAGCCACGAGCTGCATGACCATGGGCGGGTCGGCCAAATGGCAGCGACTCGGCACATAAACCTCACCGGCCTGCGGTTTGTCTCATGGCGGAGTTGCCATGAAGAATGGTGAAAATATGCCATGAAACCTGGTGAAAATATGCATCAGAAATGGTGACCATCAATGAATAACAATAGTAATAACAATAATAATAATATAATATATAATTATATAATATATAATATATAATATAATATATAATATATAAGAAGAAGAAGAAGAAGAAGAGATATAAGTGTGTCTGAAAACGGTGGATGGGCCGAGTTGTGGCCATCTGAGAAAATGATGATAAACCAATGGATCGAATGGGATAGCATATTTTCAGACTGTCCCGGTTGATATTCGGGCAACTTGGGTGAAATTCGGGGAACTTTGCTACAGCTACGACTAGAAATTTGGAACCAATTGTAGTCGACCCGCCCCACAACTTCAGTGCAAAGAGATGTTCATTCCTTATGCCCTGGAGGTCGCACGAATCATGCATATGTCCTCCCATGTCAAGCACAGACTTAAATCCTTCCAGCTATTCACAACTTTCAACTCCCAAAACCCAAACACAGCAATCTATGTATTCCACACTCTAGACTCTTGGCTGTTCAAGTTCGAGGTCTGTTGCCCGGTAGAGAAAGAAACATGAAAAATCCCTTTAACAAATCCAGCATCTTGTAGACAATGTCCTAGGAAAACCATGGTTTTTCCATACCTTTGATGTTTACCCCAAGGACAACTTCCCTCCACAGGGCCTGTAGCTCTGGTACTCGACACTGACCCCAATCATCCGACCCAAAAGCCAGCACCTGCCACTGGAACCAAGTTGGATGACAAGTGCCGGGTCCAAATCAGTTGGACCTTGAGAGAAAGTTGGATTCTCTTTTCAGGATCTTCCAAGATTTCACGCGAAATTTCCTCCAAGATGGTTGGGATTCATGAAGGGGACCTTTCTCTTGAAACCGGCAGCGGATGACATCCCCACATTCCACACCTGGGAGTCGCTACGAAGCAGCACTGTGTGCACAGCACCTGCCGAAATGTCTTCCTTAGTGCAAGACGCCCAAGACTTCGGACAGGAATTGGAATTGGATTTGGATCTGAAAATGAATGCGGATGTTTGTCCTGAGAAGAAGGAAGAGTACTTTTGCTTGTTATAGTATCATCATTATCATTCTCATCAATCTCATCAGAATCCCCTTCCGGGAATGTCGCAAACAACATTCTTCGTGGCCCCGAACCGTAAGCGTCGCACCAGTTGATCCATTGCGGCCAGAGGCTCATATCTCAAACCAACAGGAAGTGCTGGAATGTTGCACTGTCCACACCTCAGCGGGCGGTGTCCGGACGACGGATCGCACAACATCAGCCGTTGTGAAACCAATGGAGTATTCCCTCTTTATTCATCAACCAATGCGAAAAGGACATGACTAAGCCTAAGTTGTTGCGTGCTATGTCCAATCCTTGCTGGTATGTGTCCATCATCTTACTCACCATTGTATCTCATTCTATGATTATGAGAAATTGTGTAGTGTGTATAATGTGTATAATGTGTTTGTCCAGAAATGCGATAACCAAAAAAACATATTGAAAAAGATGGACAATTGTCAGGGACTAACCCGGTTATGGATCCAAATGCTCCGACCCAAATGCTTGTGCCAGGAACCGATTGTTGCCCACACATAGGGCATGCCCATCGCTTCGGAGGAGAACCGTATGTAATCCACCGGCAGAGACCTGCCGCCGGCGGCCAAAGGTACTGATGGCCGCCTGATGGCCCTGGAGTTTCATAGGATGTCATAGGATGTGTAGAAAAGTGATTCCCTCCTAATTTGGAGGTGACAAAAAAATGTCCATCTGTTGAGGGACCGCTATCATTGGATAAATAGACATCATGAATCATCATGATCACTATCGGTATGCACTCCATATCTATACATACACCATGTTATTGATATTCAGGACCAAGCCTGCTTCTGTCTGGTGTGTTTGCTGACAATGCTGGGAATAGGAATTAATTCGCCTGACAACAAAATACCTCGTTCAAACGTCAGATCATCGTCATCGTCGTCGTCATCATATCATCATCATCATCATCATCATCATCATCCTCGTCATCATCATCATAATAATAATCATCGTCCTCCTCATCATCATCATCATCATCCTGGTTGATAATTCATGGTAAGTGTATGTCATGTCTGACAGTTTCTACCATTTTGATTTTTTTCGAAGCAGCCTCCCTTCCCAATCCACCAATCCTGGGTATATTCTACGCCCTCCTCCAAGTAGGGTATGCTGCACCTTCAAGCGGCGGCAAGAAAGTTCTGCAAGACACTACCCTCGAAAAGAGTAAAAGGTTAGATCTGCGTGCAAATATGAAATATATGACGTGTAATATCTTGTAGGTATAATATATCTTGGCATTTAATCAACTGTCTACAAGAGTGTGTGGGGCCGGTTTCTGCTAAGCTGTTGGGCTTCTGTTCACCTCTACTGAGCAAATGTGATCGTTGAGACGGTTGGAGCGCCCTTGCTATCCTAATATCGACAGAACAAGTTGCCTTGGGATGTTTACCCATTAACTACCAACAGTAGTACTGCGGGCAACCCAATGCCATAAACCTACCATGAGCGGGGATGGTTATGGAATGAAATCTCACACATAAAGATGGTGATGGCTTGGGGATGGAAAACGTGGCATTGGTAGATCCCACACGAATCATCCCACCCTGTGCTTCTTGGATCTTCTTGGTAGATCACATATCGCACCCAGCAGTCAGGACTTGGATGACTTGGGGTTCCCATCGACTCACAACTCATGGGAGGCTGCTTGAAGTTCCCGATAAGAACCTTCAGAGCCCAAGGGCCTAAGGACCCACGTGTCAGGAATCTCAACGCATCCACAGAGATTCCTTTTTGCAGAATGTTGGGAATCGAATTTTGAAGCCATATGATATCATATGGGCTGAAAATGATGTCAATTTTTATGGGGAAATAATGATAAACCACTGGATTTGGGGTTTTCCATGGGTTTTTCCAAACCAGATCTCCCCAAAGCTCACAGTCCCAGGTACTGGCCATATCGGTTATCGCCAGCAGCTACTACTCGACCGTCATCTCGCAACCACACGATGTGGAAGTCTCCGGCAGAGACGGAGGCGTACCTCGGATCGCTTGGGGATGCCCAAGTGGGGGGTTCCATCTATGGGGATACCCCCATTTTAGGAAACCTCCATATATACAACTGATATATATATATACATAACTATAGTTAATGGGTTTTGTAAACCAACTTAGAACTGGGGGGGGTCTCGCATTGCAGCACTTCGTGGAAAAATATAGTTATCAAGTTATCATCCTGAAACAAGGGGGTGTTTTATGGGGATATAATGGGGATACAACTTATATAACCAAGAAATGCTGAATTTGGATGGATCTGGATAGCCGATAAGAGAATGAATCACCAGATATTTTGGGGAATAATTTGTTTTTAAGTACCTTTCATCCGAAGACCAAGAAAGTGGAATCAGGATGGGGTCAAGTGGGGTATTGCTCAAAACTGGCTTCCAATAAAGCAATTTGTTCCATTTGTATATACGTCATGCTGGAGACACACCCACACTTTTTGCCATACTTGGATGTTTCCAAGCGGGATGTTTAAAAAAGTTTAGGTCATACTTGAATGTGTATCTGCCATGGTATTTGGTCAACAATCTTATTTCATGTTCATTAATGGACTGTGTGCACTGGCGACTGGAAAAGCACTATACCTGCCATAAACCATACACTATTTAGCCATCCGTGGCTTGGCTTGACCAAGACTTTGCATAATGAGTTTTTCAAAGAACTGATCACAACATACCCAACAAATTGAGAAAAAGGAAATATTGGCATGCCACAATCGAGGTGATGTTGATCTTTAATGATCTACCAGTGATAGAATGTCTATGATGCCACCAAGAAAAACAACAACATGTGGCTGAAAGTTTCAATGCTCAGAAAATGCAGCGAAAAATCTTAGACTTCGAAAGTTGACTTCTTTCTTTTTCCAAGAAGTGGAGGCTTTCTAAGTCTTGGGGGTACTCCTAAATCATCCATTTATACATGATTTTTTCATTCTAAACCATCCAGCTATTGGGGTACCCCCATGACTTCGGAAACCTCCATAGATCGCGGAAACCCAATGGCTTAATTCATATCTTAAAATACTAAATAATACTAAATATCTATAGCAATCTTGGATGATTTTGCGGTTTCCCGCCTGCGGCTGCTCTCGATGGGCGGGACAGTCAGCTCGTGCGCCTCGTTGTCCGCTCTCCTAGGGACTTTCGGAACAGTCGTCGTGGTGAAAAATCGGGGATACCCCAAAAGCTGGCGGGTTTATTTCATGGAAAATCCATGGAAAAAAATGAATGATAACTGGGGATACCCTGATTTTTCCGGAAACCATCACGTGGTGAATTTGTACCCAGAAAAATTGGGATTTCAACCTCAGAAATATATGGATTTGACCATCCAAAATATGGATCTGACTGTGAAGAATATGTGGATTTCACAGATTTCATCTGGGGGATTAACATCCACCACTACCAGCTTTTTTGGTAGGAAGAAAATATGTTTGGGTTCTGGGCTGGATCATTCAAAGGGAGAAAAAAACCTACTGTTCAACTAAGATGGAATCTGGCCCCACAGCCCTTGCGCTGATCAGTTTGAAGTGGCAAGTCAGGGTCGGTAAGTTTGCAGCAAATCCAAGATCGGGTTGCTTTTTTAAGATGTTCACAGATCCAAAACCTCATGATACCCTCCTGATTGAGTTTCAGGATGCAGGAATCTCAGTATCTCGTGCCGAAAAAAGAGTATCGGTCAAAACTGCCTCCCAAGAAGTGGATGGTTCAATGATGCCATGACCTAAGGCCACATCCCAGGTGGCCGCTAGCTGCCTCGCTGCCAAGGCGCACGTATGAGTTGCCATTGCTGGTCAGCACCACTGAGTGAAACAAACCTGGATCAACTAAAAAAGGCCAAGCCATCACAAAACATCCCCGCTCAAAGACCCAAAGAAGTCCAGCAAAGCAGTTTATAGCTTATATATATATATATTCCGTATGTATAATATATAATATCATTTCTATCTTCAAATAGAGTCTAAGTAGAGGAAATTAATGAGGACATACACCATGTTTGAACACACCCTTCTTCGTTTGACAAACAAATTTCATGTGTGTGCTCGAGCATGAAGCTGCCATGACAAGCCAGGGCCTGTGTCGACCTGAGCGATCTTTTCTCCTCCCTCTGGTTCCGGAAAGTCCTAGGACAAGGCACCAATATGAAGATCATCGTGCTACAAGCCTGCCCCACTGCAGCCCCACTGCCAAGGCACTCGGAACGGCCAGATGTCTCCAATCATCAACGCCTTGCCATCACTGCGCAGAAGCAAAGTATGATTGCCCCCGGCAGAGACTTGCACATACCTGGAGCATGCGGCGGCTTGCGCCGCTCATCCTGTACTGGTTGGTTGAGAATTCGTGTCCAGTATCCTGAAATTAGACTCATTAGACCGATCATCGTAGTAACTAAGCATCAATAATATGGAAATCGTCCATACTCTCCAACCACGTAGTATAATCCCATGCTTCAACGTCATCCAGGGATGTACTTTGGCCCAAGTGGTGAACATGCCGTGCTCGGATTACCTCCTGGAGGGATCCATATGGAATGATCTTCCCGTAAAGTGGTTTCTTTTCCCAGCCATCTGAAAAGGGTCCAGCCCCAGATGGGATTGGTTCCAGCCCCTGCTCCTGGATTCGCGTTCTGTCCGCTGTAACCCCGCTATCCCCAACTAAATGCCTTCAAACCCTCAATGGTACCCTATATCTACTCCATTCACGTCCTGATAACATCCTCGGCCTATCCAAGCCACTCTAAGCCATCTTCGAGCAGCGGAACATCGCATTGCCCGGCCTTGGCAGCAAGCTTTGGACACTCTCCAAAGTAGGCCTTTCACACAGTCTTGATGGATTCCCATCATTTTCTACCTCTGAAAGAACACTCACAATCAAAATCCTAATCCCTTCCCCCATGAAACCACCTCCTGAAACGCCTCCAAGAAAGGGACGCTCCCAGCTGGGCTTCCCTGCCCGATTGTCACCACAGGCCACGACCCGGCCATCGCTTCTCAGCAGAACACTGTGTGCCGTGCCTGTGGCGACCTTGCGGCTCTGGACCAACCCGGGCAACTTGACACAGCCGGGGGATCGTGAAGGGTGAGATCTGCCATGAGGTTGCCATTGAGGAACATAGCCCCAAACTTGCAAAAATGCCGTATACTGGTGAAAAGAATTGAGGATATCCTGGGGGATGCAAAGACCACTCATGGTGTTTCTGGATTTCTTGACTCTGCCTGTACCTCTTTAAACAGAATATGCGAATCAGGTTGGGTCCTGAGTTACCCACAATTTTTAGGTGCGCAGCTGCAAAGTCCTGCCTTTAAACCTCCCACTCCAATACAAGTAGATCGGGCCTGTACATAGTCCAGGTTGCTGGGTATTTCAGGAATGTTGCACTGGCCGTGCTTATTCGCCTTGGGAGCGTTGGAGGCGCTTCCCTGGTTCCCTGTAAATAAGGGGCTGGCATCTACAAGAAAATATCAGCTGCACTTTAGTCGTGGATATTTACCATAGACATTGATAGCCAATAAGAAATTGTCACTTCATTCCGAATGGATCATAGAGTCTGATGTAACAGTTCAAGGAAAACATGGATATGACATAGACGGGGTGCACACCAGCAAAGTGACGGAGACTATACTTTCCTTTTTTAAAGCTTGTCAACCATGGCTACTGAGCTCCGTACCCCCAACCCCAACGCACGGCCACTACTTTGTAGCAGCACGGTATGTCGTCGGCCCATGGCTTTGGGGCAGTTTCTTTACCGCACTGCGGGTGCTGGGGCTCAACTTCAACTGATTCAACTGAGCTGAACTTCAACTGCGTCACTTCTTTCCACCGTGTTTCAACTGCCTTTTCTTGTCAAAAAATCGTGGAAAAATGATCAAAATTCTCTGGACCAGCCCAGCCAGTCCCCATGAGCGTCCCTGATTTTGGTCTAGGGCATAGCGCGTGGCGCTGCCAACAAAAATGGGAATGTCCTCGCCCAGTGTTTCCCGTTCTTTGCCGTTGATGTGGCTGCGACAGGTCAGAGAAGTTGTGCGTGTGTCCTGCCTTCGAATGTCAACCTCTCCAAAGATGATCATTGGACTCAGTAGATGGCTCGTGACTAGTTTCTGTCCACGATTACATTTATAATATGTGCACAAGATTTTTTCTATTCAGTTCTTTACTATAGGCACATAGGTTTGTACATAGACATGACATAAGAAACATAGAATATCTACACAAACTTCGCACTGCGAGCGACCTGTTTCGACAGATGCTCAGCCCTGGCCTTGGTGATGGGACGACAAACTGCCAATGTAGTGTATAGGCTGATAGCTGTCTGGATGGATAGGTGTGGATGATGATCACGGCAAGAGATATGTATGTGTATGTGTGTGTGTATGTATATATATATATATACATATATGGTGCGTATATATTTAACAATAAAAATGTATTAATACATTTATAGATATCTTTATATATAATTCAAAAACTATATATATATATGCTCATATATGTCCATATATGTATATAATTATATGTATATATATAATTATATGTATATATATATAATTATATGTATATATATAATTATATGTATATATATATATAATTATGTGTATATATAATTATGTATATATATACATATATATACATATATATATACATATTGTGAACAAATGAATCCTTGTTCCGGATGTTATAGTTCAAGTGGTACCTGTTTCACTGGTAGTTCCCGGACCCGTTAATCATGGCGGACGGCGAACGCTTATTTTGCTCACGCGTGGGGTCTTGAGCCATAGTGGCGTCCCATGCATGAATTGTTTGTATGCTTTTACTACGTTCCCTTTGACACCCCCCATGCCCGTGGTATTCTTCGAACCACGGACACGAGAGAGGGAACTTTGAATTGGATTTGTTCTGCTACTCGAATTACGCCTATGTACATAAAACATGCCATTCGGCTCCCCCTTCCCCACATGCCCGACGGGAATAATGGTTCAGGGTTCGCCTACTCTCTGGCAGCCGATGCATCGGCGCTTCATCAAGCTGTACAACGCGAATTATTGCTAGCTAACATCTACTTTTCTACGTTTGCTAGGCATGCCACTCACCCGTCGGGAGAAATGGATCGCTTCGCTACTAAAGATTTACAATGCTAACTAACGAATTCACGTGCACAGTGCAGAATTCGTGCAGATTGGGAATATCAAAAGTCTTGAACCTAAGCGAATTAGTCTACTGCCTCGCTCAGAGTCCACTCAGTTGGTCTTTTCCTGATCATCTGTTCACAAAGACGATACACATCTCATAGTCCAGTGATCATTTTGACGGACAGAGGTAATGGGTTCACTGCTCACGGCGGACTTTCTTCCATTGAGGTGTTGTTGGAGATTTCTCCCATCCTGCCGCACGTTTCGGAGCAGCTTTCGGCGATGAGGGCTTCGCAGGCGGTGCCTTTGATGGTTCATGGGATCTCGGCATAGCCTTAGCCTTTGGTGCGCTGGCCGATGAGGATGATGCTGAACCAGTGCCTTCAGGTTTCTGTGAAGGTTGTGCTGATGATTTGGCTTTCGCGTCTGCGGTGGCAAACTTGGAAGCGGCAGTATGTCCGACTGCTTTGAATACTTCACTCACCACTTCGTCGCCAAGGGTTGGAGCCATCTTCGTTTTCATCTCGGTCTTTCCCCTCTGCGCCTCGGCCTCAGCCAGTTGAATAGCATAAGCCATCTTGCTGACAAAGTTTTGAGGTAAAGGAATGCCACATTGTTGGGCGGCAAAGAGTAATTCCACTCTCTGTTCCTTCTCCCTCAGACTCAGATATACCGAGAAAGCTGGGAGTTCGATGCAGTTGGGGAAGCCGTGGCTCCCGGAGCGAAAGAAGGTGTATGATTCGTGTTCTGGAAAGGTTCCTTTCAGCAGTCGTCGAAGGAAGTTGCTGATGGTCACTCGCATCTCCTGCTTCCCTTGGGCATCAGCCTGCATTCGGTTCATTGGCATGAGGAAACCTAATGACTCGGGAGTGTACCCGGCGCATACCAGAAATTCCATCATCTTTTCATAGATCTCCAAAGTCTTGATGACAGGCATCATCATGTTTCTTGGTCGTCCTGAGTACATCTTCTCTCCCTCTGACCATGAGTTCCTTTTCCCTTTCTCCTGAAAGAGCTCGTCCAACTCCAGCTCTGTCGGTCGCTTGAGGTTGCCATCCTGGTCTTCGCCTGTGTAGGGGCAGAAGTCGTCCAGGTCCAGCCGGACTCGTTTGGTTTCCGTCATCATCTCATAGTACTCCTCTGGAGTCAGAGTGACTCTCTGTTTATAGTAGAGCCTGAACATTGTGATGACCTTTGACATGACGGCATTGTCATACAAGTGAGCCGCGGCCTCGGAGACATCATTGTTGATCAGTCCGTCTTCTGGCATACCCTTGCTGCCGCTCTCAAGATTCTTAGTCCATGCTGGAAGTTTGGAAGAAGGTTCATCTTCAGGTTCGACGTCCATTTCATCGTCGTCTTCTTCAACGATTTCGTCGTCTTCCTGTTGAGTTTCCTCCTCCTGATCCATTTCCTCATCATCGCCTTCATTGTAGTCGACCTCGTCAGGATTGAAGCCATAGTCGTTGGATTCGGATACGTTTTCTTGCGCTTGATTGACCGTATCCTTGAACAACGATTCTTCTTGTCGACGAACTTCTTCATCGAGCTCTTTCTTCGTGGCCTCATCTTCATCGTCTTCAGGAGCTTGTAGCCGATATGGACGGATTCCACAACTTTCAAGTTCCGTCCAGCAGACTAGACACACTGCTAGCTTTGTCGGCGTCTCGTTGAGACAGTGAGGACAATGACGGCAACCTGACGTTTGCACCTTTTTGCGCTCGACTATGTAGTCAATCAGCTTGATGCGGGCCAGGTATTGCTCTTGTCCGCCAGGCTCGATGAGGTTGTTCTTGAACTGGTTGACGATGTTCATGGCATCCATGGCGGTTTCGTCATATGGTTGGTCTTCGGCGTCGATGCATTGACTTGCAACCCTCAGGATGGACTCCTTGGTGGCTACCGTTCTTGATTTGATAGTTCCAGACCGGACTACCTGGTCGTCGCCCGACGGGACGAACAACCGGAGCCATGTCTTGTTGTATTGGTCCTTGGGGTCCTGAATCCATCCTCCTTTGATTGCCGAGAACGGGATGATCTTTGGTGAAACGATCTGTCCCGAGTCAGTTAGTCGACCGCCATATTCCACCATCAAGGTCTCGGTCGGGATGAACAAGCAAATGTAGTCCCCCTTGCGCGTATCAACGCTCTTCGTGATGGTCCATGATCTGTGATCCCATGGCACATACGGGTTGAAGAACGTGAACATCCGATGACCTTCTCCAAGACCTCCTGGAATTAATCCCTGCCTCCAAATGCTTCGGAGGTTGGTCTTCTTGGTGATGTGGAAACAGACCGGTAATGACAGAATGGTGTTGGGTGCGATTGGATGTGAAAGCAACGAGGACAGCAATGAAACGTCGTCTCTTGAAGATCCTTCTTTGTGCCCCGTAGGAGCACGGACCGCCACTGGGTAGAGCAGTAGACCTTCATCAGGGATGTGCGTGTCCGCTTCGACTTTGTTGTCAATGCACGTCAGGCTGCTGCGATCAATGTCCTTGTTGATCCCAAATGCCAAGACTTGTTCACGCACACGACGTCCGTACCGGGTACAGTGGAACATGATCTTAAAGAGCAATGTCATGCGGTAGTTCGCCTCATTGACATTCCATGCGCTCTGATCATTTGCTCTTCCTTTTGGGGCGAGGAATACATGTGGCCAGCGTGCGTATTCGTGCCTCCAGATGGACTCACATTTGAGCACCTCCTCGATGGGCACCCAGCCGGCGTCATCACAGGACAGACTCTGCTGCTCTGATACCTTCCCCACGTTGTGCCGCAGGATCCTGTTTAGTGAGGTACTCACCTTGTCCTCGTAGGCGTCGAGTCGGTTGCCAGTTTCGAAGCGGTAGTTGGCTGCATATTCTACACCGCCAAAGTAAGAGCAGTTGAAGAAATGGGCCCCCGTCGTTGGGATGATTTTCAAGAAACCATCTTGCGGCGCTTCGACTCGTTTGTAGAAGATCTTCCTGATGTTGTTGTCGGAGTAGCTTGCCATGAAGTCTGGCACTGACCAAGTGTCGCCTCCTCCTCTGACAATAGCGTCCCGGATCACTTCGTTGAGGTCAACAACGTTCTGTGGTCCTAGCTTTGTAACATCACGTCCTTCGATGCAGAACCTACCATACTCATCGAGGTCACCGACTTCGGACATGGTCCTGATGTTGTCGTACCATTGGTGTTCACTAAACCTCGGTTTTGTAGGTTCGTCCGTTTGCCCCGACCCTTCAGTAGCACCTGAACCGTCCTTCTTGTGCTCAGGAGGCTCCATATCGACGTCATCAGATGTGGGACTATCAGCCTCGAGCGACGCTCGGACGGCCTTTAGCACCTTTCTGACTTCATCTCTCTTCTCATGTTCACATTCAAGATGACCATGTTTGGTGCTACCACAATACAAGCACACGTTGACATCCTCAGAGACGGTGAAGAGTTTTCCCAACGCATCCAAAAGTTGTTGTTTCCCGGAAATTTCTGAGTCCCTGACCACATCAGTGGGATCATTTGCTGGCTCATCAGCTTCCTCCTCCCCAGGGTGAGCCGACGACTCGTCACCTGGCTTGGCATCGGCATCAGCGCCCATGCTGGCGTCATCCCCTGTGATGTTGTTCTTCCTTCGATAATGAGAGAAAACCTGATCCTTCTCCCACTCCGTGAGGCAGCAGAAGTTGGCCAGCGAATCATATCCGGGGATTGCATGGATGAGCTTCATGACCCTTTCGGCTTCTGCGGTCTGCAGTGTGCATTCGAAGGATCCCCGTCTCTTGTCATTGATGGTGCTTGAGGTTCTGGAGGTCGATGTGAATTGAGCCAATGCTTTTTCCAATCCATTGAGATACTCGGCTGGATCAACACTGGCATTGAAAACATCCACAACTCCTTTGGCCATATTGGCCACATCCAAGACACCAAGCCAGAACTCGATGATACCTCCAGTTTTCTCGGCAGATGCACGGGAGAATCCAAAGATCTCGTTCCTCTCCTTCACCTCGGGAACGGCGACCTTCTCGAAGAAATCTTTGTATGCGACATTTCCGCAATCCTTCGTGACTCTGTAGATCAAGAGCCACTTCTTCGCGACTTCATCAAAAACTCTTTCGCGATAGATACTGAATTGCTTGCCGCGTCCGTTCCGGAAAATTTCCAGAGCTTGCCTCTTCGAAATTCTGACTCCTCCCATGTGAGATAGAGATTTCATCAAGTGCTCCCCATACGCCAACGATGCATTTGAAATCAACGAAGACGCAGTAAATGTGAGCCATGTTTGAAATCCTTGATTGATGTCAACAATGTCAACACCAAGATCCTCGAATGCAACCTTCAGTCTGGCCGCAAGGAGTAGTACGGACTTCCTGGCCTCCAATGTGGGAGCTGAACGCTTGTAATGGTCCTGGGTATTGGCGGAGCAATTAATGCAATGGGTCGGTCTCGACTGGCATGTCTCGACCTCATCCATCGTCGCCGCATTTCTGCAGCTTCCGCATAAGATGTCGGAATTCTCCTTGTCGATGGTGAACCACATGCATCGATCGGAAACAACTGGTTCCAGCTCATGGGTGCCGACTACTGGTTCAACCCAACTGGTCTTGAACCTCTTGTCCTTTGTGAATCTGTTGACGGCGGTTCCAGGGCCTCGCTGGAAGATTGTTGTGTCATCATTTGCATAGTCACCTGGGGTCATTTCGCCGCTCGCAATCCTGAACGCTTCAGTCGGTCCAGTCATATCCTCCAACACTTTGGTGTTGATGCCAGATTCATCAGGTTTGAATGCTCCCTCATTGAGGACGGATACATATTCCCTGTTCGTGGCACACATGAGGAAAACTCTTTGGCGAAATAGATTCTTCTCGATGACAGACCAAATTGCCGTCTTTCCCAAAGTCCCCTTCTTGGTCGTACTCAATATTGGGTATTGTTTTCCAAATTGTGAGTACATCGACCGCCACATTCTCTGGTCCGATGTCACCAAGATCCCTTGGAGCCTCATCTTCTCAATCAGCTCATCTGCGATCCTTGACGTGACAGAGTCCATACCGTTGAACATGGAGTCATTGTTGATGGCGACCATCAGGGGTCGGGATGTGACTTGGTCAAGATCGAGAACCCCTTTGACAAACTGATTCTTGAAATCGTTTTCAAGCATGACACAATGAGGTGGTTTTTGTTCATGAAGGAATTGCAATGACAACCAAAGGTGAACAGTTATCTGGCCATCGTCGACGGCATCAGTGCTGAGATGTTGCTTGACCTTGT
This sequence comes from Cladocopium goreaui, assembly GCA_947184155.2. Lineage (NCBI taxonomy): Eukaryota > Dinophyceae > Suessiales > Symbiodiniaceae > Cladocopium > Cladocopium goreaui. The sequence goes on along the minus strand of CAMXCT020001652.1, from coordinate 64,191 downwards.
CAAGCGTGTCCAGGAATTGCTGAAGTGGTCGCTCTGATTCGGAATCATGGATCTTGAATACTTCAACACTTTCCCATCCCATGTCAGCTAATCCCATTTGGATGCCATGCGTCCCACTTTGGGTTCCCACGCGGAACATCAGGTCGGTGATGAGGATGGTCGTTCCAGCCCTAAAGTCACCTGCCAACATGTCATGATCTCTTGGACCGTTTGGTGCTTCGATGATCCTGCAAGCAAGCGGGTTGGTGATCATCTTCTTGATGCGGCCCAAGTCGGACTGGTTGGCGACGTTCACGTCGTGATGCCCTAGCATCATGAGCATTCCTGCTGTTGACAAATAGCATCCAGTCCGCGTCAGCATGTACTTGCGGACGATGTGGCTGTAGCACCTCAGCCAGTCCTTCTCGGATATAGTGGATGCAGTGTCCTCAGTTACGACCCCCGGATTGCAAACTCCGAAGACCATGCAGGCATATGCTGTCACTCTCCTCAAATATTGTGCCCAAGGTGCTGATCCTGATGTGCTGGCAGCTTGGGCTGCGGGTCCTTGGACGATTGATAGAAGAAAGTGATCCCGCTCGTCCATCCATGCTGAAGTGATGAACTCGGAATTCCTTTGATCGGGCATTGAGGATGTTCTGAAAAGATATCCGTTTGGTACCCGAGGAATTACCCAGTCCTTTCTCGCAGGAGGTGTAGATGGCCTTGCCTTCGATGGTGGAGCCTTTGGTGGTGGTGTGCTCCCAGCTGCAGAGCTGTAACCATCGTGTCCACCGGCGGTGGAACTACTAGGCCCAGTCTGTTGCTGTTGCTGTTGTGCCCGCTGTGCATCGGCTTCCCTCTGTTGCTTGTCATTCATCATTCTGATAGGTGAAGGATCCCAACCTGGATGATCCGGTTGACTTGGAGGGTTTCTGCCGTCTCTCGGCATCAGCGGGATGTCCCAGCCATCGATGTGGGAGACCTCTGTGGCTCCTTGGCCCATCTGGGTGGTGGCAGTGGTCGTCACATAGTCGCGAATACAGGAAAATGTCCTGTTCCGTTTCTCCACCTCCTCGAACATGCCCTGGTCGGCCCTCTCAATGTTGTAGCCCCCCAACTCCCATAGGTCGTCGCGGAGGTCAATGGCCTGTTTCATTCTGACCAGATCAGTCTTGATGATCCCGCTCAGGTATGACATTGATTTGAAGTTTTCCAATCGTGTCATCCACTCATGTAACATCTTGGAGATCATGAGAATGGTTTGTAGATGGACAACAGCTGCCGTCCGCTCCAAGCTGAGATCATAACTCATCGACATCCAGTCTTCCAGGACATTCTGGACGATGATGGTCTTACCCTGGCTGCTGGTCGCTCTGGCATTGTGACGTCGGAGTGCGTAGCCGAGGCTGTAGCTCTCCTCGTACATGATGTTGACCAGATACTTGATGCGTTCTTCAACTTCACTTGGTTCAGGTGCTTCTCTCTGCATCACTTCAAATGACCACTTTTCCCACTTTCGACGGGCAATCTCCTCGAAGTTCGTCCTCTTTCGGATTTGGTAGCAAGAACTTCCATACGGAGGGTACGTCTGGTTCAAGGATCCTAGGTTTGTTGGGCTCGTATTTGCGATCTTGTCGCGCAAGTCCTTGACCGTGATTTCCTTGTTGATCATACTGTTCTGCCCGGTGTAGTGGTCTTTGAGGGTATCCCATAGTTCATCTATTCTAATTGCACACTCGAAGGTGCACAACATCATCATGATGCTTTTCTCTTCTGGATTTCTGGCGGCCCCTTCTACCAACTTTGATAATCGGGCCCCTTTGTCAATGAAACTGGTGGCAGACATCTTCAACTCATTCTCGTTGGTCACCTTTGACAACATTTTCATGAGCAACCTGATTGCATGAGTTACGAATGCTCTGCCACTTCTATCCATGACAAAAGCTAAGGCCACAACGACAGGAGGAGAAATCTTCACTCGATCCAACCATTCGTCGAGGTCCTTATCCTTGTAACCCCTGAAGTTTGCCTCCTCATAGGTTGAGAATGGAGCAGGAAGGTTGTGCTCTTGTTTCTTCTCCTGAATGAGGGACAGAGTTGACTTCAGCAAGCTGATGCCTTTGGCCGCTGAAGGGATCACAAGGTCAGTTCCAGCCATTGCGAAGAAGCCTTAGGTGTGATATTGCTTCGGCCTCTTGGTTCCTGTATGATGCAATTCTTCTGACGGTATCATGTTCAGTGTTTCGATGCTTCAGATCACTTTCCAATTTGGCCTGATTTGCCTCGAAAACCTTTTTCCTAGATTCTCTAGTGATCTCGTCAATACTGCTTTCATACAGCTCGGCCTGTTTACGAGACTGAACTAAAGCTTCACTCAATCGCTGATTCCGTTCAGATAATTCATGAACTGCAATTGATTGTTGTTGGCTAATCACTTCAAGTTGATTGCTAGAGAAGGATGCCATTTCGGATCGATTACGACATTCCATGATTGAGTTCTGGAAATCTGTCTGCATTTCTTGACCTTCATTGTATAGTCGATTGGCAATATCGGTGGTTAAGACATTGGTTTGATGAAGTTGTTGCAGTCTTGCCTCCGTATTACCCAATAGTCCTCGAAGGTGATGTACTTCATCCTTGTACTCCTCCTGGATCTCCATACCACGTTGATGGATACGTCGTGCACCATGTTCCATTAGGGCACCTCGGCGTTCAAGGTCTTGGATGCGTATTGTTGCACCTTCGTCTTCCTGAGATGCTACCATTAGTTCTGCTTGATATTCTGCAACCTCATTTGCGGAACATGACAATCTATGATTGAGTGCATTGACCTCATCAAATACATTTTGGTTGTGTTCCTGAAGATACTCAGTGAATCTGATCTCGATGTCATGAATCAGTTGATCTCTAGATGCAGCGTATGCTTCCATGTGGTTCAACTGATTACGCAGGGATTGACATTGTGCCCGTAGTTCTTCTATCATGGCAATAGGTTCACTAGCCACAGAAGTATCCGTTGATCTCCTCTTAACACGACTATCCCCGGTCCTCTCACCAATTCGGTCGGTCACGGCCCTGGTGGATCTGTCCCTTGGAGTAGTTCGTCCCCGAGATGGTCGATGCCCTTGGCGGACAACATCACTTCGAGCACTGTTTCGAGAAGATCTTGGTGTACTTTGGGTGGATATCCTTCGTCTGTTTGACGTGACTTGCCATCCGGACTGTGTAGTTCGGGTAGAGCGTATCCCACCACTGTCTGCCGTGTCACCAGGGGAAGATTGATTGACCTCCTCGACCGGCATGGCAGTGTTCTCATTGAAGGTAAACTGCGTGGTGCGCGAATCTCCGCTGCCGCCTTGCATCTTTGCGATGATGAGCTGATTGGTCCTTTGCGTCCTCAATCAATTGCTCAGAAGGCCCGGCTACCAGCACGCAGGTACCACTCTCCCGGCGGGAGAAGTGAGCCCTACGGCTGATAACCTGTGAACAAATGAATCCTTGTTCCGGATGTTATAGTTCAAGTGGTACCTGTTTCACTGGTAGTTCCCGGACCCGTTAATCATGGCGGACGGCGAACACTTATTTTGCTCACGCGTGGGGTCTTGAGCCATAGTGGCGTCCCATGCATGAATTGTTTGTATGCTTTTACTACGTTCCCTTTGACACATATATATATATATGTATGTTAATATACATCTATACGTATATGTGTAAGTGCCTGTGTCTACAGTCGATCCTGGATGAAAAGCCCAGCTAAATTTTATTGGAGGGGTAAACCCAAAAAATGATCTGTAAAATACTTCCCTCCCCACCGAAACAACCGGGGGGATCTGTTGATCGGTCGCTGACACTATATCATATGCTTAAAAGGGTTGCTGATGTCGTAGTACCCCGGGAAATCAAAAAAAAAACTGTTTTAAAATTTGAAAAATGGACCATTGTGGATTCCTCGGTTGCGACTCTCAAATATATCGCACTTCAGATAGGTTCAGGTTGGGTGACTGAGAAGCAGCCAAACAATCGGCGGCTCCGTTCTTGCGGGGTGGTTTCTCCAAGCATGGCATCAGTTTCAAAATTTGTTCACACAATCCGGCACCTGGAAAAGTACTCTCATCCAAAGACCAAAAATAGCTGGTAAAGTTTGATGTTCATCCCCAAAAAATATGGTTGTCAGAGGTAAATGGATCCATCCCCAACTGATAATCTTTCTGGTCAAGTTGCAACCCAGAACCGCTTCGACCTTTTCGCACACCGTCCTCAACAGGGACGGAAAAGCGTGGGAAAAAGAGATTCAAGTCACAACTCAGCTGATCTGGCTGTGGATCAAAACTGCCTTGATTTACTATGAGTCTTCAATTGCGACTCACATACCCATATTGTTGAAGAAGGTCCGGCATCAACTTTTGCAGTTCCAAAATCATCCGAGGCAAGCTTGAAGTACTGTTAGTTTCATGATCCATGGGTGAATCTCGACCTAAACTGCCCAGTAAGGACTCCTGGGTATGTGCATCGACGCATCAAAAGACTACCAGAAGTATATTGGGTTCCTTCTTTCCTCTATCAAGATCGCCTTTTTCGAAGAGCTGGCGACAAGTATCATGTCTCTTCCAAGCTGTAGATCCCTTCCCCAAACACTGCCTCCTGTGCTTCCAGTATGGAATCATTGGGAAGAACATCCTGGACACCAAGCCAAAGCGGATGTGTATCTGAGTGCTTCCTGGATGTTTTTTGAACCACACTCCATATGTTCAACACTGTCAAGACATGACAATATTGACAATGGAAGAACTAGCTCGAGGAGCATTTCTGAGCTGCAGCTGTGTTGCATGGCATGGCAAAAATATCCGGCTGTGCACATATGGGCAAAATGTTAAACTTGCCCATTAAATACATATCATGTATATATATATATACATATATTGTTATTATTTTTATCATTATTATCATTATTATCATCATTATTATTATCATTATATATATATATGTGTGTGATACCATAGAACCCAACGATATGTCCATGAAAAATTCCTCGTGGTCACCCCCTAAAATCCACACAGGGTGATTGTTGTTTTAGGGCCCGACAATCTTGTGACGATCTACAAATCCCTGCAGCTCTGCTTCTTTCCTCAGGGCGCCAGAAAGCTCCGACCAGGAATGGGTGTGTGTGTGTGCGGGTGTGTGTGTGTGTGCGTCTGTGTGTGATATGATATTATATGATATGTGATAGATCATGTATGATACAATATATTATATCTGATGATATGATGTATTAGACATTATACGTGGTTCAGTGGTTTATGTATATACCATATATTTAATTTATTTCATTATTATGTGATAAGTGAGACGGAGGTAGATCTTTTTTTCTGAATGGAGGGAGGTGAACATCCATGTGCCAGACTTTTTAAGTTTACGTTGATTCACAACACATCCTCGTTACCAAGATTTGATGGTTTATGTCATATGTTTCATCTAATCGATTTAGCAGGCGACATGTCAACTGTGTAGGAAATTCTCAGCAGCCAACCCATCGCCATCCCATGTGGGCGGCGTGAAGACCATCAGAATCCCGATCCCCGGTTGCTGCTGAGGAGATGCCTTCTGTAGATTTCTGTAGTCTGCCCATTCTGCCCCAAGCGAATGCCCATTGTTTCTATGGATAACCCATGATAACCCCTTGAGCCTCCAATCTGCACCAGAACTTCTTGCTAAGAACTGGGATACGACCTGTACTTGCAAAATCTTGCGACAAACTGGTCCACATGACGCAAAGCATCTGTGCTATCGCAACTATGGCAGCTGCGATGCGCTATGGCCTCGTCCACCAAACAGCTTCCTTCAAGGCCTGAAAGGTGTCATCCACCGCCTCACGCTTCCTGCGGCATCGGAACCCAGGGAATTTTCCCCCAAAAAAATGGTAAACCTGGCTGCTGATATGAGTATTTCTCGCAAACCGCGAATCAATTGTCGAAAATCTTGAGAATACATCAGAATAAACATCAAAAAAAAAGAGAGCATCAAGGAACAAAAAACACATACAACCAAATTTAAACATACAAAGCAACGTGAAGAGTCCAGACGCCCGCCTGTTGATGACTTCCAGGACCGAAGCATCAGCTTCGGCGCTGTGCGCCTCGAGTTTTGACGTTGCAAAAATTCGTCAAGGATCAATCAGAATCAAATTACATCTGACGATTATCTGAGTTATCTGTGTTCCTTGAGTTCTCAAGTTTTTGCCACAGAGCTCATATGACTCACATTAGATCTGATAAGAAATAGAAATATTGAGGCGTCATGTTACGCCAGCAACAAGGTCCTGCGTACTTCCCATGACCCAAAAAAAATCCTTCCACTGTGGGGTTGACGTCCATCAACTCGAAGAGAGCACTCACCTGATGAACAGTTTGAGGATAATCCCAGTATGGGGGAGTAGCCCACTGGATGGTTTTCCAAGCTGCAATCAAAGCTGGAATTGGAGGTCATGTTGTTTCAGGGATAGCTCAAAAAATTGGTTTTGCCTTCCGCAATTGACGCACCTTGGCTTTGTTGGGGCGGTTTTCTCAGGTCGACATAATTGGAGTTAGTATAGATGGTGGACATACCTCAATGTCAAAGGGCATAGCGGCATAGCTATGGATAGCTATGGCTGGTATGGCTGGTATGGCTGGTTCACCCAGGGTGTAGCCATGGCCATAGCCATGGCGCCTGAAACTCCAGCGATCGGATCATGGACCCCAGCGGCTCAAACTGTTCCGATGGCCTGGAAGGCCGGTAAGTTGGGCCATCGAAAAAAAAAAGGCCAGAAGATGCCCGAAGAGCCGAAGGGAAAAGGTTACGATACCAGGCTACAATACATGCTAAAAAGAGAACGAAATACAGTAACATACCTATATACGTACGTGCTGGGGGCCAAATTCAGGATGCAAACATCAGCGCTGACTTCAGGATCCGGCCAGTTGTAGCCCGTATAGTCTGGAAGGCTTTCAGACGCTTCTGAGGTTTCCTAAGAGGAAAGCGAGCGACAGCCCTCACTGCTTTGGTGTGAGGAACCTGAAACCTTCAGATTCTGCAGACGTTCATTGAATCTTGCTTTGCAACCGGTGGTAGACCCCAAGAGAAAGGACTCAAAGTCAACAGTTTCCACACTTCCCACTGAAACGACAAGGCTCCAGAAATGGCACCCCCGAGGGCTCCGCAGAAGGCTGAAGGGCTTCCAGCTCCCACAGATCGCGATCAGCACGTGGCCCATACGGGCGAGGGGATTGTCTTCTCTTGGCTCCGAAAGGAGACACGTGAGACACGTGAGACATCTGTGCCTTGGGTGCCGCAGCTTGCGCAGCTTTGACACTCTTGACGCGACTGGGTGTGGACGGTGTGGCCCTCGGAGATCCCATGAGTTCCACCTCCTCCAATCCCAGGTGTTGCGCCAAATCGCTCAGGGACCTGCTCCGTGGCGGCTCCGGTTTCACCGGCTTCAGTGGTCCCTGGCCCCTTCGCAGTGACCCGGACCAGTCGGCCGGGCTCATTTCGCCCGACCGTAGCGGGGCCACGGGCCGTTCGAAGGACACCTTGCTGCGCCGCGCACGCAGCGGTGCCGCTGGTGCCGCTGGTGCCGGTGCCATGGCCACAGGGTAGCGCTGCGCCGGCGAGCACGCCTGTGCCCGAGGGGACCTCAGCCGCAGCGCAAGCCACAAACCTTACACATGGCGAAACAAACAACCCCACGTCAAGATACCTCAAGTGTTGGGCATGGTACAAAGAGAAACGACCACAATTTAGTGAAAGTATGTGAAAGTGATATGGATCCCAACATAACTTCAATGAAACGTCATGAAATTTCATTGTCATCCATCTTTCTTTACCCGCTCTGCAAAATGGAAACAGTTGTTCACTCACAAAACAAACATACGAAGAAATCCAAATCGGGGTTTCCTAAAATAGGGGTACCCCAAATCATCTAAGATTTGACCATTTTAGTGGCGAAACCCTATGGTGACCTGGGGTAATCTCCATTTTAGGAAACCTCCAAATACCAGCCCCATCTTATCGGATCCACCCGGGCGCCCCACTGAACCGGGCCGTTCACCGCAACCTTTGAAGCCTGCAGTCTGTCAGGCATCGAATCATGGTGTCATTCCGTGAGAAATGGTGAGAAATGGTGAAAAATGGTGATAAACTGGTGATGTGGTTCAAAGATGTTCAAAGTAATAATTCCTTCTATTCAATCCATCAATCGAGACCCATTGCATCGTGAGAAGAAACAAAAACAAAACTGCTGCCACCAGGAATCCGGGCTTCAGGTCCCAGTCGAGGGACGGAAAGACTCAATTGTGGAGAGATTTGTGGGCCCACGGCCTGAAATTCAGCAAATAAATAGTGGGGATCCAACTTGGTAACATCCCAGTTTGTTTCAAATCAGTTTTTCTGGCATCAGTTTTAACCTGATTCAATGCACTGATCCAAATTTTCCCAATTTGAACAAGAAAAGTCATCAAAAAAGAATGTTCATTCTAAACAAAATCCAAACGCTTTGTTTTGACCCGAGGGACTGACCATGACAATGGTTTTCCATCACTACATGCCACCGGTGGTGTTCATCGTCAGCAGTCTGGTTGCTTGCAACATTTCTTGCAACATTGTATTTCTGAACACTGACATGACATGTTTGTTTGAAGGTCTCCACTGATGGAGGGGTTATTTTTCGTCAACTGCGAGAATGCCGTTTGATTGTTTACACTTTGCAATTTTGCAAAAGGATGCTAAAGGGCCAATTTGCAAATGATGTCAAAAAATATACGAATATCTCGAAACAAAATCGCCCGTGGGTGTTAGCCATGCAAAAACACCCAATGCAGACGCACAAAGCGAAGGCTGAAAATGGCACGGTCAAGCATCATGATTGTCAGTTTTTGAAAAATGTTGTTTTGTTTGAATCAAGAAGTCAAGAAACTGTTCATCAAAACCACCGCAGCACATACTGCTATATTTTTTGGAATCCCAAATCGGCATTTTTTTTCATGAATTTGTGTGATGTGTTTAATGAAATATACTTTCTGCGATGTTGCAATGTATGTTTTCCCCCGAAACCACAAACCAATGTTGTTCATTTTCTGGGAATCCGACAAGCAGGTAAAACTCCAAATTCATGTGCCACAGGACTTCCCCGACCCATCCAACCCTGGGCAGGGTGGTACCTTCTGGCATGGGGGCCTTCTGCAAGCCTTTGCGAAACCTTCCTGTAAAAACACACAGTAAACGGTCGAAGAAGAAACGAACCAAAACAAAAACAAAACGCGGCTACAATCAAAGGCCGTGCCGACCTAGCAACCAAACGAACAAACTCAACCAACGCTCTAAATCCAATCAGCAACATCCGAAAACCCACAAACACCACCTGCATGATCCAACAATCCACCGACCTGTCAACCCAACAATCCACCGACCTGTCAACGTAACCGAATTGGAAAACCACACCAGTCGCCAAGCAAAGTTTTAGCGCAAAACAAGCATCAACCAGCTGCTACAGAACCAAACACTGGCGACTGAAAACATCACGCGAGCACACCCAAACCACGCCCAACATGCTGAACACTAACAACAAGACCAAAGCTGAAACGGCCAGCGCTTAAAATTTGGCGACATTCACACCTCCAAAATGAGGGCCAAAAACCAGCTAGAAACCGGGCCCGCATGAAAGGCCTCCCCAGTATGCCATGGAATTTGTAGCTACACTTTTTTTTTCCAAGGTCAAAAAGGTTGATTTTGGAAACCTTTTCTTACCGAGAATGTGGGCCACCCATGTTACACTATTGGTGTAGCGAACATGCATTAGGACAGGGAATCCTTAGAAGTCCATGGGATGAGTTTGCACACCCACACTGGTTGTATCCACTCCGGCGTTCCTTCTGCTGTCATTTTGGTTAAGTTACTGTAATCTCCCACAGCGGATTTGCCGGAACATCTCACATACTCATGCAGTTTCCACCTGTTAAGAAATGTTTAGATTTTTTGTGGTTTCCTGTTGTTTTTTTTCATGTACCACAGGCCTAGGCAGTTGAAGCAGTCTAAGACTCAAAATTTGAGTCAAAATGGCCAAACCATTTGGCAATGTGATTTGGACAACACATTGTTTGCTCTCTACCAAGTAATACAACTTATATAAATCACATGGTCATATGGTACGTGTGCATTTAAAAATTCAAAAATTCATATGAACAGATCGACATGAAACTACCACCAAAAACGTCCGCTCAGGCAGACCTTCTGTGGAACAACACGCGTAAAAGCGGTGCCTTCTTGGGACCTTGTCGGGACCTTCCGTGTGAATACACATGTGAAAGCACGACCTTCTATAGGGACCTTGAAAATGGTTTTGCGGAACTTGTGGTAAAAAACACATAAAACGGTACTTTCTGGCAGGGGGGCCTTCTGCAAAGGCGAAACCTTCCTGTAAAAACACACAGTAAACGGTCGAAGAAGAAACGAACCAAAACAAAAACAAAAAAGCGGCTACAATCAAAGGCCGTGCCGACCTAGCAACCAAACGAACAAACTCAACCAACGCTCTAAATCCAATCAGCAACATCCGACAACCCACAAACACCACCTGCATGATCCAACAATCCACCGACCTGTCAACCCAACAATCCACCGACCTGTCAACGTAACCGAATTGGAAAACCACACCAGTCGCCAAGCAAAGTTTTAGCGCAAAACAAGCATCAACCAGCTGCTACAGAACCAAACACTGGCGACTGAAAACATCACGCGAGCACAACCAAACCACGCCCAACATGCTGAGCACCAACAACAAGACCAAAGCTGAACGGCCAGCGCTCGAAACTTGGCGACATCCACACCCACAAACTGAAGGGAAAACCAGCTAGAAACCGAACTCGCATGAAGAACGTCCCCTTTTAAATGCATCTGTTCCCATGGGCATTTCCCTAAACAACGTGTCCACACTGAAGAGTTCTTACGGTAGGGGTTAAGGCCGGTGCTTGATCGAGGTGCTCACTCGGGGGCGCGCCATTTTCCCTATAAATTTCCGCATAACATCGTTCTTGTGACATATCCATGTCCGTCTCGACCGCGCAGGCTCGCACAAAGTCTGCCCCGTGGGTTTTGTTTCCGTCTCGCGCGCGGCATTTTCCGTGAAAAAAAATGAGGTGGCTTCTTTGACATGTTCAAATGCATTTCAATTGCGCAGGATCGCACAGAGTGTGGGATGCGATCCTGGCCCTGACCTTTTTACCTGTAAATTTTCGCCTAAAGTATTTTTTGCGCTATGTCCAAATGCATTTCGACGTCCCCGGTGTTGGTCTTCAACATTTTACCTATAAATTTTCGCTCGAAATGGCTTTTGTGCGACGGCCAAATGCATTTCAACTGCGCAGGTTTGCACAAAGTGTGGGTCCCGGTCTTGGGATCGGTCCTCCTCCTCAACATCATCATCGTCAACATCATCATTTTCTTCCTTCTTTACATCATCATTCTGAACATCATCATCTTCCTACCCCTTGACCTCATCATCTGCAACATCATCAACCTCTACCTCATCTTCCGCAACATCAACATTATCATCCTTTTCATCATCCGTAACATTATCATCCTCAACATCATCATCCTCCTCCTTCGCAACATCATCGTCCTCCACCGTATCATTCTCCAATTCACGATCCTCGTCCTCCTCATCCTGCTCAACATCATCATCCTCAACATCATCATCATCATCATCATCAGCATCATCATCATCATCATCATCATCATCATCATCATCATCATCATCCACCTCATCATTCTCAACATCATCACCTGCGCCTAACCATCCTCAACATCATCATCCTCAACATCATCATCCTCAACATCATCGTCCGCAACATTAACATCATTATCATCACAATCATCATCATCATCATCGTCGTCATCATCATCATCACCAACATCATCGTCCGCAACATTAACATCATTATCATCACAATCATCATCATCATCATCGTCGTCATCATCATCATCACCAACATCAACATCAACATCGACATCAACATCAACATCAACATCAATATTGTCATACATTATCCTCCCACTCCTGCACGCTGTTCGGAGTCTCTTGCCGGGAAAAACTTTGACGGTGTGTATGTTTGATTCGTTTTTGGTGCATTTACAATGTGATTTTGCTTTAAAAGTAGGTCGCTCTGTTTCGCCTGGAAGGTGTTTTTGGAAAGTTTCTAATCTTCAGACTCTGTAGCGGAAGATGACGATGATCCAGAGCTTCGAAATGAACCGCTGGGCGCTAGGTCAGAAACGACTGTCTGAAGATTGCTTGGCATGATCGCAACTGAAGTACACTTGCCCTTCCGGTCGCCACAAAGCCACAAAGTTTCACTTGAATCCCAAATATTGCGCTTAACCCTGCCGCAAAAAAAATCAAAAAAAAATAACCTGAGGCGGTCCCATTTTTAGGACTGCAATGCGCAGTTTTCTAAAAAAAACAAAAGAAAATCATTTTCACGGTCCCATTTTTTGGGACTGTCTTACGGTACCAAAAATGAGACTGCAAAATCGCAAAATCAAACAGCAAAAGCCATCCCGTGCAACAAACAAGAAATTACAACTACGTTTATTTGAGCAAGCACATTGATCCGGTCGCCATAGCCACAAGTTTCACTTGAACCCAAAAAAGTGCGCTTAACTCTGCTGCAAAAAAAACAAAAATGAACCTAAACAGGGTCCCAAAAATGGAACCGCCAGGGACCTTTCAGGCGGTGTTTTTGGTGTTTTTGTGGTTGTTTTTTTTTTTGTGTCTTTTGGTTTTGGTTGTTTGTTTGTTTTGTTGTTGTTTTGTTTGTGTTTTTTCTGTTGGCATCGTGACAGCTAATTGGACTATGTACTGGTCCTACTTCAGTTTAACTTTTGAAGCCCACCTTTGTGAAGATGGATGACGTCTTTGCGTTAATTAATTGAATTTGTCAATGTGTAACTGGCTTACCGGCATGATGAACGACCTGGCGAAAGCTGTAAGCTATTTATCTCGTCCAAGCTGCCAAAAGATATATTCTCAGAACAAGCATGGAAAGAAAATATGGCCCATCCTTGTAGCATGGTCGTAGTCCTTAAATAAAGAGTTTGAATTTAGATCATGCCATTGTGGAAGGCAAGGGGGGAAATTTAAATCAAGAATTAGATTTTAGATCATGGCATTCTGGAAGGCAAGGAGGGGAAGTTTGAATAAAGAGTTTGGTTTTAGATCATGGCATAGTGGAAGGCAAGGGGGGGGAAGTTTAAATAAAGAGTTAGATTTTAGATTATGGCATTGTGAATAGCAAGGGAAAGGAAGTTTAAATAAAGAGGTAGGTTTTAGATCATGGCATTGTGGAAGGCAAGGGGGGGAAAGTTTAAATAAAGAATTCGATTTTAGATCATGGCATTGTGGAAGGCAAGGGGGGGAAGTTTAAATAAAGACTTAAAATCTAGATCATGGCACTGTGGAAGGCAAGGGAGGGAAAAGTTTAAATAAAGGATTCGATTTTAGATCGTGGCATTGTGGAAGGCAAGGGGGAGGGGAAGTTTAAATAAAAACTCAGAATTTAGATCATGGCATTGTGGAAGGCAAGGGGGGGGGAAGTTTAAATAAAAATTCAGAATTTAGAGCATGGCATTGTGGAAGGCAGGGAGGGGGGCGCAAGTGAGTAGGCTGGGGGGTGCTATTGGAGGCGCAAGTGATCGGTTTGAGGCGCAAGTGATCAGGCGGCGCAACTCTCTCAAAAGCCTTTCTCAAGTACCTTTCGAACCTTGCTCAAACCGCCTTCAAACCTTTCCGAAGCCCCCTTGAAGCCCTCTGAAGCCCTTCTGAAGCCCCCACCAAGCCGCCTTGAAGCCCTCTTCACCTTGAAGCCCCCTTCAAGCCCTTCTCAAAGCCCCTGAAACCCTTCTAAAGCCCCCTTCAAGCCCCGCGTGAGAGCCTCACTGTAACCCCCCTTGAAAGCCCCCTTTGAAGCCCTCTGAAATCCTTCTGACAGCCAACTTGAAGCCTTCAAGCCCCCTTCAAGCCCCCTTTCAAGCTCTCTTCGAAGCCTTCACCTTCAAGCCCCCTTCAAGCCCTTCTCAAGCCCCCACTTGTGCACAGCCCAACTGGGAGAAGCACCACTCTACGTAAGTGGTTTTGTTTATCCCACTGGAAATGCCAAATTCTTTTCACAACTAGTAGCTACAAAAGCGGCCTCGACATGAAATAGTTGCACGAAGAGCAGTGGAAGCAACATTTGCCTGGTCCTCGTGTTTTTGAAGCCCCCTTGAAGCTCCCTTGAAGCTCCCTTGAAGCCCTTCTCAAGCCCCCTTGAAGCCCCCTTCAAGCCCTTGAAGGCTTCACAAAGGTGAAGCCCCCTTCAAGCCCCCCTTGAGAAGGGCCCCCCTTCAAGCCCCCCTTCAAGCCTTCTGAAGGTGAAGGGTACTGTTCGTTTTAGTCTTCGGATCCTTCCTGGACATGTGTTGGGCACACTCTACGCGGTCACCATGCCCTGTTTTCACACTTCGTTTCACCTTTTCTGTGGCCACGTGACGGTGTCATTGCTGGTCTCAGGATTGCCCGTGACATGTGAGAATTTATTATGCCCTGGTTTCCGCACAGTGCTGTGTTGCTTTTTCTCACATCTGTTGCTTTTTCTCACATCTCCTGTATGGCGGTCAACATTATGTTCCTTGTTCGTTTTTTTTCTCGCCATACCAATCCTCGCATGATGCAAAGCCATTGTCCCATAATTGTGCTGATGGGCCTTTTTCACCTCACTACTGTTTTTGGTTTTTGTTCGTTTGTGTGTTTTTGGTTTGGGTTGTTTTTGTTTAGTTTGCTGTTGTTTCTTTTTGCTGCTTTGGTTTTGCTTTCGAAGGAGAACGTTGCTGCAAAGGCACTAGCAGATCAAATCTGTGACCTGCGCCCGGCGCCCGCCGACCCAACCATATTTTGGCCGTCTCCTTGAGGAAGGTAAAGGCGAGGCTTATGCGACATGGATGGATGTTCGCTGTAGTGACCGGAATCGCATTATTGCGCAAAAACGGATACTCATTGCCACTGGTGGATCTGCTACGGCTGAATTAACTATGAGATACTCTACGTTTAACCTCTGGTTATCCAAAGTGTGGTTCGCCTTCATGGAGGAAAGCCAGCAGTATGGCAACTACCATGAAATTGCCTCGCTGGCAGCTATCCAGCAGCCCGCACTGATTGTCTTCGTCGGCGACCACAGACAAACTCCTGGAGGATTATCGAAGGGTCGAGCGGCAGCAGCTAACCGGAAGAAACTGCTCCAGCGGCCACTTGGCCTGCGTGCGCTTAATCAAGCAGGAGACTACCTGGCACCTGCGAGACTCTCTGACATTATCGCTCGGCTTTGGCCCAATGCGTGCCAAGATGACAACTCTGACATTGCGCAGGTTAGGCGAGTGGGTCGAGATCCTCACACTGGTACATGGGTGGCAACAGGGCAGGGGCAGCACGAGCTGAAAAGCTTGATACTATGATGGCCAAAGTGCAGCCCCTTCAATATCTTCTTTACACCTGCTAGTCTTGTTGCGCTGCCGGCATCGTGGCTTCAGGCCAAATTGACTCTTCCGACGATATTCTCAGTACGTTCCAAGGAGTGGCGAAGTTTTACGATCCGCGTGGCAGAGAAACTTGCCGAGTACATCTGCTCCCTAACGAGGAATGCAGCTACATTGGCCACGCCTGAAACTGAGTGCAAACTGTATGCATCTTATAGGTTCCGCCCTATCTTGTCAGAACTCATCGAGGCAGCCACCGACACGGCACCTATCAATCGAAATCGTGCGCCTAGGACCAGTCAAGGTGTCGGTGCCCACTCAACCAGATGAGCGACCATTAGCCTCACTAGCGGTGTTTCAGCGCTCTTGGCGTGGTTTTTGGCGAGTTGGGCCAGCAAAATAGTTACCTTCCTTTCTTACTTCTCAGAGAGGCGCACCACAGCCTCCGCAGGAAACTAAGGTGACTAAGGTCCACAGAGAGCTTTTTTTTTTCCTCTGGTATGGCCGATAACGCTCTGAGGCTCGGTCCTTACATGAGAAGAAGCAGGTTAAAATAACATCTACATGGACACCTGTGGTCATGTAGGTTGGCAAATCAAAAGCACAAAAAACAACAAACACAAACCGCAAAGGGCGCAACGCAGATCCCCCAGCCAGATATGCGCTTCGCCATCCAGCAGAGAAACAAAGCAAAAAGCGAACGGGGCAGGGCCCAACAAAAACAACCACAACCAAGATTGCCAAGGACACAGTGGTGAAAAGCCACTGTGTCGCAACTCACAAAAAGATGCACTAAACGAATTGGTTGCTGCCCAGAAAGTGAAACACGCTTCTGAATTGTTGTTGCTGACAGACAACAAGGGAAAGCATTAGCTGTACACCATTGCATTCTAGCCTCTCAGAGTCCTCTCACAAGTTCTTGCTCAGGTGTTCGGTTCAAGACGAAATGCGTTTGCCGTGAACCGAACGGTGGGTTCAGGAGCAGGAAGAGCAAATTGTTAGCAGCCAAATTGCAATTGTACCGCCAACCTTACGGGGAGCAGCTCCGTGGCAGTGGCTAGGACGGTCACATAGGGCAAGGTAGGTGACCAGCCAAAATCCGTCACTCACCAAGTTCATCACTGGGCAGACATGAATACCGTACCAGGTTGAAGGGGAGAAAAATCCTGTCACAACATGCAGAGTCAGCAAAACATTGTGTCATGACCGGCCTGCGGCCGCAACTGGAAAGCAAATTCTCAAACGTGCATTAGTCACAGGGCGCCAAGTTGGAAAATATCCTGCAGAACTGTTCAGGTGCTTCCCGAGCGTCTTCGTCTCAGTACCATACCTGCAGTGCATTGCATCGTCGCAGCCACGGGGTTCAGCTAGAAATCCAGAATAAGCTTCCACTCACCCACCGAGTGGGTCAGCTGGATACCACCGACTCCGAAGAAGAACATCCGATCCATGTGCGCAGGCTTTGCTGCTCACGGGCGCCCCGGGCTGTCCCACAGAGAGTGCCACTGGGTCGCGCCAGTGTAACTTGCTGCAGTGCAGCCTGGTCCATGGCTCCGGCCGGCTAAATCCTACTCCCCTTACAAAACAAGACAGACGTGCCAGAGGGACGAGGCAACAGAACAGCCAAGACAAACAAAACAACAAACGAATTCAGGGACAAACCAACCTCCAGATGCGAAGGGAGGGAGGAAGTCACGGTGGCGGGTGTGTGTGTGTGTGATGTTGGGGCCGGCGGTCCTCTGCAATCCTTAGTCACCTCAGTGACATCAGGCACAGCCCACAAAAACAACAACAAGACGGGAAGAGCGGACCACCTCAAGCTGACATCGATGAGTTCAAAGCGAAATGTAGAGAGCTTCGACGGTTCACTACTCAAGAGCTAAGTAACCCTGTCTCGTTTGCCCTAGAAAATAGTTGGACTGCCACCCTCAAATCCGACAAGCTACACTTTCTTGAACACACTACACTACGCATGACATAGGTACTCTCCCTCCCCCCTATTTTTGTTCAGTTTCGTGGAGCTCTCTTCCTGACGCCTGTTTCACCCCTCCTGCTTCACTCAGGTGCAGAAATAACTTAGTATTTGTGTGTCTGTCCGCAGACTGGAGGTGCACCGTACCTTTTTTCCTCGTTTCTACCACTACAGAACTAAGGTCTTGATCTCTTTTGTACTTGCATGCATGCTTGCGTGCATGCCCGCAGACTGGACAGGTACACTTGTACTTTTGCTTCGGTTCTACCGCTGCACAACCTAGATCTTGATCCTTTGGCCTTTGGTTGTTGTTGTTGTCTCTCCTTCGGTTGCTTTGCTCGTCTCTGCTTTTGTTGTGTGGGGTTGCTTCGGTTTGGCTCGCTCTCTCCTGGCTTCGTTCCATCCCTGTCCTGCCCGCCCCCTCGGTTGGTCCTCTGGTGCCTTCTGATCCCCGCTGTAAGCTGCTGTCAGTGCATCAGCGCCCAGATTGAGCAAAACGGTACCATGGCGAGATGTACTTTGACATCTTACCATGGGTCTCCCACGTTGGTAACCTCCGCTACAATCGCGCTACTGAAACCGATCTTGTGGCACTTCTGCTTGTGTGGTACTTCTTGGGGGGCCGAATCCTCTCGATGAAGAGGCTGCGGTGAAGTCTGCTATGGGCATGTCATCTCTTACATCCGGATTTACCATTTGGTTCCGCAATGGGTGTGTTTGTTTTTGCTTTCACCGAGATGAGTCTGTCCGGGTTGCTTTCTATTACTTTGTATTTCTCAAACGCCGGAAATGCATCCGCAGCCATTTTTTGGTGGTTTTTGGCATCCGCAGTGGTCCTTCGCAAGGGTTCTCCCGCATCCGCAGGGGCATCCGCAGGCATCCGCGCGTGCGTTGGCAGATATGTGGATCAAAATGGCTGGTTTTCCGGACCTTGCCTTGCGACGTTGCTGCCTAGGTTGATAGAAATCGCAAGGGCTTGTAACCATTCATCCTGATTTAAATTTTCCTCCTTGCAATATCCTCTCGAAAATTATAAGCTTCGAAACAGTGCGTTTTAGGACCATCCTTTGTTTGGGGGTACCTATCCAGCGTCAACGTCTGCAATTTTATAGACGACCTTGGTGTCAGCGCTTCTATAGAGATTTCATGGCTCCGCTACCATGTGAAAACACGAGCGCGGCGTGGCAGCTCTTTTTCACAGCTCGGACTTGAGCCAAACCACACAGGTTGGACAGCAGTCACTCTTCTTCTTAGAAGAATCGTGCAGAGTAAAACGCAGTGACACTCACTCCGCGCTACTCCGCTGCTCCGTGGTATGTTTTAATTCAATTACCCAATGTAATTGACACGATATCGAAACGATAACGGAGTAAGAGAGCCTTCAATACTTCACCTTCCCATATCTTTCCCTAAGCAGATTCTTACTCCATCCCGTTTTAAATTAATACTATTAATTGATAACGGGATTGACTGAAAAGATCATAATTTATATTCTTTCTGGGCTGCAAACTTCGGTAGGAGTCTAGAGGGGCAAGGGGGGCCAACAAGGGGCAGTAAAGTATTCAATACAATCATTCAAATGGAAGCCGGCCACCTTCGCGAAAACCCACAAACTCTGCAACAGCAAGAAACACTTCAAGCAATCACCTAAGGCTGCAAAAGGCTGATGCGCCTTCTTTTAGCAGCAAACAATCAAGCCACCAGACAAAACGAAATAATAAAAAGCCACCTTCAACTCGGTTCAAGCAGCATGATCAAGACAAGAAGATACAAGAGGCAAGTTTTTGGGTTCGTTTTTTGCACCTGAAACTCCTATGATTTTTGGAGACGGAGTTGGGGCCTCCCTTGTATGTGAGGAAGAGTGATGTTGTTGGCAAAATTCGTCTGCCATGACCGTGAACGACCGAAGTGGAAGAACCCTATGGATGCTTGGAAAAGCACATCTGAGAGCCTATGGGAGCCATTTCTGTGGCCGTCCCGAAACAAGGTTCAATGGAATTGGGGGGCCAAAATTGGGTGCCCCAAAAACACAAATAGAGACCAAAAAATGGTGCCAATTTTTGAACCCTTCTTTTAACACCATTTGCTTGCCGCGTGATGCTTTTCAAAATACATTAATCCAGCGTGCCAGGTTGAAACATGGGAGGCCCACATGACGAGACCGCTTTTCCAACCTAAATCAAGCCCCATTTCCAGGCCCATGAAACCACGCAGAAGTCAAAGCCACATCCCAAATTGCGCCTCGTGTTGTTCAAAAAGCTCCGCTGCTGATACGCAGTGGAAAATGCCTGATATGTGTGTGCGAGAGTGCAGTCTTGCGTCAATGTGATTTAATTATAAGGATGAGCGTCATTTGGCGTTGGGAACCATTTGAGGTGAACTTGTATTTTGTGAGGTCGCGCTTCATTTTAAAGATCGGATTCTTTGCATATGACACCTGCATGTTCATGGTGATCAGATTACCATGCACATATCTATGTATATTCTTTTGGTGGGATTCTTGCCCTCGCACGTGTCAGCTCAATGGATTATGTATCGATCCTACTCAGTTCTACTTTTGGTGCACATTGTCGATGTTATGATGTTGCTATTGCATTAATTCGCTGAATTTGAAATATGCAACTGGCTTTCCGGCTTGCTTAACGACCGAGAGCCATATAGCGTTTGAAGGGAAAAAAACACCGAGTTGCAATAAGGGCCTCGAACAAGGGAGGCCCCAACTCCGTCTCCAAAAATCATATCAATTTCAGGACCAAAAACGAACCCAAAACTAGCCTCTTGTAGTCATGACAATTTTTCCCTTTCTGTTCTGTCTCTGCTGTGGTAAGATTGTGTATATTATATTGCGTTGTTCGGCAGACTGCGATGGATGCGCTTGTCGGGAGTGAGTTCCGGTGGATTGAGCCAAGACAAACAAAAGAACAAACGAATTCAGGGACAAACCAACCTCCAACAGATAACAGATACGCGAGCGGAGGAGGAAGTCACGGTGGCGGGTGTGTGTGTGTGATGTTGGGGCCGGCGGCCCTCTGCAATCCTTAGTCACCTTAGTAGCTGACACCAGGCACAGCACACCAAAACAACAACACAACAGGACGGACCAAAAACACCACACAAAAACAAACCAAAAAATACAAAAAAGGCCAAAACAGGACAAAAACCAAACTACACATGGCAGAGAACCCGCAACACCACAGAACACCACAAGGAACGAACACGGACCAACAACAGCCGATACACAGAGACAAACAGAGCAGGCCGAAACAAATAACGGACGAAAGACATAGGCCCCAGCACACCACCCGAAAAAGAGACAAAGAAAAAGAAGAACACCCAAGAGACAGAAGGGCCACCAGACAACCGCGAAGAAAGGAGGCCAAAAGTAAATGGAAAACGGAATGACATGAATTAAGGGGTACGAGTGCACCTGCCCAGTCTGCGGACAGACACACAAGTACTAAAAAGGATCAAGACCTGGTTGTGCAGCGGTAGAACCGAAGCAAAATTACGAGTGCACCTGTCCAGTCTGCGGACATGCACGCAAGTGCAAAAGAGATCTAGTGCAGTGATAGAAACGAGGAAAACACGCATTGTGCACCTGTCCAGTCTGCGCACCTGCACATACATTGTTCCAAGATAGGTTAAAAGATGTTCAAGTGGGTTCAAGGTGGTTCAGTACACTGTACATCCTCTCTGTTCCGAGGTAATTTTTCGGCAAGCCGAATAGTGAAGTTTCTGGCAACGTCTGAAAGACTGCTTCGAGGGTCTCGATACAGTCCTCGCAACCACAGTTCGGCTGCAATTGTCATAAACAATTTGGCAAACTATCTTGGATAGAAGTTAACGAGATTGTCAATTTCGCCTGCAACCACAAAGCCGGAAGGGCGCCGAGGTTGTCTGGCAAGAAAATATTCGCCTGCGGTTGAGACCCATTCATCATGGTTTCCAGCTTGTCGGCGACTCCGGCGATCTCGTTTTCGGTGGGGTCATCTGGCGTGTCCGGGATTGACAGACTGCCGGTAGTGGTTCGAATCCCTGCTGGTCCACTCGGGAGTCTCAAGTGCGACCCGCCGAAAGGCAACGGGCGCCGACCACAAAAAATCTGGCGTGTCCGGGATAGGCGGACACCAAGACTCTTCCGCGAAAGTCGCTCAGCATCGGTCTCAGCATCCGTGGTGTCTCGTTCTTCATCCAAGAACTAAGGTCCACAGAGCTGCCA
Organism: Cladocopium goreaui; assembly: GCA_947184155.2. Lineage (NCBI taxonomy): Eukaryota > Dinophyceae > Suessiales > Symbiodiniaceae > Cladocopium > Cladocopium goreaui. Next base: position 42,481 of record CAMXCT020001652.1, on the reverse strand, counting down.
GCTAAGCTAATCTATGGAACGCGAAGGTGCGCTTCTACAAGTGCTATGTCAGAGCAGTGACCTGGACGATCACCGGATGCTTCAGTTGGGACAGCACGGTCTCTGAGAGTAAAAAACAAAAGGGACAGCAAGGGGAAAGGCACGTTCCGACAAAAGAGGCAGCAAGACACAAAAGAAACAACAGAGCCATCTAGGAAACCAGCACAAAGGTACGCACCAAAATAGTGAAAGAGGGGCGACGACTTCATCTAATCCCAAGGTTACGAGCGTCGTCGACCATACCGAAAATTCATTGTTGGGAGACTTTCCACTCCTTTCTTGGATCGTCTTCTCCGGTGGCCGCTGGAGTCCGGGAACCGATGGGGGCATCATGAGTTGGTCCCTTGGATTAAGTGGGGATCATCTTGGGTGAAATGAATGGGTTCCGTCTCCACGTCCACTCGGGGTGTTCGGTTTACGCTGTACATTCTTGGTGGAAATGAATGGTTTCGGTTCCCACGTCACTCGGTGAGTGGATCGATCCTCCTTGGTTTGACCTGGGACTCGTGGTGTGGAAAGGGTACCGCCCCAGGGTGCGTCTGGTGCTTGCGGGGGGCCATGCTTCTGCGTGGTTTTCGCCTTTTTGGCGTGGCCCTGCACCGGGAGCCCAAAGGTACCAAGCGGTGTCTAGCGGACTGTTAGGCTCGCCACTGCTTGGCACCAGAACGAGAGCAGCTGCTGATTGGTGCCACGCGTGGAGTCTACTTGGACAATGGTCTGGCTGGGTGACATTCCCAGTACCTGCAACGGGTGAGTGGCCGAGACATGGCCACCTGAGGGGAATATTTGTAGAAAAAGCGTCGTGCACAGATCTGCGGTCAGATCTAACGCTTCATCAAAATTCCTACCGAACTACGCAGGCAGACGCGTACGTCAACCACGCACACCAAATACAAGCGCAGAGCGTAAATTCACAAACCTAACTAAACTAAAGCAATACCGTGTCAAAAGGATTGTTTCACCCTCGACTCCCACATGCTGACGTCAAGCTCCTTCTTTTCGCTCCAGACGCAACACGATCAGTCACGGGGAAACACAAACACAACAAACAAACAAACAAACAAAAGAAGAAGACAGAAGTGTTCCCTGTATCGATCTGTCTTATGTCAAGTTATGTGACACAGCAGCTCTTGTTCATTAAATGAACTTCTGACACCAGTCCTTCGAGCCGATGTCTCAACTGGTAAACTCGATTTCAGGTTTCCAGTTAACAAACCTCAAGTTCTTCAAATAAAGGTTTGTTGAAACTATTCCAGCTGCTACAAGTCTACAAAACTCAATTTCACTAGATGAATTCAAAACATCGAAACACTTCCAAAAGTTCTCAAATCAAACTGGTTCTCATCCAAACGTGAATAACCAGCTCATTAGTCATAAGCTGACTAACTTCTCAAGAACGAAGTGATTCACACAAGGTATCTGTACAACCTTCTTCTGGATACAAAACATAGTCAGAACACAAAGTTCTTTCTCCAAATCAGTTTTTCCACATAGAGATAGCATCTTACAGCTTCAAACCTCAATGTAGAATAGAATGTTCTGTTCGACATTGTCAATGTAGGTCAGCCAAATACAGTTGTATCGCTGAAGTCTTTCGACCACTGTAATAGCCAATCCACAATGTAGACCAAAGTCGTCTCAAAACAATATCGTCCTCATAGAGATAACCAAAGTCTTCTCAGGAACGATCAAATGCACACCATAAGATCAAGTGTATGATCCATAGGTCACGATGACGATGATGTAGGTATTGTCCTCACAATACCGAAACATCTCATCACAAAACTCTCAGACAAATAAGATGCCCAAATATGGCCATTGTCTTCACAATGCCAATGCATCTCAAGGTCCAAACTCAAAGCATAGTAGGTTCTCTCCATCAGATATTTCCAGCTAGCTTAAACTCTTCTCCAAGAGTTTCTAGCTGTGTTCTCATCACTTGGAGAGAATGAACTCCACAGTGTTCAGTGTCCACGACACAAGAAGTAATCTCAATGTCAAACCAATGTAGGTACCTTCAGTTCAAGCAATAAGCTGTACCAGATTCAAGTCGAATCCAGAATAAGATGTAGAACTGCTCAATACACCACAATCAGTATTGACCTGATCAATGACATCATCCTGATGTCAGAAATGATAAGTCCGAAGACCAATAGAATATTGTGATACAGGTTGGTCACATACAAGATTCCTTCCGCAATAAGTAGAGTGTTCTCTACCAATCTTCCATAACGCGATGAACTCTTGCAGTTGCCTTCCACGTATCTTCTGTGCATAAACTGTACAACCATGATGAATGGCATGTCGCTTCACCCTTACCCAAAGTGTGCTCCAATAGGGCGTCAAATTTCCATACCCCCTTTCGACATGACATCTCATCCACTCACATCACTGCCAGGTACGGATACCAATTGAATATCCGCAGAAAAAGGTTCACGCTCCAGATCATATCCATGATCACGAGATATCCAAAGAAGCACACGTCTTCCAAAAACACAAGGTAGATGATAAAGCATCATCCAAAAACTCATCTCGTTCGATTCATGCATAATGTCGTAACTTCCAAATTCAAAATCTTCTCTGTCGCGAAACCAGATGTGGGAATACCAGACTCAGTCCAAAGACCCCTAGGTCTTTCCAGTACTAAACTCGTCTTCCAAAATCCAGTTCCTCGGATAAACCATGGCGTCGATAACGATATATCTACAGTGCTGTTGTCTTCCTACAACAAACAAAACAACAACAAAACAAAACAAAAACAAACACACACACACGAGACCCAAGACGAAACCTAACGTCACACGATCGGAGTCAACACGAAAACAAAGGCCAACTGTTTCAGCTAATCCGCACCTTCGTAAAGAAGGTAGGCGTATGAAAAGAAAACGCAAGTGAAATAATATCACTCATGCAACTCATCTCAAATTCAAAGCAAGTGAAGTACAGTTCACAGTCACTGCACAACAAATTCAAAACACTCTGAATGAAAATCTTTCACAGTTAGGGTCAGGACTAGCTAAGATCGGCACAGAATGAGGAAGCGGTGAGAGACGTTCTGACAGAACAGCTCTCACAGTTTCATCATCGCATAGATCGCCGTCCCCCTTTCAACGTCTGATCCATCCTTAAAGTTTACCAAAGGTCCAGAAACAGAAGTTAAAAACAGCACAAGGGGCAAAGCCCACAAACATAAAAATACCTCTCCACGCATCCCTCACCTTAACCGCGCAACGTCGGACGCCAAACGAATAAAACTTAAACACAAAACAAGCACAGCTCACAAACTGAAAAACATCAAATCACAAAACTGACATGAAACTGCATCTTCACTGGTCACGCTCAAATCTTTTTGTCCATCGGCGAACTGGGGTTCAAGATTCAATTTCCACACGCTGCATTGGTCCATCGACCTTTTCAAGTGTTTCCTTCCTTTCCATTCATACATTTCACATCAAACGCATTCCAACGAGGTCATAACCTCATTTTCATTGAAAGGAAAAAGCATCGAAACATTGTGAAAAACATCTTTGCCTCATCAGGCCCCCACTTTAAGGGCGGGACAAACGAAGTGAGACAGGGCGGGTCAAACAAACACGTTGGGATGAAGGTTTCCCACCCACTCCACCCTGACTGCGGTATGCAACATACAAAACTGAAAGACATCCACTGCATGAACGTGTTCATCCTCTTTGTTTCTGTTTGTTTCCCTTTCTTTTGTTTTTTTTTAACAGTCACCATGAATATACACGAAACATATATATCCGCACATGTCGCGTAGACGCGGGGACATATAAAACAGAGAAAGGGAAACGCACATCAGGTTTCACCTAAAACATGTCAAAACATCAAACAGAAACAACAGAACGTGAACAGAGTTGAAACAAGGTTTGGTGGGCCTGTTTCAAAGTAATTACTTCGTAAGGCGTCAAACGCGGAGGAGGAGGAGAGGCATAGTTTAAAGACATAGGAGTCGCATACAACCTCCGTGAGGGGTAACACAATACCCAAGGGTTTGCATTCAGTTTCAGGACCATTCGGCAAAGCCTCATTGCTTTGTAAAACTTTAAACCGTTATCACTCTTTGAGTGACCACTGTCTTAAAGTTTACCAAAGGTCCAGAAACAGAAGTTAAAAACAGCACAAGGGGCAAAGCCCACAAACATAAAAATACCTCTCCACGCATCCCTCACCTTAACCGCGCAACGTCGGACACCAAACGAATAAAACTTAAACACAAAACAAGCACAGCTCACAAACTGAAAAACATCAAATCACAAAACTGACATGAAACTGCATCTTCACTGGTCACGCTCAAATCTTTTTGTCCATCGGCGAACTGGGGTTCAAGATTCAATTTCCACACGCTGCATTGGTCCATCGACCTTTTCAAGTGTTTCCTTCCTTTCCATTCATACATTTCACATCAAACGCATTCCAACGAAACGAGGTCATAACCTCATTTTCATTGAAAGGAAAAAGCATCGAAACATTGTGAAAAACATCTTTGCCTCATCAGGCCCCCAGTCCGCTTCAGCCAAGGCATGTCTCCAGTGGATGTCCGTTCATTGGACACTTCGGCTCATCTATCAGCAGCTGACCCAAAAATCTGATAGGTTCCAGAGTGCCACGGCTAGGCGGGTCAGCGATGTTGGACTCAGATGGGACTCGGGTAGCCCAAAGTTGCGATGGAAATTCTTGGTCAACTTTTTCTATGCTAAGCAAAATCTCTCTCCATGTTTTCTGTTTCGCTGTTCCAGGTATGTAGCAATCCAACACAGGCCAGTTGTCGATGAAAATGATGCCTCTCCGGTTGTGCAACCTCTCCTTCCAAACATCCCTAGCCACTGCGACAGCGTACATTTCAACCTGTCCAATCAAGTGTTCTTTACCTTCATTATGCCATCGAGCCAGAAGGTCCTTGGGGACATGGCTCCCAAAAACCCTTGCCGGTGCCGTACCATCCAATAGCACTCCCCCAATCATTGCCACTTCGGATGTCACTCCAGGCTCGTATGAACCGTCAGTATACAAAAGCAAAGGGCATTCTTCGGTGTTCAACACTATGGTGCGCGGACGGTTGTCCATAAATCTTTCCTTCAACATCTGCAAAGCAACTCTCGCATCATTGTCCAAACTGACACTAGACTTTGAATGCAACCCAAGTGATCGAATGTCTGCCATAGCCAATTTGCCTGTTCTCCCAGCCAGTTGCCCATCCGCAAATTGTAGCCGTCCCAAGACCGACGGCAGCACACAAGGAATGACAGCCCCTTTGTCAAGGATGTCCTCGATCGCACTCAAAGCTTCCTGCCTCCTCGACTCTTTCATCGCATAAACAAGCTTGCCCTCACTCACCAGGCCGCAGTCAACGACAACTCCCAACACCTCTGCACTTGTTGCGAAAGGCTCCAGTTTGTTCTCGGCAAAGCCAAATCCAAGAAGCTTCAACATTCCTTTTGCTGCAGCCATAGTCGAGGCAGAAATCTCGCTAGGTGTCAAAATGGGATAATCGTCAAAATAGTTCACCCAAGGCAGTCGCAGTTCAGTCACACCAATGGCCCATATCATTCTGCCTATCCTGTTGAAATTGTGGACAGAAGAACTGGCCCCAAATGGCAGGCAGTTCATCACATAGTGCGTCGTCCCCTTGCCGTCCAAACGTTTCAAGCTGACAACTGATTTGCACCTGTCATCCTTGTGGATGCCAAATTGTTTGTAAGCGTCTTTCAAATCCAAGGTGCTGATCAAACACTTGAGGCTTTCCGTGTTCCAGGCCTCATGCAGCTTGCCACTCAAGCGCTCACCATTCTTCAACGGGATCTCAATGACGCCCCTGGCCGCGGCTACCTTGCAAACAATAGAGATTAACCAAGTGAGCTGGTCCAAAGCATGCAAGTCTATCTTTTCTGGACATTCCCAAGCTTCATTGACCCGGTTTTCAGCAAAGTTGTCTATGGGCCTCAGTTTGTTTTTCTGTCTGACTGCGAACCTTTGTACCGGCAACCACACATCTCCCAGCAGTCCGCTCACTTGTTCAGCAGACATCGGGCCTTCCAGCCACCCTTTGTCGCCTGCTTCGTTGTCTGTAATGTTGTGCAGTTCAGTCAGGTAATCCGGCTCTTTTGAGTTCGCAATTCTTCCCAAAATTAAAGGCCTGAGAAACTTTGCTTTTTCCATGAGGTCCATTTCAGTCATCGCTGCAGTTTTGACTTCAGATTTGAACACTCCAGACTTGGTGCCCTTACCCACAAGACGGAAACCCTCCAACATTTCCTTGTGTATTTCTGTGTCAGGCCATCCAATGTCTTGCGCAAGCTGTCTGAGGAGCAGAAACTGTTTGTCCTTCACCAAATGTTGCAAGTGGGGAGGTATCCTGGCATGCAAAGCTTTTTCCTCCGATTCAAGTTCACATCGCATGCGCCTCCATTCCAAAATCTTCTGCAGCCTAACTTTTGCAATGCCAACTGGACCCATGCTGAGGATGTCAAACATACATTTAAGCAATATGTCAGGGACGTTCATGAACTCGTCAAATGGATGCAGTAAATTTCTGCTGGCTTGCACAAACTGCTGACAAGAGTGAAAAATTCCAAAAACGCACAGCACTTGTCCCCCTTTCGCTTCAGTTCTGAGCAACTTCGCCCCCGCTGGTATGTGTAAAACAGGGGACTGAATGACACGTTTATGATTGACTGCAGGCACCTTGTCCAGCACAATGGTATGGATTGCAGCGTATTCAGCAATGAGTTGAGGCACCTTGCGCCCTCTCGGTTGAGAGAAAGGCCTGTAAAGCTGTTTCGAATCAACGTTCTCCACACCTGGACCCTCGGGTGCTGCTGAAAATTTACCTGCACGTGTGTTCATCAAACGTGCCAAAACCTGACAGTACGCTTCACAAAACCCTTGGGGGTATTGAGCCTCCTTTGCAGTGTTAAACTCATTGTTTTCGTCAACACCCCATGGAGCATGTTCATGAGATCCATCGCAAAATAAACTGAGGGATTCAAACATAGTTTCATTCGTCAGCAGTGATGTCTTCTTTTTCCGAGCGCCCCCAAACATACAAGCATGCAAATGCACAAAGAAACAACATTCCAATAATGCCATGATGATGGGTAACTCCCACAACCAGCTGCGCGTGGGATTCTCTATCGTGATGATGTGGCCCAGTGTCACCAGCATTAACGCAAATTTGAATGCTCTCTCATACAAACTGTTCGCCGCTTCCACCTTCTTGGCATCGGACGGTGAATTCCATGGTAGGCCCATTGGGTGGGCGGCATCTCGAAGCGGTGGTGGGCTCCAAACGCCCTTCAATTGAATCTCTCTGGCCCTACTACAAGTCCCACACGGTAACCCCATGTGCCATGCCACAACTTTTGAAGTATCACGCACGTGCTCAAGGAATGACCATGCTTTGTCGTTCGCCAGGTCTATCTGAAAAAATTTTGTAAAGGGTGAATGCCTATTGCGTTCACAGTCAATGGGGCAAACTTTCATTCCATACCTTTCGGCAGTAGAACTGAGGATGCCGCTACCTGCACAAAGCTCGATGAAGACCGTCTCATTTTCCAAGCTCGGCACACCAAGTTCCCTAAAAATTGACTCCTTTCGGGGTCGTTTGTCATCCACCTGTGAGACTGCCGTTTCTCCTGCATCCACTGATAGTCATTCCCTTTTCTTTGAAGCCCTGGGGCAATCTTTCGCTTGGTGATCTCTGTGGCATCCTGCAACTGCACACAAATGCAACCCTTTTGAGCACCTTGAGTTCTGCACCGTAAGGCTGCACTTCCCAAGCTGGAAGTCGTAGCATAGCGGGTTCCCTTTGTTGGTGATTCCTACGCATCCCAAACTCAGAAGTTCCTGAGGGACAGATGGCTTCCATGTCTTTCCTGATTTACCCTTCTTCCCAATGCCTTTGGACGGACCTGGTTTGTCAATGGTGCGCTTGACTGGTGGTGCACCGCCCTTCTCGCCCGTCTTGCCAGGTGCATGTGACGCCTGAGGCATCGGCTGCAAAAGATGTTGAACCTCGGGGCATTCCATGACCGCCTTGAAGACCTTGTCACATGGCCTGCCATCCTGTGTCACCTTCAAGCCCATGCGGGTTCTCTCACCAAGCACCACAAACAACTTTGCATCGGCCAACTGTAACTGTTTGAAAGTGACCCTAGAATATCCTGAAGGTGGATCAGTGAGTCTGCATGCCATCAATTTTTCTGCCCATTGTTCATGCAGTTCAAAACCAATCACGTTTCCCTGTTCCAGTGCAAGGCCTCGTCTGATGAGGCAGTACTTGATCTGTAACTCCGATGAAACTTCACATGGGGACACATGCTCTCGCTTGCTCATCTTAAGATTACCGTTGCTGTCAAAAGTCAATGCATTGTCCTTCTTAGAAGAAGTCAAAATTTCATGTTCCCTTGAAACACAACTTTCCCACGGAATGTATCGAAGTCTGTCAGACTCATAAATATTGACTGCAAGATCTACAAGTGAGTCTCCAGGTTCCATCTGGCCTTGCATGTTTATGCCTTTCAGTCTCTTCTGTTGCGATGAAAAACGTTCAGCCCTCTCTGCAGCAGCTAACTTTCTATTTGGGGCTTCGTCCGTCTGTTCGACCAATGTTTTCATCTCAGCTGAGGTCGCGGCATACGACTCATTGAAAAGTCGCCTGATCATGGCCATTTCTCCTAGGGAGCCTTCACGGCCCAGCACCTTCTTCACAAGATCTGTAAATGGGGAGTCATCTGAACTTCCAGGCACGTAAGATGACGCAAATGCAAGATTTCCCAATGTCGCTATGCCACCATCTTTGAAAAGCTGAATGACTTCTGCACTGAGTCCTATTGCCGCAGCCCTACTCGCAAAAACTGCTTCAGAGTCCACGACTGACATCGCAGGCAGGATCGGAACAAAGTCAGCTTGAATGCAGTTGCATGGACATGAGAAACAGTTGAAACAAACATCCGCAATCTTCAAAAGGCCTTTAAGTGAAACTTACAAAATCACCGAACTTATGTATGGTTTTGCACTCATGCACATTTCATTTATCTGCAAAAGGACACACATTCATGTCGCTTGATTGCTGTTGACTCACACTAGAGCCTGAACACCCATACATTTCAAACATGTGGCATTCCACTCAAAGTCATGTGCATCCATCGACGCACAAAATGTTCAAACAAGAACCCATCGGTTCAATCGTCATGACGATCATGTATGCAACATTCAATCGAGGTACATCCCTCAACTTTCATAATCAACATGTCAAACGGACTTGATGCAAATCCGACTTTTTTGTCAACATCCGACATCATCCTCGGTTGATAATGCGCTCACATGTAGAGCACAAAGGGTGGAGGAAGTCAGGCTTCTTCTCCAGTCTGATGTATGCCGTGGTTATCCTTCTCCCACAGCAAAACTCGGCACCTGCTTCATCCTGCAAGACATGGATGCACCGACTGGTGCTGTGTCTGAAAAAGACTGCAGCCACTTTTGACCAGGAAATGTCACGAGTTCCTTGCCATTGACCTGCGATCGCATCGATGGCTTCCTCGGCTTTGGCATCGTCAACGTCCTCCTCGTCGCCCGAGGATTCGCTCGAGGAATCAAACTCCTCGGCTGCAGCTGTCACAAAGTACCCGGACCGGGTTTGATCCGGCAGAAATGCACCACTGGCCACCGAGTCTATTACTCGCTGCAATTCCCTCAGCGGGGTGGACATCGCATCTCTTGCATAGGTGTTGATGCTCTTATCACCACTGGAGGTATGATAACCCAATGCCCTCCGAATGGATGGGTCCAATCCGAACTTCGCACACCAGCTGAGGAGAGTACATTTCATGCTGTGTGTCCCAACGCGGCTCAACTCGGGGCCTCCAACATCTTGCAAAAGAGATCTCAGCCAAATGCCTGCTGAGCTGGCACTGAGCGGCACGTTCGCCCACGACCCACCGTCGTTTGGAGCCGGCAACAGTGGTTTGCCTTCAGCAGCTTCCATACGGGCTTCACGCCTCAATTGTAGCCATGCCCTGCTCCAATCCAAGCCACTCACTGTCTTGACCGGTGCAGACATGGGCAAAAACCTGGTTTTGCGCTCCAAGTTGGATGCTGTCTTGGTTCGTGCTGTGCTCATGACCGTCCCTCAAGGTGATGTCCAATCGCAAAGCAGCCACATTCAAAGCATCAGAATATCTGGCCCTGCAATATGTTGTAAAAACAAAGAAACCAGCCGCTATGCGATCTTGCGATCCCCTGGCCTCGTCGACAACAATCTTCTCCAGGGCCACCAATTGCTCCACACTCAGTGGCGGCTTCTGCACCAATCGGCGCTTCTTGAGGAACCACGCGTGTGTCAAGCCCTTTGTCCTGCCACTAGCAATCTGCCCAATGTCACCTTTCAAGCCCAGCAAATGGTGCGCGAAGCTGATTGAGATGATAAAACTCCTTGGGAAGGTCGGGGCAAATCCATCATCGCTGTTGAGAAAATCATAGACAACCGCCTCCTTGACCGGCCACGGTTTCAAGCCATGTTCACTGCAGAACTTCGCAAAACGGAAAAGAGGGTTTGCCCGAGCATGCAGAGTGTTGGACGCTTTGGCAGCCAATGAGTCCCTGATGCTTTCGTTCAGCCCTCCCGAAGCAAAAATCATAGCACCTTGACTGAAGTGTTGCACAGCCACTTCCCATGCCATCGGCTCTGATGACACCAGTGATGTCCACTTTCTGATTGCAGCCTTGCGTTCAGACGACAACCTGTCAGTCCACAGTGTTTCATCACAAGCCTTAAGTAACTTGAGTCCAGCCTTTTTGAATGCCGTGTCAGCATTGTCCAGATGAATGTCAACACGTCCACCTGTCGCTGGAGCCCCTCTGGGAACGAAGTCACGCACAGGAAGTGGAACCTTGTGCACATCCGTAGCTCTGTCATAAGGACCTATGAACTTTCTCTCCCATGGCATCTTGATGTTGTTCGAAAAAACATGCTTTGTAGCACTGACACATGAAAGCAAATGCAAACCCATGGCATCATCATCAATCGCTGTCTGAAAAGCCATCCCAGATCCCCCCGTCTGCTTGGTCGCTCTCCCACTCTTCCAACGGGGGTGTAGGAACGCTGAATGATGACAGCACTGAAGCCAGTCCAAGGGTCTGTGCCGTTGCCCCCAGTGCTACTTCTGATCGTTCAACTGCCACAATGATATGCACCCGTGACAAAATGTGCTGTTCAGTTGGTGTGAGCAGTTCAAAAACTGAGACAGAAATGTCGTGAAATCGCCAGACCCGGTCAAAAAACAAGCAATGATTGAATCCTGTTGTGAACCTATCCAGCGAGCACACCAATCTCATGCACCAGAAAGCAGCCAGAAAAGGCAGGAAATCCAACCCAGGCTGAAGCACAAAATGTAAATGAAAACCTGAGGCACTTTCCAGGATGCCGGCTCCTTGTCAAAGAGCTTCCGGCCACGATCACGGGCGCCCATGCGCTGGCAATCAAACAAACACGTTGGGATGAAGGTTTCCCACCCACTCCACCCTGACGAAACCTAACGTCACACGATCGGAGTCAACACGAAAACAAAGGCCAACTGTTTCAGCTAATCCGCACCTTCGTAAAGAAGGTAGGCGTATGAAAAGAAAACGCAAGTGAAATAATATTTTAATATCACTCATGCAACTCATCTCAAATTCAAAGCAAGAAGTACAGTTCACAGTCACTGCACAACAAATTCAAAACACTCTGAATGAAAATCTTTCACAGTTAGGGTCAGGACTAGCTAAGATCGGCACAGAATGAGGAAGCGGTGAGAGACGTTCTGACAGAACAGCTCTCACAGTTTCATCATCGCATAGATCGCCGTCCCCCTTTCAACGTCTGATCCATCCTAACGATCTCGGAGGTGTGATAGGTCTTGTTTGAGTCTATATCATGACATGAGGGTACAATATGTCTACAATCATGGCATCAGATTCCCCGGAAGATTTTCCGATTAGTTAGACTCAGATTCCGTCTGAGTTTCTTCCCAGGTTCTCATCATGTGCCATGACAGCTCAACTATACAAAATGTTCATGGAATCACTCACAATATCAAGTTCCATGTTTCAAGCAACAAAATTCAAGACATGCATACAACAACTCAAACATGAGAAGTATCGCAATCAAGCCAATCAAGAACAACTTCAACCTTTCTTCATGATGTCTCCCTCAGATCTGTCAGCAACTCCAAGTTTTGAATGCCTTCAAGAACGTTGTTCTCGCCATCGTCATTGAGAGACATATGACAACAAAACGAACCTCAAACAACTAACAAAACAACATGCGAACAAAATTGTGTCTACTGCGTCAATCGGCGTGTCTCGTCCCCCTTTTAAACTCAAGCTTGGTATCGGTGCTCAGCCATATCGCCCTTTCTGAAAACAACAACTGAACCTCGAGTTGACAAAATCAACTATTCTCTTGTTGCCACACCAGGCGAATTCAAGTGCCTTTGGCACTCTGCTCAGGTATGAACATCAGGGGTATACCCGACGGTATTCTCGTGCCCCCTGTATTTGAACATACCCTAAAGGGGAGAATGCCGCCGTCCCCGTCGATGGGTCGTGACGGGCAGTTGGTGAAACACACCTAATGCGACCCGTGGTCTCTTCGATCACTTGACAAGGTGGGGATTTAACATCCTTCACTTCGAGAGCCAGGGGATAGCTCATTGGTAACTCCCCCATCTTAGCCGGGCTGTAGCCCACGAACTTCGCCACTGGGAGCGATGGCGGCGATGGCATCATAGGTCTCGGTGGTACCATAGGTGGCACTGCCGGTGGAGGCGGGAGGTGGCCAGAGCTCAAACTCACACCAGGTGCCGGCGTCATCGGTGCCGCTGGTGGGCTACTCTGCGACATACCCAGGGTTCCCATGGGGGGCTGTGGTGGATCATAATCCATGGTCCCTTCTTGGTTTACCGGGGCCTTCTCGATCCTCACAGCAATCTTCTGCATATTTTCTTGTAGTTTGTCCATCGATTCGAAAAGCTGGGTCATCAAATCCTGCAGAGCTTGGTCGCGTTCCGTGCGGCTTTTGGTGTTTTTCTTGAGCACATCTGCCATAGAGACATCCAGTGCCCACTCCAGATGCTTTTTCAATTTGTTATATTCACCAACGACCCCACCCACGCGGCTGGTGTTGTGGTTAACACCAGCAGCCAATGATTCTGATGCCCTTGCCATGTTGTTGACTGCCGCCCCCACGGCCTCTAGGCTTCGGCAAAGGTCCTGCTGAAGAGTATGCGTACTCTTGATAAGGGTTTCGAGCTTATCCGTCGAACCCTTCAGCGCAGCGACCATCGAAGTGATTCCCACAGCCAAGCCCGTAGTAGAGTTCAACAGGTCTGTCGCATCACTGTGGTCAGGTGCTTCCTGCATCCTCAATCTTGGAGATCTCGATCTGTCATCATCTCTTCCAGCATCTCTTTCCTCTTTGTCTTCCTTGTCTTCACCATGCACATGAGCAGTGTTCTGCTCTCCCTCTTTCTCTGATTCCGTCTCATCATTTCCTGCCTGTGCCGTCACTGGTGGATTCTCAGACAAGGGAAATTCTCCTGCTTCCGCTGGAGCTGCCGGGGCTGCTGGAGATGGCACGTTCGCTGCCATGAATTGTTCGAGTCTCCTAGTCAAGGCTTGATGCACTCGCTGGGATAAGCCGGGGCCCAAATACAGCTTGGGCATAATCTGCAATTCAACTTGACGATCCATCTACTGACCATGCAGGTTACAACTCAGCCATTTCATGCCATGCCAAGCACAAACTCTCTCTTGTTCATCCTAAGGTGCGTGACGCACACCTTAACAGATGAATCACGCTTCCGCCAAAGATCACACTCACTACTACCCCAAGATGCGTGCCGCACATCTTGACAGGTAATATGTGATCGATCAAACTTCAATGTCTCAGACAAAAAATAATGCAAACTTGTGGCAAACTGCAAACTCAATCCAAATCCAACTGCCAATGCATGCACACCCCTTCACAAGACTGCAAAACAGATCACAATGGTTTCTGCGCATAAAACCCATAGACATGCCATGCAGAAAAAAATGAAAACAGTGCAAAACTCATGACAGCTGACAGAAAACCGCTCAAACTGAGTTCCACAAGTCCAAGTTCCGTCCAGTCCGAAATCGTCCAAAACTCCGAAGTTCCAAGACATCCCAAAATTGTCATTTCACTCCAATCTCAGCTTGACAGCTCTTTCATCACAGCTTTTGCATTTCTCCTCACAGCTGTCGTCGGCTTCCAAGCCTAGCACTACCACCCGGCCTGGAACCATTGCAAAAACCTATACATTGGGAGCAGGTTTCCTCCCTACTCAGACGATCTTGTGAGCGTCCGCGGCAAACTTGTACAATAAGTTGCCATTCTGGTCGGACTCCAAAGCCTTCATCGTGCCCTGCCAACGATATTCGTTGGGTTTATACTTCAGAAGGATCCCCGCCTCGGCCTTCTGGAGATAGCCAATGGCGGTCAGTTCGACCTCAACAAGGACATAATCCTTGGCACAGAACTCACCCTTGGGACCTTCCGGTGTCCAATCATTGAAGTACTGCGCACGCTCAACGGCAGCAATCGGGTCTTTTCGTAGTCCAAACCTTTTGGAATATTCGTCAGGCTGAATCTCCTTGCCATTGTTCAAGTCCTCAAACTGCTTAGGAGTCAGAGCCAACCAAAGACGAATAGATTCCATTGCCATTGATGCCAAAGGATCTCAAAGCGATCGATAGGGCAGCTGAAATGCAAAAACACTGAGCCAAAGTTGTCTTATAGTAAAACAGCAACGGCGGAATGAAACCTATACAAACATGAGAAGTCCAGACAAAATGTCAAGTCACGTCCAACAGAATACACAGCTCCATACTTCGTCTCTCACTTAGACAGTATGTCGAGCCACGAACTGACATCACATTTACATTCATTTCAGTCAGTTTCACGTTTTGGAACCTATGCAAGTCGTCTAGTCGCCCCTGCCGTCCAGTTCCCTGTTTCTTTCTTTCTGACTTGGTCTGTTATCTGAGCCTATGCACGTCTGCAATCCAGCTCATGTGTGAACCTTGCAACGTCTTGCAATCTGGTCCACGTTTTGACTTTCTACAACCTTTCTTTCCTTTTCTTTCGGAACCTATGCAAGTCGTAATCGCCCCTGCTTTCCAGTTCCCTATGGACCTATGCAGCGCCTCTGCCATCCAGCCCATTTCTTTCCTTTTGTTGTAAGTCAAAACTCTTCAATTCAAAGAAAATTGCAAATCTCAAGTCCCAGATTCCCTCCTTTTGCTTTTCACTCTGAGCAACACGCAAACGCACAAACTACACTACCGCTCTACTTCCCTCTCTCAGGATCCTCTGCAAAGCTCCAATGCTGTAAATCTCGTGAAACTCCATGCCAGCCTTCTGGTAGTACAAGATGTCCAATCAACATGGCCCAAGGTTCGCAAAGGAAACCCTCCAGGGTCGACTAACATCACAAGCATCTTGTTCTCAACTACGTTTCTACCAAAGGAAATGCCATAACCAACGTAGGCAAACCACACTGGCAATCGTCGCTACAAAGACCATAGAGCTCGTCTCACAGTCAAAATTGGCTTGCAGATATCTCCGTGCTCATCCATCCATCTAGAGAGGTACGGTACGATTGCTCTAAGCCAAAAGGGGAATGCTTGCATTCAAGTTATCTTCACACAAAGTCCAGTCAGTCTGACAACAACTCCAGAGTACCTACCTGTCCCAGGGTTTAATGTACCTTCTCTGCACCTGTCCCAGTCCTCACGACTACATCCATCCAGGTTTCACAAGACAACTGCAACAATCCAAGCAACGTAAGTCATACCTGACCTGCCTGCGACACTGCAAAACTGTTCAAATCCCGGTCAAAGAAAAACATGAAAGAAAACTCACAACAAAGTTTCTTGTTTCGTTTAAAATACAATCCAAAACAGTTTCCACTACCTACACAGTTCAGGTCGTTTCCATTGACTTACAGCAATACATGCTCAACTCAAACACTTCCACAACTGCAGTTCAAACCAAGGATGCTACCTGATGCATCTGAGAAATCCAGATCAATGTTCCCAAACAGGCGGTGTCCACATGTCACCTTACTCTCACTCCGTTGTCAACCAACAATCTCAACACCAAGTTCCACTGTGCCTTCAGCGCCATGACGGTTCCTATTTCTCTCTCTCTCAGCACTCCAGTACCTATACTGCCAGGCAAACAACAATGCTTCAGGCTTCAATCTCAAGGTTACCAGTCAGTGCAAACATCCGTCAAGCTCCACTGCTCCTGCACACTACTGAACCTCAGGTGTCCAACTATTCACGCATTATATCACAAATGTGGCAACTAAACCAAGGTCACTGACAAAGCAAACTCGACCCTCCAGGTTCTCATGCCAACGTTTCTCAAATGTGGCAACTAAACCAAGGTCACCGACCCTCCAGGTTCTCATGCCAAACTTTCTCTCTCCAACTGTCCTCTCCAGGCATGACGCCAGGCTCAGTAGCACCACGCACTGTGCACTCCGTGCGTCCAGGATCAACTACAACCTGACCAACCTGTCGAGATGTTACTCTTTCTTATTTTTCTAATATGGACCTATGCAGCACCCTGCCATCCAGCCCATTTCCTTTTCTAGTTCTTTCAAATGCTTTCTAGTGATTCTCCAGGCACTCTCTCTCTCTCTCTGCCAAAATCACCAAGCTTCCTAGTGACTCTCCAGGCTCTCGTTGCCAAAGTCACCACAACAATCTCTCTCTCTCTCTCTCTCGCGACTCTCCAGGCTCTCTCTCTCTTTCTCGCCAAAGTCACTAGACCTCTTACACAACAAACGCAAATCATACAAGCAACGCAACTCAGTATGCTGCAGATCAGTCGTTGTCAACTATTTTCCACGCTTACCACTACTGCCAGGAACCCTATCGCCTGCATCTGCCAAATCTATCATACATCAATGGGTCACAGGTATTTCAACCTTGCAATGACCTGTGGTATCTGCCTAAGATATGCTCACGCAGCTTCAAACCTCAATGTAGAATAGAATGTTCTGTTCGACATTGTCAATGTAGGTCAGCCAAATACAGTTGTATCGCTGAAGTCTTTCGACCACTGTAATAGCCAATCCACAATGTAGACCAAAGTCGTCTCAAAACAATATCGTCCTCATAGAGATAACCAAAGTCTTCTCAGGGCGAAAGCCAAGAGGCGAAGGAGGGGAAAAAAACTTCTCACATCTTTCTCCAACGGATTGGTAACGGCGCTAATAAGAGGCCGTGCAGTGGTGTAAGATCCACATTCATAGTATGAGTGTAAAGTCTCAATTTCCTGAAGGTTTTTCACACTTTTGCATCATATCAATGTGTTTCAATGAGCACAAAACCACGTAGTGTTCACCGATTTTACTCACTTTTGAGCATTTCACCTCACAAAATGGAACATTTTTATGACAACCATTGAACTCGAAAAGTTTTGTTCTGACATGAATTCTTGTGTGTTCAAATTTAATCACTGGCACCGCCCAAGTGCAAGAGACGATACACCAGCGTAGCATGATTTATGTGTGGAAGTGCAAGAGAAGATACACCAGCGTAGCATGACGTATGTGTGGAAGTGCAAGAGAAGATACACCAGCGTAGCATGATGTATGTGTGGGAGTGCAAGAGAAGATACACCAGCGTAGCATGACGTATGTGTGGAAGTGCAAGAGAAGATACACCAGCGTAGCATGATTTATGTGTGGAAGTGGAATAGAACCTAGCAGTCGCAATGAACGTTAACATCCCCCCCCCACCCCACCCCCCACCCCCCACCCACCAACAACGGCTACTAACACAAAGACGACAAGAACCCGAAAAAAATGAAGACAGCACACGGCCTCTTAACAGCGTCGACACCAACGGATTCTTGCTCGATCCCGTTAATTTACGATGAGGTCTTAGGCGGTAAGTCAAAAGCAGCACGATAGTCTGTAGTAGTGTGTGCAAAGTGCGGACAATGACAGTAAGAAAAAAGATCATTGCTTTCACAGTGTACATACTTGATTTGCCCTAGCTGGTAAGCTGCCTAAGGGTTTCCAGTCATCAACTGACTATACTTCTGCAGTCCCATTTTCACCGCCTACCATAACACTATGCACTGTGTGGTTCAATTGCAGACACTCTGGCTCAAAGACCAACCAGGCTCAATACATTTTCTCTCATACCTAGCGAGGTAGTTGTGAGGATAGGTGCTGAACGAATGCGTACTAAGAAGATACTACATGCATCTTCCTCCCTAATTTTGATTGACTGTCGACATCCTTAGGAGCAAGAGTGGCTTTTTCCACTGTTTCAGAGTATATCATAACCACCTTTTAGGTTATCAACGGACAAATCCACAAGGCCAGAGAAGTCCAAAAACACGGCATCCAACAGGGCAAGGGTAGGAAATCCACAAGCTTCCGGGGGGAAACAACCTACCACTCTAACTCTTTGCTCACCCGGGCACAGTTTTCCAACACCAGTCAAACCTTGCCAGATTTGGTCGGTAACGACCACAGAAACTCGGTTCCCTGAAGTCAACCTGGTCCAGTCAGGGTTATACAAGTACTGTAAGTCTTCAGCACCTGGTCCTGTTAGACCTTTCATGGCTACCACAAACCACCTAAAGATTTGCCTGCACGGCCTCCCGAGCTGGTACGGTTTTGGGCCAGAGGCTGTTCCAAACCACCAACCAGCAAGTATAGCTCAGCTGTCGGAATATACCAAGGCTAGATGTTCTTGATTAGAGGAAACAGCCAACCTAAATCACAGTCTCTTGGCGTGTTCCCTCAACATGAGCAGCTCCGAGTTGGTGATGGATGAAGAACGGCTTCTCCACATCAAGGAGGTCACCCAACATCACGCGGTGTGTAGCGCCTTGCTGGAGAACCTGCAGAGTGCCCACTACAGCTTGCTTAAAGCCAAGCAGCAGGTGAGACAACTCCCCTGGATGACCAGGAAGACGACAAAAGCTTGACGAGAGCATCAAAGAACAGGTAGACCTTCTGCATAGGACCACCGATTACAAAGTACATCTATCAAAGGTACTTGACTCTGCGCAAAGAGAGTTGCTCATCCCTGTCACTTACCCGCAAGAAATTGACCTGGCGCCTGATGAAGATGAAGAACTACGGTGACATTCAAGCAAATGTTTTCCCACATTCAGATTGACCGAAAAGTCTCAGGAATAAAGCTCGAATATCGATATGAACTATGAATATGTGTATAACCATCGACACTAGGTAAGGCAACTACTCGAAAAAATGTGCTCACTTATTTAACAAGGACAAAAGCAGTCACGCCTGCCACGTAAAAACCACACCGCCTACCAGCGTCGCGTCGCAAAAGTTGATATAGTTAAATAACAAAACAGTCCATATATGAACCACATACATATCCAAGTACAAAGAGTATATGTATGTCCATAAGGTCAGGAGAAAAAGATACGCCAAACGCCTTCGTCGATCCGTCGTGAAAAATTGAACATCGAAAAGCACATCAATCCAGCGCCGACATGTCCGTACTGAAAATCAAAATCAAGCAAGATGACATGCGGAAATGGTGGAGCACCTTTTTACAAACCACGGGGCTTTTGTCGAGACTCCCCGTCCTCGGACGGTAGGGTTAGGCTCAACTTTGAATGGATGTAATCCTCTTCATAGAAGAGCACGAAAGTTAACAGAAGACACGAATGGATGTAATCCTCTTCGTGAAGAAAAGGTGGTGAAATTGGGTGGGAGCAAAGCGGGGAGGGTTGAAATTTCGCCGACCATGGGCAAAACACTCACCCTCACACACTTGAAACCAAAATGTCACCATGACATAGAATCATGAGACAAGGTTAGAAAGGGAATGTTTCAAGTGACAACGTGTTTTGCACTCATAAGTAAGACCACCTCACCTGCCTTTCCTTAAGATTTAAAAATGGACTGTTTCTCTTGCAACGAAATTCGACACTGGTTATTTGGTTTAAACGTGCAAGACAGAAAAACAGGCGTAACTGCAGTTTCTCTTCTCAACCCAAGGTAACGAAGCAGAAACGGAAGTCCAATGTTAAATAAAGGTTTATCCTCTTTCGTACCTCAACGGAGGGCACCCTTATTTAACAAGGACAAAAGCAGTCACGCCTGCCACATAAAAACCACACCGCCTACCAGCGTCGCGTCGCAAAAGTTGATATAGTTAAATAAGAAAACAGTCCATATATGAACCACATACATATCCAAGTACAAAGAGTATATGTATGTCCATAAGGTCAGGAAAAAAGATACGCCAAACGCCTTCGTCGATCCGTCGTGAAAAATTTGAACATCGAAAAGCACATCAATCCAACGCCGACATGTCCGCACTGAAAATCAAAATCAAGCAAGTTGACATGCGGAAATGGTGGAGCACCTTTTTACAAACCACGGGGCTTTTGTCGAGACTCCCCGTCCTCTCCCCCATTTGGGGATGGCAGGCACGACAACAGCTCGCCCCAAGGTATGTCCACCATTTGGCTGCCTTTTGCAACCAAGTCTTCGGATGAACCTCTGCTTGGATCATCCGCAGGATTGCTGTAGCTTGGCACTCTGCCATACCAAGACTTTGTCTGTAGTGCATATTCACGGTCCATGATCGAGGCAATGAAGTGTCTGGCAACAAGGGTTTCACCAACCCCTTTCATCAAAGCAAAACGACATGAGTCATTGTCAGTGTAATGGAGCACCTGTGAGCCACGCAGGAAGTTGGACCAAACGCAGAAAGAAATTAAAACAGGCAGTACTTCCACTTCATGCACCGGGTGGGATGAATAGCTCATAAGAACGTCCATCCACTCAGCCGGTACCTGCATTCCAAAGTGTTGGACGTACGTCCCATTAGCAGAAACAAGCACACCGCCCACTCCGCCTTCCTTCTGTCCAAGGTCATTGGTCTCGCATGCCCCATCTGTGAAGACAAACCAGGTCTCCATGAACTTGGGAGAAATCACAATTGGCTGTGCACTGGAAACACGTTGCTTCAAAGCCAAAATCAGTTCACATTCTTCAGAGGTTAAATCCTCAACCAACCTCTGTGACTTACACAAACTCCCAAACTTCTTCAGTAACAAGTTGGTTGTTCTACCCGCAGCAAAACACTCGTAAAAGACCATTCGTCCTCTCAACCTCTCCGCAAGCTTTGTGGAAAGCTTCCCAGCAGTCAGGGCATCATCAAATGCCTGTCCAAGTTCAAGTTTTCTCTCAGCCGTGTGGCCCACTGAAATTTCATGTTGCTGAGCTTTGGAGGCATCAACCTGGACGCCAAGCATTTTGAAGGTTGTTGAAAACTCCGGTGCCTTAGCACCTTCCCGCGCATAGTCCAAACCAATCAAGCTGAATAGGCTATCCACCGCCCAAACTGTGTTGTTCTGCAACTCAGGGCGGGTGATTGTTGAAAAATCATCAAAATAACCCGTCCAACATAGTTTAAGTCCAGCCATGCCCGTGAACCAGGTTGCTAAGGATACTCGTAGGAAACCTGCTACCGATCCTACCCCTCCAAAGGGGAGGGCATTTAGGCCACATAGCATTGGCTTGCCATTGGTGGCATCGACCACTGCTATTCGAAGCAAATCGCGATCTCTCTTCCTTAAACCGAACTGTTTGTATGCGGACTTCAAATCAAACGTCCTGCCAACTATCGGAGGGTGCTCCCCCGGTTGCGCCTGCTGCAGGCTCCAGCAAAGAATGGTGCACATTTGGTCCACTGCTTGCAGGACGAACTTCTCTTTTAGTCCAACAGTTTGGTTCAAGCCACAAACCGAACAATCATCTATCACACGGGTCTTTCCACCCTGGTGAATTCCAAACCGCCTTGCCACACACTTGCCCTCCCAACTTTGGGAAGAGTCTTTCCAAATCCAACCCTTGTCCAGCTCCTTCAAAGTCTCAGCCCAGGTGTCCTGCTCCAAGGCTTCTTCTTGTCGCACGTCCATCTGTTGCTTAACTTTGGAGTTGAAGGAAGCCAGAGTTGCTAACAACGCTTCGACTGTCAACGTAGGCTGTCGCACACCAGGGGGAAACACTCCACTGCTAGGCATCCACCCTGTTAAGGGAAACCCTTCCACCATATCTTTAATCAGCTCCTCATCCGGGTAATGGAGATCTCCTAGCATCCTTGCCCACAATGCAAGACGCTTCCCACGCATTAGCTCCTTGATATGGTCCGGCATCATGTACCTCAACTTCAATTCTTCTGCCTTCAGTTGTTGAGCCATGTCAGAATACTTCTTCACAAAAGCTATCCGTTCCTTTGCCAACAAGTGAGGAGGACGATGAAAATTGCTGCGAACCGTCTCCTGTAGCAAGTCACTAATTTGACCCATCAAATCTTTTGGGTGCCCAGCTTGAACTGCTCTGGTCACAAACGCCTGGGGGTCTGATGGCACCCCAAACTTGCAAAGTTCCACAACTGCTTGTTTGTCGTTGACCGGGCTCTCACAACCCTTTTCGCTCCAGCTATCCAGCTCAAGTTTGTCCACCATCTCGACCCGAAACATATCCCATGGGAGTAACTGTCGAGAAATAACTTTTGAACCCTTAGGCATCCTTTTCAGAAGGTTGTTGACAAAGTCAGGATTCTGAGGGTTCACCCCCAAAGTGACATAGCGTCCAAACTCTCTTGGCAAGGCATCAAAAACATAACGCTGGAACGTTGTAAGGTGTTTTGCTTGTACTTGCTCTTGCAAATTGGTCAGAACTGTGCAACCTGAGTCTATTGCTATCTTCTCTACCAGGTGGACGACACGTTCACAAAACAACCAAGGATATGCTGCTTCCTCGGCTGTTGGGAAGGAAAGCTTCCCATCCACAATGCGGGGCCTCCATGACGCATGTACATGCATTTTGTCACAAAACAGCTGTAAAGAACTTCCCCAATCTTTGTTCGACCAAAGTCTTGTAAGTTTATCCCTGCTGCCTCCATGTGCACAGTTATGAAAATCGATCCAAAAGGTGGTGATCGCCGAGATGAATCTCATTGCAAAACTCGTGGACCAATATAAACTGTTACGTGGGTTTTCCACAAGAACCCACAAACCCAACCTGTGACACTCCAAAACCAGTGTAGTTATTGCTTCATAAAGTTGGTTGGCCATCTCCGTTTTGACTTTGTCCAACCCAGAAAGTTTGTCCTTTTGGTCAGGTTTGTCCAAAGTGCGCAAGGGCTCTGGTTGTTTTCGTCCAAACAACAAGGAAGCCTTGATTGGCCTTTCCCTTGCTTTACTGGCAGTTCCACATGGAGGAGAGATAAAAACCAGTGCTATGCGGGATGCTTCCGATTGCAAAATCTGGAGCAAAATCTGTAAGTCGTGTTCCACCGTCAGGTCAAGCAACATGATTTCTGTCCCACAACTCCGTCCTTTTGTTTTGTCAATTGCCAAACCTCTCATACCTTTGGACCGCACCGTCTTGGTCAGCCGTGCGCTACCTGCACAAATTTCCACTACAAGCACATCCTGCAAGTCCATGCCAGAAAAATTATATGAAACATGTGAAACTTGTTGCGGAGCATCTGATTGCATTTCCGCTGAAAAACTTGCAAAGTTGTCGGGCCCCTGCTCTGCTGCTGGACGTGCTCGGTCAGCGCATGTGTTGACAGGGCTTTCCAAACGCATCTTTTTGGGTGCAGAGCCTGGGCCAAACTGTCAAGCCTTAGTTTTGACTGCCCTACAGGTCACCAGACTGTGACCTGGTTTGTGGCAGTTGGCGCACACATGATACCCACGCTTGCAACGACTGCAACCATTCTGTGTTGTTGTGTCATTGGGGCACCCATTCTTTAAATTGTAACCCCAGCACACTGGTCCACCGATTGCACCCTGGTTGACCTTCAAGTCATAGTCCTTGAGTTCCTGCGGGCATCCTTTCTGAGCTCGCGTCAGTTTACGTTTCTTGTTGATGCCAACTCCTGGACTAGGTGTTCCTTTAGGAGCAGGTGTGACTTTTGATGGTGCTGGAACATTTGTGCCCTTTGTTGCTGAAACCGGCACAGGAAGTAGATACATCGTCACACGTGGGTCTGTGGTCAAAGCTGTGAACCCTTTGTTTAAAGCTGGGATGTCGTTGCTTGGCCTCAAGGTCTCTTTGTGCTCCTGTGCAAGAATCGTCCATAATTCACGGTCTGCTTTGATGATTTGCTCACTCCTCACTGAACTGTATCCTGCAGGATAATCACGTGCCATGGCCCCCATCAAATATTGTACCCAAGCCTCGTGTATATGCCAGTCTAATAACCTGCAGCTATCAAATGCTAATCCACGGCGTTGCAGCGCCCAGCAAAGCTTGAGTTCCGTACCAACATCTGCCGATGTCGTCACTGGTACCTGGGCCAACTTCAAAGTAGAATTCTCTACCTGGACAGTCGCAGCGTGAGGTTTGATGTTAGCATGGATTTCATCATCTCTCTTTGAGCAACGTGAAGGAGCCACCCAAACAATGGCCCCACTCTCCAAAATGGAGTTCACCAAATCCAGCAACTGATGGCTTGGCGCCAATTCACCAACCAATTTTAGGCCTGAAAGTCTGGCCTGCTGTCGTTCCAGCCTCGCTTGTTTCTCGGCCGCCGGCAACTTCTTTACCAAAGATCCTGGGTCCGATGAATCTGACTTCACCTGTTCATTCAGGGTTGCCACAATAAGTGTCGTGGCCTCAAAATGCAAACGTCTCAAACTTGAAGTTTGACCCAATGTCACTTCTCCTCCAAACACCTTTGCAGCTAGTTCTTCATACTGTCTGTCTGTAGGCGCCGTTTGTGGAGTGCCTATGGTGAATGCCAGGGCTGAGAAACATGTCACTCCTTGGTTTTTCAAACCATCCAGCAAAGTTCCCGACTGATCGATGTCAGTGCAACGCTTCTCAAACGAAGCAACACTATCAATCAGTGTCATTGCTCAAACTGCTAAACGCGCGAAAGATGCAAAGTGAAATTCAGACTGTGTGAAGTGTGACGAGAGACCTGCCATGAACTAACAGTGTCACTCTTCATGCAATAACAAGTCAATTTGATGCAATTCTTTAAAAGAACAACTTGCAAATTGAAGTCAACGCCATCCCTGAAAAGGTTGGCTGCAGCCTTTGATCCAATCGGGCCCAGGACACCCTCTCCAGGTTGTGCGTGTGCCATTTCAACATCTTTGCCATGCTTTCTCCAAAGAAAATGTTCTCAGCATGACTTCAAGTAAATGTTTCAACGATTTAAAAATCTGTGAGTGAAATGCAAACGTCAATAAAAACAAACACTGAATTTCAAACACTTGCAAGCCTTTTTTTTTCTTCTCTCCCAATGGCTCTCGCTGCAACAGTCATCCATTGACTCCAGCTTCGCCCTTTGGTGAGGTGGCGCTCACACATTGTCTGCAAACCGGCGTGTCATACCGGATCGACATATTGCATTGCGTATGGAGCGGCCCAATCGGCCTGTTGCACATGAAAACCCTCTTATATTCTGGGAGGGCTAAATGTAAGGTCTTCATACGAGAGTGCTGCCAGAAAACATAGCCTGCAGGTGGCTCAGGTGGCAGGTACACTTTGTACCTTTTCTGCTCTTCCTGAAACTCTTCCTGCGAGCTCTCATCGCTGGAGCTGGTGGCAACCTCGTCGTCACTCTCGCTCTCAGACTTGTTGCTCACAAGGTCCACCCATTCAGCCAGATTTGGTTCCTCTCTGCCAGACGGCATGGGCACCTTTGCTGCACTGGCTGAGGCTGATGAACCCTGGACAAACCTGCCACTCCTCGTTGAGTCCGGCAAGAATTTTGCAGCCCTGATGTCATCCAAGACTTGGATGAGCCTGGCCAGAGGTTCTGAAGCGGCATCCCTTGAATAGGTGTGCACCATCCTCAAGCCAGAACATCCACTCGAGTGGTACCCCAGTTGCAACCTTGTCATGGCATCAATCCCATACTTGGCACAAAAGCTGAGGCAAGTGACCTTACAGCTATGGACTGATATCTTCCTGCGCACATCAACCTTCTTCTCACCAGTCAACAGTTTACGCAACCACTGACTGGCCTCATTTGAGGTCAAGTGCAGCTGAGCTGGGTTACCATCACTGTCAGGTGCCGGCATGATTGTATGAAACGGTGGCAGCATCACTCCAGCACTGTGTCGACTCTCCAACCAGAGCTCTGGCCAGCAGTCATCAGTCACCCCAAATGCTGGGGCTGTCAGTGGCAAAAACTGATGTTTAAACATTTCAGCACGCATTGTCTTGTGAGAAGCAGTGTGCCCTTCAATGAATCTCAATACATTGTTGTGGTCCCTGTCCAAAATCACTTCAGTGCAATGCATAAGGTCGGACCACCTTGCCCTGGAATATACTGCAAAAAGAATGGCACCAACAAAAATCTTGTCCCATGTGTCTCCAGTCAATAATCGTAAATGCAACGCTTTGAGCTCCTCCACCTTAAGAGGGGCCGCCTGTGCAACTACACCTGGCACCTCTGCTGTTGTAGCACCCATGCATCTTCGGCTCTGCACTACCTGTCCAAGCTGGTCCATTGACAAAACATGTCTGCAAAAACTCAAAGCCTCCAGACAACCTTTCAAACGGGAAGGTGGCGCACCAATGTTTCTCTCCTCTGTGAAAAACTTATACACTGCCGGTTCATCTGGCGGAAAATTACCCATCCCAAATGCACTGCACATCTTCTCCACCGATCTTACTCGTTTCAACAGTGTTGCTGGTGCACGTCCTCTGAAGACATCTGCAAGCAATGTCAGCTTTCCCAGCTCAGTGGGCTCACCATCCAACTGGGTCCTGATGACAGTCTTTGCCTGAAAATAGGACGACACTACAAGCCATCTCTTCAACGCACATTGAGCCAGCGACTCTCTCTCTTCTTGCCAGGTCTGATCAGTTTTGTTAATGACAATGTCTTCATGTGTAAAACCATCATCAGAAACCTTTAAGCGCTTGGCCCTCTTGTGGTCGGTCCCAGTCGCTGCATCCGAGGTGGCAGGGGCAAAAGGGAGTGGAAGTTTCTTTAACCCCACCGATGTCCAACTGTGCTTCAAAAATACACCATCACCAAAAATGTCAGCCCATACACCTTGTTCCCAGACAGGCTTTGGGGGTTCCACAGGGATCAGGGCATAAGCCGCATCGACACACGCTGCAATGTTGGGCACAACTGGGTCCACTCCGAACCTTGCTTCAAACAACGTTGATTGGCGCCCTGACGAGATTGAAGAACCATCCAACAAGCTGTCAAAATGCGACAATGGATCACCCCCCCGGTTTTGTTCCACGTCCCCTGCAAACTCCTCGAAGCTGGACTGTTGTGGATATCCAGCAACATCATCACCAAAAAGGCCTGTAGAGGGGACCGCACCTGAAAGATCAAATCCATCAAAAACAGGACTACGACCTCCACCAAATTCTGTTGATTCAGCACACTCCGAATTCCAACCCTGCTCAACCAAGTGTGAAAATGAATCGGTCAAAGCAAGATCTTGACTGTCTGTCGTGGCATCTCTCATCACTGGAAACTGAGAGGGCGGCGAGCTCTTGGATGACATCGTAGTGACAGATATAACAAGCAAAGCAAGAAATGGCAACTTGAGACCTGTCTGTTTCATTCAAAAACAGCCAAATTGTCAACCCTGCGTCCTGGGTGATTGTGCAGCAATGGGAATATCAATCTTCGAAATGAAGAAGCCAAAGAAAAATACCAGCAACAGTGAAAATGACACCTGCCGTAAAAGTGCAAAAACAGTAAGTCCAAGTCCAAGCCAACACTGGTTTAGGCGTTGGCTGTAGGCAAACTGCAGCGGATATGGCAACGCGTCCCCGCTGCCGCACCCTTGAAATTTCGCCGACCATGGGCAAAACACTCACCCTCACACACTTGAAACCAAAATGTCACCATGACATAAAATCATGAGACAAGGTTAGAAAGGGATGTTTCAAGTGACAACGTGTTTTGCACTCATAAGTAAGACCACCTCACCTGCCTTTCCTTAAGATTTAAAAAATGGACTGTTTCTCTTGCAACGAAATTCGACACTGGTTATTTGGTTTAAACGTGCAAGACAGAAAAACAGGCGTAACTGCAGTTTCTCTTCTCAACCCAAGGTAACGAAGCAGAAACGGAAGTCCAATGTTAAATAAAGGTTTATCCTCTTTCGTACCTCAACGGAGGGCACCCATACTGTGGTACAGGTGTCCAACTTCAGTACTGACAGATTAGGTCAAGGTTTTTATTTAATTTTTAAGGGGTGGGCAGGCCACAGTGCTGGTCTTTCCGTTGGTACGACGAGATCCATTGGTCAATACGACGTGTGTGCTGAGTACCAAAAGGGCTCCAGGCTTTTGACTTTGCAGAGCGAAACTCCTTGTCCTATCCCCATGTACCATTGGTTTAATATGGGCAAGTCCCTCTTGTACAGTCAAGCAAAGAAGTCAATTTCAACCACAACACAATCCTGCCAATCATCGCTTCGTTGGTAGAATTGACTAAACTAGGCAGTTGCCTTGCTTGGCGCGTTATCTACATTGGCAACATGCCACTCAGGCTCAAATGTAGACAAGCGTCTTTTCTAAGAGCTGCCGTAAGGACCCATGTGCACTCTTATGGCTCGGTGGATGCTGTGGAATACCCAGGAGGGTTTGCATTGTTTGGAGCAGCTTTATCAAGAGTCTCAGCTGCCTCAGAAACTGTTTCTCGCAGCATGCTGCTGGTAGTGTATTCTCTGATGGCTGCTGCCATTCGGATCAGCTTAGCTTCCTCCATGGCTTCCGAGCCGACTCTGATAAGCTACTGTTAATACAAGAAATAAGTGTACACAAGCATTAGTTAGCACAGGAACAGGCAATTCTCCCTTACGATGGAGTGACTGTTGGATGGGTAGTTACAGTAGATGCCTGTCAGGTGAAACCCCGACACGTCTATGGCCGGAATAACACCGTGTTCAGGCAAACTATCCGAGTTGAACATTCTAGCTACGAAGAAGTCAGTCCAGTTGTACCATCATTCTAGCAGACACTCTGGAAGTTGATTTGAAAAGCGAATGTCTTGGTCAGAACGAGGGCCCGGCCCTAGGATCAGATCTCAGTTGATGACGTTACTAGAAGATTACTGGACTCTCAGAGCACTTCGGTCTCGTTACAAATGATAAGGGACAGTACCACAAAATACTGCACCTGAGTCCTCCCCTTTAGTGACTGCCGTAGCAAGAATTTGTTCTTTTGAACGTGACCAGGGAATAGGACTATGTATTGGTCCTCTACCAG
The DNA here is from genome assembly GCA_947184155.2 of Cladocopium goreaui. Classification (NCBI taxonomy): domain Eukaryota; class Dinophyceae; order Suessiales; family Symbiodiniaceae; genus Cladocopium; species Cladocopium goreaui. The sequence goes on along the minus strand of CAMXCT020001652.1, from coordinate 13,127 downwards.
TTGCCTATTGCGGCCCTACAGCTTGGCTCCTGCGTGAATTAATTAATTAATCTCACATGCAACATAATTGGACACATGTTGAACGACCTGGCGAAAGCCATACGGCGTTGGACGGAAAAAAAGTGACTGCCGTAGCAAGAAAATGAATACGTGCTGACAGTCTTGCAGCATCTTCTGCGACAACGGGATTTTGTAGACCACTTAAAAACGGTACCGACCCTGAATTACTGACCTGTATCTGATGACCTTTCATTAGAAATCATATCAATGTTCCAACCAATGTTGCTGGGTTACTGCACTACATGTCAATGAAACGGTATCACCTGATCGACTGTGTGCTCGCTGAAAGAATAGGATTAGCGCTAGCTCCTCGAAGCTGTGCAGTCAAGATGTTTTTCAATTCAGCTGCTTCCTTGTGACCTTGAGTATAGTACATTTCTTGTGTCCACTGCCAATCATGGCAACATGCGCTATTACCTGCAACACAGTCACCTGTACACGGTGCTAGACGAGTCGGGTTGCACCTGTCAGGGTCCATGAATTCCTACAAGCACACTGCAGCCTTCACAAGCGCCAGATAACATGACTCATGATTAATCGATTCCCCCTACATCTCTTCTGCATCTTCAGAAGCTCTTTGGAACTGAATCGATCCGATACTTGACAGAGAATGCTGGAAGCATGCAAGTTGTACAAACTGACCGCAAACCTAAAGGTATGCAGCGCCTTGAGCAGTCTGAACACTTCCAAATGTTTCTATACTGTCTTGGACTTCCTAGTAAGCAACCAACCAACTGGTGGGTCTGGGACACGAGTCCCTACTATGGCATTCAGCGAAAAAGAGTATTTCTACGGAGTCACATGGACACAGAGGAACTTGCCAGTGTTCCACTTACATTTCTCGATGAATGGGGCCCATTAGTGACCTTGAATGGTGAAAACTTACCATTGGCTCCATTACTCCGAACAAGAGGGCTGTCAAACAGTGGAATCCTGAAGCTCTCCTGGACAGGCTACCAGCCCAGTGCACTTCTATGGGATTATTCCTTTTTTGGTGGGAGGAAATCTTTCATGTTGTTAACCCAAATGGCTGAGGGAGCTAGAGTCCCAAACCTGCCATGGGCAAGCTTCATCCCTGCTCACTTTCTCCCTATATGGAAAAGCTTCCTTATCACTCTTCAAACAGACAAAGCGACCACATCCAAAAAAGATGAACTCATCGAACAACTGGTGCCTATCTTTCATAACCCAAATATTGTACTGCCAATGAGAATTCTGACGGTCCAAGAAGTACGCAAATTAGCAGGACTTGAGAATATCTTAACGACAGAAAGACATGGGCCTTCCCTTCTCACGGATAAAGTGATTCGAGACTTTTGTGGAAATAGTTTTCATCCATCTCTCATCAGTGCGGCCCTCGGTACCGATGATCAATTACAACAGTGGGTTGAGGGAAACAATGATGCGCAGCCGTACCACAAGGACCTACCGAGTATCCAAGAAGTTTATTCTAAATACCAAGACTTGCTGAAGCTGGTTTTAGAACAAGCAGCCGCTCGAGGAGTTCAACTCAGAGATGACAAAGTGGATTTTGAAGCAAAATGGCGGCACTACTCTCTTAATGACAGCGTCGAATCAGCTTGCCCCCCAGTAGTGCACCAGCCGACAGTTTTCGCATTTTTACAAGGATCCAACCCTCCTAAGTATCATGGAACCCACAGTGAGGATAAACCCCCCTTTGGTGATAAAGAGTTGAGCAATATTATGACCCAAACTCGGATTGATTGGGTGCTAGAGTCCTCAAACACATATGAAAATGTTACCCTATCAGCGCACATGCTTTACTTGGCTGTTAAAAATGGTCTTGGATTTCATTCTGAAGCTCAAGAGATTAAAGCAAAGCATATTGAACTGTTGAAAGAATATACTGGTGCTGAACAACTTACTGCTATCCAACAACTATTTGTTGTCTTCCAGATTGCAACGCTCAGTGTAAAGCACCAATTTCCCTACGGTTTTATCATTTGGGCACCAAAAATCATGCAACCTCCCCTTATCTATGTAGGGGTACAACGACCTTGCCTGCTATTCCTGCTGCTTTCTCATGAGCCTGATCAACCGTTTCGCTTTGGAACGGTCGCATTTGACTATCGACAAAGTAAAGACCTTCTCATTCATGCCAACATGCCAAAGATATTTGCTGATGTGGTGCAAGTTTCTTATCATACGTTTACGACCTACCCGATACTTGCTCGAATTGATAATGGACAACACTATATACATCTTAGTGAATTTGCGGCTTTACAGTGCCCTTTCTGTGCCTTGTGTTATTTGCACACACTTGGTGCCCCGCAGTGCTTTATGCACAACGCCTCGACCGCTAGCACTGTCATCCATTTACTCGGTGGTCTGGACGGCACAGGTGGCTTAAGTATTATAGGTGTATTAGCACGAGATGTTAGTGGTGCCATTCCACAATGGATCGCCACACATGTGGTTGGCAATCACCAAGTTCAAGATCTTGCAGACTCTAAGTCCTTTGTTGCGTACAAAGTTGCCACCCCTGTAGTATGGTCACCAATGTGGTATACGCAGTCATCGTCCATGCGTCGAATGCCCAGGCAACTTGGAACTCAGCTCATGCAATCGCATGCACTGGACCCATCAGGAGAATATCTTATCTTTGCAAGTACGGAGGAGTGGAGCAGGCTGCTCTTCGCACTGGGAGAAGCCCCAACGGAGGGAGTAAACTGACTTCTACTACTCGGAATGATGATGATTCTGCGGAACCTGCCTGCTCCTCTGCTCCGTACTCTGCTCAAGATGCTTACTCGATGTGTCAAAACGACTTACCTATTCGAAACAGGGACTCAATGCCCGCCATATCTATCAAAGATACGTGACCTATCAATATTGCCCAATATACTCCATGTTCGAACACCATGGTGGAAGCTAACCTTGCAACATGTTGCCGCACTTTTCCATCAGAGTGCTGATAATTTCTATCAGCAGCTTATGTGTGACTCCCGAACATTACCTTCTCTTGCAGTAGAAGAAATAGGAAGAGGCATTCTCGAATACCGAAAAGCTATCAGGCAAGATCTTCCATTTAGGCTCAAACGATTACATGTGTGGAATGTATCAGGGTGGACACTTGCAACTAGGGCAGGGGATGCCAAAATGCGACTAGTTAAGCGACTTCTACGGACAGGCCCGGTCTTATTACAAGAAACCAGATGGCATGCTGAAACCCATCAGGTCTTGCACCATAACATACCAGGCATTCAAGTTGCACACACCCAAGGATTGTTAACAGAAAGAGGTGGAGTGTCGGGTGGTGCGGCAGCCCTAATTCCACCTGGGTGGAAACTTGACCGAACAGAAGTTGTCATCCCAGGTCGCATTGTCCTCGCAGTAATCCAAGACAGATACTCTACTATCGGACTTTTGTCAGTGTATCTACATCCACAAACTAAGGTCGTTGAGCTGAAAGAATTAATCGCCTGGGTCAAGACCAGTAAAGTAGACTTTCCCCTCTATATGGGAGGAGACTTTAACCAGGTTGATACCAGTTGCCCGGACCTTTGGAATGAATTATTAGTCCACGCGCAAGTACTCGACACGCATCCACAACTTCACACCTTTGAGAGCCCTACTGGAAGTTCAGCACTCGACAGAGTATTATGTCCTACTGATTATATAGCTGCAGCCCAAATAGATGTGATGGTAGCAGCCAATAGGCGACATCACCTAAGTGGACATTACCAACTCACCGCGACCTTTGTAGTTCGACCAAGAGTCAAAAGTGACATGAAAAACCCAGTCCATCAAACCATCCCAACTAACGTGTTTTGCCCTGGAAAGAACGAGGCTAACCCCTATATGGTCCCTAACGATCTACAGGAGCTGATAAGAAGGATTCAAAGACTACCCCAAACAGATGAAGTTGAGTTTGTGTCCACCCTTTGGTCTTGGTGGAGACAACAACCTATTCCATCGAATCATCCTCGGATTCCCGAGCATGAACTTCTGCGGAAATTTTTTAAAATTCGAGCTGAGGTGTTACACGTACCTGCAAAACAATATCATGCACTTCAGACTGCCACTTACCATATATTTACTTCTAACGGGGTTAGTGAGCTATATCCAGGAAAAATAACAATTCGAAGTGATCTGTTGAAACAGATTTTTGATTTTCTAGACCAGATCACGATGACTCGGCAATATCCAGCTCTTGAGCAGGTAAATCAACAAGCCAGAGGTATCGGCAATAACATTACGTTTTGGAATCGGTTACGATCTATTTGCCCCAAGGGCGTCATCTATAATGGGCCGATCCTCAATCAGCAGGGAGAACAGTGCACCACCTCCCAGATGCTGGATGAAGCCATGCTGGACACGCGGAACTTCTGGTTTGTTAAGCCTCAAGACTCTCTTCAAGAATGGGAACCCATTTTACGAGAGTACCAGACTGCCTCGCCGTGGCCAAGTATTGAACTTCCCCAGAAACAGGACTTTCTCCATACACTCCTTGGCACTAAAGATTCAGCCCCTGGCCCTGATGGAATCCCCTACTCTGCATGGAGGCTCTCCACTGAAGATAGCTACCCAGTCTTAGATCAGCTAATGATGAAAATGCTAGCAGGCCTACGAGCTGCACCTGTACAAGTAGGGGTTTGGATACCCAAGGCAAAAGTAGGTCCGACTGCTGACTACTTCAGGCCCTTAGGAATGCCCAATACTTGTGATAGGCTGGTTGATGGCACCATTGCTGCTGTAGTCATGAAAGCAACTTGTGCCTATATGCATCCCTCGCAAGTAGTCATGAATTGCTTTAAAGAACCGCAGCACGCTGTCCATGCCATACAAGCCTTACTGGATAGCAATACGCCCGTGGCTGCGCTCCTAGTTGATCTATCGAAAGCCTTTGAGCGGGTGAATCCCTATTGGATCTTACATATCCTGCGAATGCGCAACGCACCGACATGGGTATGTAATTACGCCAAATACATCCTGTTTGGAAGGCTCATCCGCCATAAAGTTCAAGGCAGACTTCTGCCGCCTAGGGCGGTGCATGTGGGAGTTGACATGGGAAGGTCTTTCTCAGTATTCCTATTCTGTTTGGCAATGGACCCGATATATCACTATATGAATCGTATCCCCCGGGTCATTAGCGTTCAGGGATACATTGACGACAATACGATTGCAGGACCAGGACATGACATTACCTGGGTAAGTAGAATCCATAAATGCTATCAATGTTGCTGGTCGGCAGGTTTTCAAATTGACCAGCATGCTTGTTGGCAAGCTATTAGCTCTGACTGTCTCCCCTTTTCAGTCCAATCCCTGCCTGGGAGGATTGAAAGTGAAGTTATTCTCCGACAAAAAAAATACCCCACCGCACGAGCAGCGATCTTATCGGCTATCCTTTCCCAAAAAACACTCATACTTGCACGAGCCGACAAGTGTATTGGGTTGACCCCTCGAGAAGCTTGCGGTATCCTCAACGGAACTGACTATACACCCATATGCTCATTGTTGGCATTGGAGTGTAACTGTAGGTGCAAAACAGCATTGATAATCAACAGCCCGCTTCCAAGCTGGGTGCTCCGTCAGTTAGATCAGTCAGGTTTCGGGGCACACTGCATCCAAGGTGTTGCAACCTCACTTGGGCTATTACTACTGGGGCGTGCCCAATTGTCTGATCGTGACTTATGGACAGTAACTACACACCCTACTACCCTTAAACAAATCAATCCTAAAGCTGCCGAAAAGTTTATACATCGGCTCAGGCTGTTTCGGCAACCAGTCCTCTCGTTGTCTCTAAGAGCATTGCTTTCAATACGTTTGCACAAAGTGTGGTACTATATACCACATCCTATTTTGGTGCTGCCACGGAAGATCTCCAAATGCTACGCGCGGCAGCAACGGAACTCTTACTAGGACGTAGTTGGATTAGACATGACCTCCTTGCATTTGTATTTCGACTGTGTAAAATTGCACCACTACTTGACCCGGGTGTAAGTATCCTTGTTTCTGCATTAGGGCTATTTCTGCGAAAAGGAGGAAAGGTTCATGAACTGTATGTTGAAACTCCACCGGCAGTGAACAGACAAACACACGAAGTTAGGATACTATGGCAAGCGTGGGCACGTGTCGTTGGGGAAGGTGTCCTAACAAGTGCTGTGTCAGGAAGTGGTACAATCAAACAACGCATAAACGCAGTCAAAAAATGTGTGCTCCATCACATGATGCAACTTGCATCTGACTATATTCGTAATAAGGTGCTAACAGCAGGATGGACGGGAGGAATCAGCTGGGCATGGCTCAGTCATGCTTGCGAGGCCAACAAGCGATGGATTCCTAGTATTACTAGGTTCACCTTGCTACGCTGGGCAGTCAATGAGGATGATGATGAGTGGTTAGCACGACGTGGCCAAAGCCGGCAAAAAAAAAGTGCTCTCTGTGCCAACTTTGGCCGTGCATACCCACTCGGCGGCTATCAAATCGCAATTTGTGAAACATGTATAGTAACCAAACAGCTGACGGCCTTTACGACAGACTCCCTTGTCAGACTGCTTGAGACATCACATAGAGAACTCCCTATGCAAGAAGAATTGCCAGCAAGTGAAGACTGGGACAAATGCATTGCATGTGCAAAGGGAGACAATACTGTAGGGCATTGGTGTGTAGTACCTATCAGCGCACTACGAAGCCTGACAGGAGATGATTCAATACTGTCAGGGTCAAGGAAAAGCGTTAAGCACTTAGCAATAGCCTCGCGAGTAGTTCATCAATTCAGGTTGCTACTACGGGAATCAGGTGCAATGAGACATCAAGTCTCTGCTCCCCCTATCCCCATGGATACCTGGATACATAACCTCGTACAAAGAGTACAAACAGAGCTACCCCTGGACCTTCGTATGCAGCATGTAAGGACACAATTAGGTTCCGCCCACTGTTCTGTTGATGATTCGCTACTCTGGTGCTGTGACAAACCCCCACTCCACATCTCGTGTGCCCTTGCTCCAGCTCGGGTATGCATTACGCGTGAAGCAGTGGAAACCAATCAAATAATTGCGGTCGTCCCCTTAGGCTCTGAGCCGCTACAATTAATTCAGCAAACTATCCAGTTCGGAACAGGAATCTCCCCTAATGTCTCGCTCTCCACTTTCCAGTGTGAGTGTGGTGACTATCATTGCCGTCTTACGGCATTGCAGCCTATAGGCACCAATGAAGTGCTCAGCAGCTATCTTAAGTATGACAAGACTACACTACTAGTACAATTTGACGGATCCTGTCATGCTGATAAGGAAACAGGTGGAGCGGGCGCTGCTCTTTTCGAACTCCAGCGAGAAGGACTAACGTTGCTCAAGTGGAGGGCTGTTGCATTACCTAGCTGCCCAGACAATATCTTTGCTGAGGCGGTGTCAGCTAACCTCGCAACAGACCTGTTGTGTGAAGAAATGGTACACAGAAGCTACGCAGTTGACCAGGCCTATCTACAAGGGGATATCCTCCCCATCGTTAAGCACCTAGCCTTCGCAGGACGCTTTCGTAGGATCGACCTACAGCCTATTATACAGCAAATTCGCCGGAAACAATCAAGGTTTTTTGACTATGGAAAATGGGTATATCGCCCAAGAGAAGCCAATATACTCGTAGATTATCTTGCTGGTGTGGCTAGCAGAGCGGCCCAGGCCTTCCCAGCTAATGTTAGCGAGCCTACTGAAATCGTTGTTGAAGCACCTTATCAGTTGGCTATGCGGTCTGGAGCCGTTGTACTGGAAGAGAGGCCTCTAGGTACTACTATTCTACTACTTACTGAGGTCCCGGATATAAGTCTAGAATTGGTAAATAAATTTATTGTGCACGCTGCGAACCAGCAATACATCAAAGATGTAGAGGCCTATCTGGCGGGCACTGCCAATCTCACGAAACCTCGAGTAGTAGAGTATACGGCATCTGCAACAGACTGTCTTGGCCGACTGTACGGCAGAGGTCCCTGTGCTCAAAGACTTCCACGAAAGGTGCGATTACTCCTATTTGGAACTACGCACCAGGAAGTGGACATGGTCGGCGCTTTCTATGAAATCATGAGACGACTCCTTCGCAGCAGCCACCTCCCACACATAGTAGATCTTCGAGCAATACTTACCGATCTTTTAGGGTTGGTATCGCCGAATCAGCGGTCTGCTGTCGTAAAGCGACATCCGCTAATTGTAATGAATGCAGGGGCAAGAGAAGTGTGTGCCAAAATAGAAAGAGAACACCATATCCCATGTCCTCCAGCTCTATATCATCTCAGTCTCCAAATTGAAACAGCAACACAAGCGCTTGTTAACGACCACCTGCCCTTACGGAGGCCACAATATGCTGCTCATGTCAGAGGTGCTGCTTTCCGAACTCTTGAATGGTATGAAGAACACATTATGATCTCTTACTACAAGGAACTAACGAGAAGGTGTCACGTAACATCAGCAATTTGGCTTCATGACGGACTCTGGCTCCCAAAAGAAATTTCTCCACAGTTAATTTATGAAGCAGAACGGGCAATGCTCCATCAATTACAGCTGGATTCATGCGATCCCCCCCTTTTCCGTTTACGTGAACTCGCCGCAGATGCTCAAGCTCTTATACAGACTCTCGATGATGTCAACATGGCCACAAATCCCTCCCCCCTCCCACGTACCGGAAGGAAAAGAAACATCGAAAGTGAGCTTTTCGGGACGAGACCCATCCGATGGAACACACAAGCACCAACATCGGGCTACGATACCTTTACGAAACGCATGGCCAAACGGCGTAGAGCAACCTAGATACCCATCCTATGTACTTTAGCCAAATGGAACACACACTTGGGTAGTCATTTTCGGTTTTGTCAGACGTATAGAGCCCTTCTGTCCAATGAGCTTGATAAGTGCTGTAGAACCTGCATCTTCTCCTTGGAGCACCTTTCTCTGCTTAACTGCTATGAGGTAAGGCATATTTTTGCAACTTATGAGCCGTTTTACTGCTCACAGGTAGTTAATTCTGTACTCCCTATCTCTGCCAATGAGCATGGAGACTGGGAGACCTAGACAGAAACCATTGCCATGCTCAGCGAACCCGTTATCCCATCAAGTCACTCAGCTGCGAAATAGCCTGGCTCAGGCAACTGACAAGGTAAGCCTAGCCGGCATGGACACGGAGAAAGCTGTCAAGCAATTGAAATTAGCATTAGGGGCGCTGGATGAAGCTATAGTATTCCTGGCAAACGAGGAAGGGAATCACGTAGTCCCAAAACGAGAATCTTGTGAAGAACAGACTGACCGGAAATCTTTGACTGCCATCGATCGAGCAAAAATCTTTCAGAGATGGGAGGCAAGTCGTAGGCAAGAGAAGCACGGCAGGCAACAGAGTCAGAGTTCTGTGAAGCGAAAATTGGATGAATGAGCGGACCTATCGCTGCACATTGTGTTTGTGCCATAAAACAGTCATTAGCGCAGAGGGCAAAATGACTGGTCAACTGATTAGTTGTCTTGCCAATTGTGTACTACTCCTCTCTCTCTCTTTGATTTCGATGCTAGGTAGCGAGATTCTAATGGCACTCTACTTACTTTCCCTCCTTTCGCTTCTCTCTATCTGGTTTTTGGTTGCTTGTGCCTTTTCTGTCTAGTATTCAAGTCTACTCTATCTTGGTCCATGAGCCACACTCCAACTACGTACTTGATTGGCAGTGCTGATTGTCGAGGACTCTATGCATACTTCACTTTTTGGCTCCTCAGTAGCGGCATTATGAGTTAACTGACCAAGCTAGTGAATTTTTCATTTACCTCATGAATTATGGTAACTCTCTTCCATAATCGTCCGTGTGTTGTAGTTTCCTCCCTAACCATTCAATGGACCAATGAGAAGTATGTGTCGCTTTCCATTTCTAAGATAGCTCAGGGTACTTCTGTCCAAAGACGTGACAGGGGTCCCTCACATAAACATTTAATGGTCTCTTTTTTCTCGGAATTCAACCATATTACATCTCTCCACCACATGAACTGCGCGAGTCTGGTGGATTCGAAAGAGATTACACAATTTCAGTTCTCGGGTTGCCTGCCATGGCGTGCGCAACATCGGATGCATCAAGCTGTGACGAACGACTTCTACACATCAAACGTGTCATTAATAAGTACACGGCTTGCTGTACCTTACTGGACAATTTGCAGTCCGCCCACTACCATTTGCTCAAGGCGAAGCAACAGGCCAGGGAAGTATTCTGGGTCGACATACCAATGCCAGAAAAGCTTGATGAGAACATTCAAGCGCAAGTCACTTTACTTCACATGATAGCTGACTACCAAGCTCACATCGTACGTGAAATGGAATACGCTCAAACCGAGCTGTTAGTCCCAGTGGTTTATCCCGATGGCATTGAGATCAGTTCAAGTGTAGGCGAAGAACTACATGATGTGAGAGAGAACTGCTTCCCGCGCTCACCCTAGCACTGGGTATACCAAAGACTGGGAAGTGCTAGCACTATAAAAGAAGCAAGATGACAATGTGCCTACAAGCTCCCTGTTCCCAACTTGCTGAGCTATGAGAGGCTGGCTAGTCCCAATGTGGTTACGCCGCACGTAGCGCAGTTTTGATTCAGCCATTGAGAAAATAAGATCACGTGTGCTTTCAGCTTTATTGATAGGTTATATCAAAGCTTTTCCATGCCGACAGCCACTAGATTTCCAATACAGGGTGACGAAGTTCACAGCACTATCCTAGCACACGTAGTCTATTGGCTCAAACAGAGTTCAGACAACACAGCTGACCTAATGATGTGCTACTTTCAATGATGCTAACAATGTTGCCTGACACCACCATAAATAGTATAGGTTATCCGGTGCCAAGCCACGGTGCTTTTCCGACTAAAGACGTGTCGGGACTGCACCTGGCAAGCGCTCCACTCGCGTAGCCATGTCGACCGCGCTCATGACATTTCTGAGGAACTACCATTGGAAAGGTTATAACGTTGAAACCATTCAGAGCACTCCAAATATGTTGACGAATCTACATCGCGGCAAGTATCCTATCCATAGGCTATGTCACAATGTCAACATAGAGTGCAGGGTATTTAACTTGATGGAAGTATGCACATGGCTCAATGGAGAAAAATGGAACATCCTATGGGCTGAAGATGAGTCATGGCTTCCGGAGGAGACAACAGTAGTGATGGGGGCCTCATTGCCCCATGGATTCCATAAGGTCATTCCTCGAGAGTGTGACGAGGTTTACCTGCAGGCTTATCCCTTCGCAGCAGAGGTGCGACACAACGGATATGCATGCTGGGCCAACTCCAGACTTTTTGCAATAGTTGCAAAGAATGCCCAACAATGTGCTATTATTGCAGAAATTATGCATGCTTACAATATACTAGGCAATCGCATTGAAACACTGCAGCCAACCCTAGAAGGAATCGCACTGAGCGAGCAATCACGAATCAACAGTGCTGTCCATGAAGATGATCGACCGTGCTTTGATTTCCGGCTCTCGCAAGAGTGCCAAAATGCAATAGCAGGCCGTTTTCCTAATCATGAAGATGAAGCGGATCGGATCTTCCAACTCAGTGAAGGCATCCAAGTGCTGCAAATGCAACATAATGACCTTGTACAAGAAGCCAACCGAGCACTTTATCGACTACAGCAAAATTGGTATGCCCTCAGTGAAGCGTATGCAACCATCTTCGATGACCTGTGAGGCCCAGTGACTTAGCAGAAGTCCGGTGAAGTTGATCGTCAGGCAATCAAAAAAGGTGGTTCACTGGTCAGCCTTTCCTGTGGTGATTCTCGCATGTCACGCAAATAACCTTTAAGGGAACTGAACCACATGCTCACCTATTAGGGGCACATTCATCCTCCTCTTGACTTTGCTGTCGCTGACTGCAGTGTGAACATACCTTTATGTCTGCTCACAGGTTCTTCATCCCCCCTAAGCTGTCATGCCTAACAAGCAATATCCCCTGCCCACCTACTAGCAAGTTAGATGACAGTCCTATGAAGGTGAGTTTATGGAATATTCACGACGGGCTTAGGATGACCCCCAACCCGCATTTAACTTGTCTGTACTTGTTCTCCAGTATTAACTCGTACACAATGGTTAACTTGCTTGTTGTCCTAGGCTCTTCTCTAAGTCAAGTCTGTGAAGATTAGATGTGAGCGTATTTCAGTGACAATGGGATAGGAATAAAATCAATCTTCCCCATCACACTGGCTGAGATACCCTAGCGAGACAATCATCATAGAGGCATGACCGACATGGCCCAATATATTTAACATGCCTGACATTCAATACAGTAACCATGACGGTCACGTTGTCTTTCCGACCAAAGACGTGTCGGGATTGCAACTGACTGACAACAACATCGACTAACTGCCATCTTAATTGTCACTCTCACTATACTTGCAAGGTAGCAATCTGTATATAGTGGGCCCCCACTCTCTCTACCCGTACTGCCATGGATTATGTGCGACTCCGTGGTGAAGAACACCATTTCTCTATGCCAGTAAAGATGATCTTATATAGCTTGGAAGCAGCGCAAGAACTTATGGTAGCTGTGCGAGACCTCAGGCGCACAGTACGGCTAGTGCAGAGTGGATGTGTCACCTTTTTTCCAGAAGAAGCGCATGGACTGCAATTGATATATAACACCTTAGAAGCTGACCTCCAGCAGGTTGAGTTGGACGGACAGCGCATCACACAGCATCTCTTGACAGCACTAGCAGCATCATACGAGGACATAGTCCAAGTGGCAGGTTTTAGTCGCCCGTCTACACGAGGTGTGTGGGTCAACCACCTATACTTAGTTCCAGCTGCTGATGGAGGCATGACTGATCAGGCGGGACTTGCACCAGTGCCAATAGATGCCCGACCATTTCGGCTGACTATCCAGACAATACACATCACTGCGACCCTGGGCGTTTTTTTGGACCGCAGGACCATGCGGCAAGCAGCTGATACAGTGGTGGAAGTTGCTTTTCTACTATTACGGACAGGGTTGCCACCCAACCTCCGCATCTGGACCACCATAGCAGCTGGAACCAATTCAACAGTGCAAAGACTCCAACCAAGCACGCTCCTAGCGGAAGTAGCCAGAATGATGGCTC
>CAMXCT020001651.1:79013-139649 GCA_947184155.2 Cladocopium goreaui | reverse complement strand
ACTACTTTCTCCAGGATGACTGTATACAGTATGCTATTATGATATATGTATTTATGCATTATGGTATGCAGCATTGATAATTCCATATACAATATATTATTTCTTAAAGCGTTTCTGGGGATAATTTACCTGCTTACACACAATAGGTACGGATATGAGTGAGGTACATATTGGATTAGTTGACAACCAACAAATGGGTCTCAAACAATATGACCTGGGAAAGTAGAATGTTTAACCCAAAAAACATGGGAGGTAAATGATTAAACAACCAGCTATGGGAATATTTTATGGGTAAAATGTTCTAAATATGTGATATGGCGAGGGACTAATATACCTATAAGTAGCTAATCCTTTTGTGGCCAGATGGGGACACAACGGAAGAAAAACTGGGGGACCAAAAATGGCACATTTGAATGGGTATGAAATCAACATAAATCAACCATATGCATCCATATATGCCAAATACAGTCGGAAATTGTGGTAGAGACTTCCAATTGCTCTTCAGCATCCCAGTGGGCCCAGGTGTGTCTACCCTCAGTGGCAGAGATCCTGAGCCCGGGCAACGTGAAAGCCTTTGTGGTGGAATTGGCAGCTCCATCCATGCGGCACTTGCGGGATCCCCAATGACCTGGCGATTTTACAAGCTTTGTGAGTAGGGGGAAGCCCAGAATGGGCTTATTTGAGGTTTCTAAATGTTCAAAATCCAGTAAATGGGCTCATTTTCTATAAAGCAATTAAAAAACATTACTGGGCTACTCCACTATTCCAGTTTCAACATGGGCTTATTTTCTAAATATTGGCATCCAGTTGCACCTGGTTGTGGCGAGGTCGGACCTCCCTCGTGCCCTGCACATCGTGTGCACGGAAGACTCGAAGGAGCAGATCTACGACGTGCAGCTGGCACTGCCGGGTGAGTCACAGGTGACACGGATTCAAAAAAAAAGTTTTTTATATCTCAACCCTAACTTGATTATTGCCTATTGTCTATATGTTTTTTTCCCACCCAAAGTTTGGTCATGGTGGATCATTTGGGTTGATGTTTTTGTGTACCACACATGTTCTTAAGACCTCCATTTTTGGCTTTTTCGTTTGTTTAGTCTATCTGGGTGTTCTCGAAAATAGGAGAAATCAGACTACTCCAAACTTTGTTTTCCCTACTTAAATTTATAACTACTGTGACTTGTATGATTTTCGGGGCCTCCGATTTGGATCATTTGGGGATCATCATATCCAACAATTTTCCAAGATCCAATTTTCCTCATATCCAAGATAATCCAAGATAATCATATTGGATTTTGGGGATCATGCAAGAATGGATCATTTCTGCATCATCTTAATCCCAAAAATCCTCCAAGATCCATGAATAATTATCCAAATCATCCAAAAAGCACCCAAAAATCATCCAAATCACTGCCAATCACTGGCTAATCTGCCGTGAGGTGCGCCTGGCTCCCCTGGAGTTGCCGACCTTCCCTGGCGTCCCGCAGGCTGCAGCCGTGTCGCCGCTGCCGACGATGCCGGGCTTCGCGCTCAGCGCCGGGCTGCAGGCGCCGGTGGAGCTAAAGGCGGTGACGGAGGCGCAGACGGCGGCGGAACTGCTGAAGGAGATCGTTGGGGGGTTGGGATGGGATGGTGATTTTGGGATGATTTTCTAGATGGGTATGGGTCAATACCTATAGATACATTTTTAGTGGGATGAACATCCATTTACCAGCTATTTTGATGTTCACCAGGGGTACAAGGTTTTGACACACTGCCAGATGATGTTGGTTGAGTCTTGGTTGAGTCTTGGATAGTTTCAAACTGATTAGATGGTTTTTGGGATGGGAAAGATGACTCCAACGCCAGGAGTGGCTCCAGGTATGGCCTCCTGGCGCGCCATTGTGGCCGTCTCCTGGTGACGCCTCGGCGCGAAGGACGTGGTCCCTGGGACTCTCCGAAGAGTTGCTGGGCGAGGCCTACGAGCTGCGCATCGAGGATGAATTCCTGGAGCTGCTGGCCGGCACCAAGGACCGGGCAGGTCATGGGGACTGGGGTGATTTTTCTTGGGAACTATGGGATTTTCAGCTCCATAAGATAGATTAAGATGAGATATTGGGATTAAACACAATTTTGGTGAACTATGAGCCGCTTGTAGTGAGCAGCGGGGTGAACCGTGAGATTCTTGGGAAAATGAAGGAAAGATAGGGATTTCATCCTGAGACAAGGAATGCTACCATATTTTCTAAGGCTCCCTTAACCACTGGTCACCACCTCCAGGAAGGCTTCCTCCGTGGCGTCGCCAGCATCCGTCAGCTCTTCGGCATTGCCCTGGCTGAAGGCTGGCCGCGCGTCCCTGCGCAGATCTTGCGCGACCGGCCGCGCTTTGGACACCGGGGACTGATGCTGGACGTGGCCAGGCACTTCTTCCCCGTGAGCTTCGTGAAGCGCTTGTTGGAGACTTGGATGACTTGGATGACTTGGTTGACTTGGGGCTGAGTTTGAGTCGGTGATATCACAAAAAACATGGAGATGAACAATATCATTTAGCCAATGGCATTTGTTGGGCTGGTGAGTTTTTTTTGTTTGTTTGTGTTTATTTATATATATATATATATGTATTTTTGGATAGATATGGATTTCGGACATATACTGCAATAAAGAAGCAAGTGAAATGTGCAGCTCGGTGGGTCTTGAGTCTTGGCTTATCTTGCTCAAGGAGACATTGTACATTGATTATATAAGCAGTCATGTATTGCTGATTGATTTGCCCATCATTGGGCTGAATGGCTTAACCAAGACCATACTTCGTCACAGGCGTCGCGTTTCTTAGCAATTTCTTTTTTGGCACACACACATGTATATATGTATATATAGTAATTACAGATCTATGATTTGCCAAATCATGCTTTACACTTGTGGTTTGAACAATCCCTGTAGATCCTGTCTATGTTCCATATACCTGGAACAGCTACGTTACTCTCCCAAGATTCTTTCATGAGACACATCAAGCAACCCAACCACAAACGCAAAGGGTGCGAAACTGCTCCTGGTCTCTTGCGGTTTCAAGTTACATTGTGTTGGTTTGATCAACCGATAAACCGAAACCAAGTCTGGAGTTCAAATATCCCTTCAGAGATTGTAGACAGAGAAAATATTTGATAATCCATCGAAAATCTGATTTTCTCACTAAACAAAAAAGGATTTCCCCTGACCATCCAATGTTTTTGAAGCTCAGGATTGGATGTTTTTCTACAAACTGAATGTCTTCCATTGGCACCTCACTGACGATGAGGGCTGGAGGTTGGAGATCAAATCTTTGCCCAACCTGACAACGCACGGTGCCTTCCGTGGCCGCGGCCACGTCATCGAGCCACAGTATGGTGGCGACCCGAGGAGGTGCTGCGACGTGATCCAGAGATGATACCCTCTGGTAATGACTAACATAGCTATTGAAAATGACCATAGAAATAGTGGATTTTCCCATTAAAAATGATGATTTTCCATAGTTATGTTAGTTTACCAGAGGGTATCCATGTGAGACTGGCAGGGGACATGGTGCAAACTATTTTCTGTGGATCGATGTTAGCACTGAATCCAGCCTAACTTCTAATATTTCAAATTTCAAAGATTTTAATCCAAAGGTTTCCCCCGAGTCACCGAAAAACCATGGTCTCCCTGAGGTATGGCGGCTTTTATAGCCACGACGACGTCCGGGAGGTGCTGCGCTATGCTGAGCAGCGTGGCATCACCGTGGTCCCCGAGATCGACGTCCCTGGGCACTGCTACGCCGCCCTGCAGGCGCTCCCAGAGTTGGCCAAAACGGTGGAGAAACGAAAGGCTCCGCGCAGTGTGCAAGGCACGGCACGGTGCTTCTGAAAAGTGTTTGGAGATGTCTATGGGATGAGCGTCTTCCAGTTTTTTGAATACATTTCTATGATTTTGTATGTATGTTTACATCTCGAAACTCTTGGATTCCAGCCAAACAGCTTAAGCGGCAGCAGCCCAGCGGACAAATCCGAAAGAAGCTGGACAATCATAACCTACAGAGGCAAATGAGTGGTAAATGGTGAACATCTATCAAAATATGTGGATTACCATTCAATTCCCACTCAATTACCCCCAAAAATACCAAAAAATGCCCACATTTTCCTTGGCCATGTGTTGGTAAAAGCTGTAGATAGCCATGTTTCATGGTCAACCTCCCAGTTGTCTTTTTTCTTTTTTATCTGGTTGGTGGTTTGGAACATTCTTTATTTTTCCATTCAGTTGGGACTAATCATCCCAACTGACGAACTCCATCATTTTTCAGAGGGGTAGGTCAACCACCAACCAGTTATGTTATATCTATATAACAATCCCATCATATAACCATATATAATCACTATTATTGGTATTATAACCACTATTAGATATGCCTATATTTTATAATACCAATATATAGTCATCCCCAAATAGATGGAAAAGTAAATCACCATCAAATTAGTAGGGATTTACTTTTCCATCTATTTGGGGATGACTATATCTATATATCTATATATATATGGCATCATAATCCCGGGTTCAACTTCTCCCAGGCTTCCGCGGCAACGTTTTGGACGTCCGCGCGGAGGTGACCTTCGCGTTTTTGGAGGCGGTGCTGATCGAGGTGCTGGAGCTGTTCCCGGGGCCCGTGCACGTGGGGATGGATGAGATTCCAGCCAGGGCTTGGAGCCAACAGCCGGAGGAGGAGGAGATGTTGATGGCCGATTTGGGGTTTCGACAAGTTGGCGATTTGTTGATTTTGAGTTGGAAAATTCATGAAAATTCCAGAGTTGGAAGATAAGAAAAGAGTGAAACATATGCCCTGTTAAGTGAGAGTTGTTTGGATATTGACATTTTTGGTGTGGTTAAACTCGTGTGGTCGCTTTCGGCCCCAGGAGCGGCTGAAGGCGATGCTGGCGGCCTGGCTGCAAGAGTTCCTGGGGGCGCGCGGCCGCGCGATGCTGGCATGGGAGGAAGCCTTCTCAGGACGAGTTGTGGTGCTGGATGGGGCGGATGCGGCGATGGGAAATTCTGACCATGGAACAAGTCTGGTGATTCTTCAGATGTAAAAAAAAATCACCTGGTGGTTTGGGATGATGATTTGAATTCACCTGGTGATTTGGGATGATGATCCAATACGACATATATATGTTTGGGTTAAATTCACAGACAAGATTGGCTCACTTGTTTCTTGGAGAATGGCTCTTTCACCAGCGCCACGCTCTCCATCACAACATATGATGTGGTTTCAAGGCAACATTTTCCTCAGGGTCTCTTGCCTTGTCCTGCAGGAAACAGCGGAGTTGTTCCGAACGCAGATCCCCGGCCAGCAGCGATGGCATGGAAAGATGATGAGAGATTTGCAGTGCAGGCAGCGAATGTTGGGTTGGACATCATCTTGTGTCCTGCTCATTTCTTGTACCTGGACATCGTGCAGGATCTCAACTTCGAAGACAAGCTGCTTGCCAGAAATCGGCAGATCGACAAGTTCTTGTAAAGCTTGTTGGGTCAAATATTTATTCACATGGATGTGTCATGATGAGAGTCAGGCTGTGATTTGTTTTTGGAGTTGTACACCACGAGCGTCTTCAAACTGATCGCACATGCTGTGTGAAGACTCAAATAATTCTGTCAAGGTACTGGGAAGGGTGACCTGAGATAGAACCAGACTATACAATACTATAGGGCTGTTGTCAAATCATACTGTTGTTATATATATATGTATATATATAGATTATATATATATAATATATAATATATATATATATTATATCAATTGTATGCCCTAATATCAGTGTTGGTTCCCCCTTTCTGTTGACATTAGGGGTCTCTACTGGGCAGCCCCTGCTTTGCCCTTGCACCGGGTCTACGACTACGAGCCGCTGGAGCGCTTGAAACGCCTCGGGCTCCAGGCGGATGCGGTGCAGCGGCTGCGTGGCGTCCAGGCGAATCTGTGGACGGAGACGGTGGAGTCCGAAGAACGCGCGCAGGCGGGTGGACGGAAGCTGCCTGGCAGTTGGGGCGATTGGCCATGGTTAGAACATGTTAGAACTTTTTTTTTTTTTCAGTTTTTTTGAAAAAAGAGGCAACTGCACTCATGTGAGCTCTAGTATTTTGGGTCTGTCTCCAAGTAGGATGCCAACAAGTTCGATGGTTTATAGTCGTTTAGTCAGCTTTTCCCTATTCAAATTGGCAATTTTTCTCATTTTCGCAGTCTTTTTCTTTCACGGGTAACTCTCCCCAGTTTGTGAATATGAGGAATTCCTGCGACGTCTTTGTGGCAGGAGATGCTATTTCCACGACTCCTTGCCGTCGCAGAGCTCGCTTGGACAATGCCGGAGCGAAAAGTTTGGGAGGATTTCAAGTTCAAGCGACTCGGACCTGGTTTCGTCTCGAATCGCAATGATGGGCTGTTCAGTGCTGTTCAAAACCACTGTTGGTTGCTGACTGTTGCGGGGGTTATATATACCGGCCAAGATCATAAGCCATGAAGGGGGCATCCCTATTGACCAGGCCTCGCTTGAGCGGAATGCAACAAAAAATATGGTTGCTGTTGATCTCCGATGAAGACCAATGGCTCTAGGTTGAAACCACTCATCAGGTACACTCAATATCTTTATTTGGGTTTGTCTGAAAATAGGGTATATTCCCAATTATAGCCATTTAATAGGGATAATGATCATTAACCATTGGGTGTAGGGGTACACTATTTTCAGACACACCCATTTATGTTGTTACTAGGCGTGCATACGTCCGCCCTTGTTGCGTCTTGTAACCCAAGGTTGGGCCCTCAACTGCAGTGGCTGACCCGTGAAGCTTCCCTGCAGCGGTGGAATTGGCACAAGTTTTTCTTGGCAAAGGCAGATTTTATGCGAGTGAAGTCTCCTTCTCTCTGATGATCGTCCTTGGATTGTTCCGAGCATGGCATCTGGACAAAGCTGGAGGAACAAACTTGCAGACCTCTGGAGACCTCTGGAGACCTCTGGAGACCACTGAAGAGTGAGAGGCTTCCAAAAATATGGCCAAGCATTTAGGTGGAAGAGGCCATTTCTGTGGCAGAAGTTGAACTTTCTGTGGCGACCATTCGGAGCTGTGGCACGAGAGTTAGGCTTCGGGGTGATGGGAAGCAAGAGCGCCGGCGATCTGTGGAGCAAGCAACGCTTCAGAGCTGCGACAGTTGAGACGAGCAAGATGGTCGTTGTTGACTTTTTCGACATTCAAAAGTGGTGTGCGATGTGCTTATGTCATCATGTCCAATGCTACACCCAGCACAATGTAGGGATTGACTACATTGACTACATTCCCCAGAAGAAACACGAAGAATCATGAAGAATGACAAGAACAATGGGAGCAGAAGTGGTGGTTTTTTAACTCCAACGAATATTGCCATTGATGGGACAATTTCTTATATACTATGACTTGTACCATCGGATTTGAGATGAGTTGGGGGTTTCCGATTCTTCTTGACATTTTTGACAAACCATAGCATTGGATGCCCCCCTAAAAATATAACAAAGCTCTGGAAAGTCAGCATTTCAACTTTTCAACTCGGCAAATTGTCCTTGCTTTCTTTTTAATCATGTACCCTCCTGGTAATTTAACATAGCTATTGAAAATGGTCATTTATAGTTGATTTACCCATAAAAAATGGTGATTTTCCATAGTTATGTGAGTTTACCAGAGGGTATTTGTCATCTTCCATAGCAGTGTGAAATTCCCAGAGGGTATAGCTCTGGACTACGAGAAAACCCGACTGATTCGTAGCGACTGAGCTGGAAGCGATCGACTGAGGTTTGCGCCGTGACTTTCGATGGTACCGGCCATGCGCATTTCAGGCATGGCGTTCTGGGGGTGACGGTGATGGCTGTGGTTGGCAACTGGGGCGTATTTTCCAACTACAAATGGGATAACCCATAATGGAGATGGTTGGATCACGTTATTTAAAGAACCCCCAAAGAAAAGTGGTAAAACCCTCTAGATTTGCTGGTGATTGAATTGAACCGTTTTGACACTTTCTGGGGGTTGCTATGATATGTCCAAATAGCACAAGGTGTGACCGATTTCAACTTGAAAAACATGCTGAGAGGATTTTTTACTGGTTTCACTTGGCAGCAGTGTAAACTGGTTTCTCTAGACGAGACACTCATACTGTCGGAACCAGTCCGACAAATCCAAGATTTCAGGAAAACTACTGATGTAAGTAGAGGGTTTGCAGCCGGACATGGCCGTATTTGGAAAAAATCGTACCGGACAAAAAAAATGTCAAAACCCGTACGGACAGAACATTTTGTCTTTATGGTTTTCCAGGTATATAGCGACCTCACAACGACCTCACCATGATGGGTAAGAGGAATCCCCAAATCACCGAACATTTCAGTTTTGTGCTTGACAAAACAATCCCCAAATAACCCCCCCTCAAAAAAATGTTCTTGACGTTGGTGCACAAAAAGGTTGCTGGCATCGTGATTCATCACGTTGCCGCCGCATCAGGAATCGCTACGTCCGCACTCCTGGCTTTGTGGAGGAGCTGGAAGCGAAAAAGATGTTGGGTGGCCATTCTGCGTCAACCTGGGGGATCTTTGACAATTTTTCCCTCAAAAACTGGGGAGAAGCCATACATATCATAAATTCAAAGGTATAAACGGTATAACATTTCAATCTTCATCAATCTTCCAATGAAGGCCGGGGGCAAATCCCTCATTTCTGGCAGAATTTGTCACGCTTCCGAGGCTCTACCGCGGCCAATTCTCGCAGAAGTCGGGTGGATTTTTGGCCAATGCAGCTGGGATGTCGATAGATGGCTGGTGTGGTGAAATGATCTATCGAATGGGGTACCCTCTGGTAAACGTTTACAGTTTGCGAACTTGAACATGGCCATAGAAATAGTGGATTTAGCCATTAAAAATGGTGATTTTCCATAGCTATGTTACTTTACCAGAGGGCATATCTGCTTAACCAGTCTTTTTTTGAGGATCCAACCTATTTTCAACAGTTTCCATGTGCTGACTTGGCCAGGCCAGGCCATGTTGGTGGGTGATGCCAGGCTTTTGACATGAGGGTCAAGAACCTGGCCAACACCAACGTGATGCATTGGGCAGGCAAGCGAAGCCGCGGCGCTTCGCCGCACCAGCTGGGTGTCCGTGAAGAAAAAGCTGGGCAGATTTACCGGATTTACCCAACAAAAGTGGAAAAAAACAAGTGGACCAGTGGACGATGATGATAAAAATAAAAACATATAAGACACATAGGACCATACGTAGGTTTATGTTGGTTGTATCCATACTCTTCAGCTCCAATGCAGCACCAGCGCCAGGTCGGCTGTTCGCCCTGTGGGAAGGTGGCCTGCCCATGGAGCTGCTTGGCTAGCTGTAGAATTTCCCAAGACTACATAGCCAGATCCAACTGAACCACGTCCAGTTGACTCCTGTGGCTTGTTGTTTCGGTTATGCCATGTTATGCCCTTCATGAGTTGCGTGGGTTAGATCCCAGACTCACTTGGGTTTCTGGCAAACATCGTCCACTTGTCGTTGGATGGAGATATTTCCGACGTTGATCCACTGAGTGATCTGTGACCCACACACCCCTTTGGGATGACGTCTATAGACCCGGCTTAAGGGAAACTTTACAGGGACCCCAAACAACTCCTGTGTCCTGCAAGTTCTTTCCGCAAAACTCGTGGGTCCATTAACCTCAGGTGTGACCCTCATGGGTTTGTCAGAACATTTACATGGACACACCTTAAATCCACAGGTAAACCTATGGTCCAAAATCCATCATTTTCCCCGAAATGGTCAACTGGTTGGTGGTTTGGAACATTTTTTATTTTTCCATTCAGTTGGGAAGAATAATCCCAACTGACTTTCATATTTTTCAGAGGGGTAGGTCAACCACCAACCAGGTTTTTTTATAACCAGTGGGTAAATCTTTAGGACATATTTAAAATCAATAGAATCAAAAATCTGTAGGACATACTTAAAATCTTTAGGAAATACTTAAATACCAGGTTAAACACCCCAACCAGGTTGAGGGGTCGCAGCCCAGATCTGGCTGAGGTTGGATCCTTTGAGTTTGAGCACCAAGGGCTTCTCCGACTTCAACGGATCTTTGACAAAGAAGGACACCTTCACCGCGCAGCGCGGCCAAGTCCGGAGTTTTTCCAAAAACTGTGGTTCAACCAATGGAAACATGGACAAACATGATACATACATATATATATATATAGATATATATTAATAATGATAATAATAAATAATAATAATAATAATGATAATAACAATAAATGATGATAATAATAATAAATGATGATAATAATAATATAATAATAATAATAATGATAATAATAATAATATATAATAATAAATAACACTAATAATAAAATAATATACATATATATATAAATAATAGCTAAGTTATTTCTCATTGCCATGTTTGATTACCGGAGGGTAAACTCGCTGGTTTCAAGCAGCAAAAACCAACAAAATTATGGGGTTGTGGCTAAAACTACCAGACTATACACCGCTGAAGTCGAAGATGGAATCCCGCCCAAGATGATGATTTATTATTGGAAATTCATGGAATCCAACCCCCTGTTATTTTGGGGTACCATTGCAGGTATAGATGGATATAGGTAGCAATCCTTGGGGGATCCACGTGAGTTAATTTCTAGAACTTGGGGCTGTTGTACTGTACCACAGTACTAAAGTTACTAAAGTGTAAGTCACAACTCTTCATCAACAGATGGGCTTGTAGGAACATCGGGAAACTCTACTTCCAATGGACTATGATCTTTTTTGCATAACAAAACATGGTTGTTGGGGTAGGAGGATCATCCCACGAATCTTAACTGGTTAGCAACGAATCTTTTAGTAACTCCCCATTCAGTGGCTTATTTTGTAGATGGCTAAATAGCCAAACATTGGGTCAGAAAAACCTCTGAGGCATCCGCGTTTCGATGCTAAGACCGTGCGTAAGGCTGGCAGCTGGCCTGGCGATGTTGGCAACACTGGAAATCCTTGGACTTGGGAAAATCGATGGTTTCCGGCAAAAAGTTACGCTGAAACCAAGGAAAAACCAATTCCTACTGTGGATGGGCCAGCGATTCATCCGAATCACCAGTTGAAAACGGTGGTTTTTCCATCCCATCATTGATAGGTCAACCATCCCAGGTGCAGGATTTCGCTGGCCCATCCACAGCAGGTTGAAGGAAATTCCAGGCTGCGCTCACGGTATTTCCAACGTATTTGGAGCGCCCCAGGTGGGATTCCAGTATCAGCCAGATCCTGTGGCCGGCATCACCAACATCTCCTTCTGGGAGTTCGCGCCTGAAGGTTGGCGGCCTTGATAGAACCATTAAAACATACCCTTGTTGAGTTACGAAAACATTATACTAGCTGGGTGATTGAGAATTATCACCAGTATTTCATGGGCAAGAACGGGTATTTTGAATGGCTCAGTAGGTGTTTCGCCCCAGCCTGGAAGGCTTTGATTTGGTGCAGCGCGTGGATGTGGAAGTGCCTGGCTTTGGCTTCTACCACGTGGTGGCTGGCATGCTTGGAATATGTTGGTGAACTGAATCCTTGTGGGAAAATCGTGAATGTTTAGTGAACCTAGATTCAATAGAAACTACCGGTAACATGGCAACGGACAATCATTTAGTTCCATGATTTTCCCATTGATAGGGAGTTTCCCAGCCATCCATGTTGCATTACCGGAGCAAGTCAATTTGAATCCTCTGTTTGCGGCTGAAGTTCCCACCCGGAGGGGTGGTATCCCCTGCCAGGATTTCTTGGTAACTGACAGCTACTACATCCTCAGTCTGGGGGCTGGAGGGCAGCACAGTTTCTGTATCAAGTTCTAAGGTCAACCTGGCTCCACAAGAAGAGCAGGTGTTCGAAAAGAGATTGCAAGTTTCAGTGCATTTTCTTGGCAGGGACTCCCCGAAAACACTCCAACCGCTGGGTCACTGGTTGCATTTTCCCCCAATACTTTGCTCTTTGTCCAAACCCGCAAAAATTACTTCAAACTGAGTTGGTCCTTAGCAAAACCTCCATGTTTAAACCCATGGAATCATGGGGAACTTTGGAAAAAGGACAACACCAGAGGCTTTTTTTTTGGGTCCGTTTCTCCAGCCCTAAGGTCGCGCGCCTGTGGAGATTTCTCCGCAGCGCGGCTTGGAAGGATTACTCGGCTTCAGGCGGGTGGGGAGTGAGTTGGTCAAATGTTGGGTGATGGTATGGCGAACAAAATCTCAAGATTTGTTTTTTTTTGAAAGGGGGAAGAAGGAACTATATCCCATGATCCATGATTTGTCCATCATTTGGGAGCTCTCATCATCTATCATTTAAGGCTACAAGTAGTTGGAACATCATCCATCATCGATAGCAACCTCAAAAATAGACATCGAACAGCTACAACTGGAAATGGTGGAAGAAACATCAGGAAGCATCATCCACAAGTATCTACAACATCCCGGCAGGCAAGGTTTTTTGGGACCTCTATTATGGAGTGACAAGCGATTATACCCCCATTACACCAGAGAATAGGTTGATATACCCACTATACCCATTTATATCCATACGTATATAGTATACCCATAATGCAATTGGTTTATGGGAAAATTTTCAGGCAACCCTATATTTAATGGCAAAAACCATGGTTTCGGGTAGAGATTATCCCTTAAACCAATCCAATGAATCATGTACCCATAACAGGCCCCAAGTTGCTATAACTTCCATTCCCTTCAACCGAAGAGGTCTATGGGTGAGTCCATCGACTTCGACGAGCAGCAGCCTACGCAGCTGGTGTTGGTGCCCGTTGATGGCAACAGCAAAGGTGCTAGGAAAGTGTGACAGCAGCCAGTGAACACCAGCAAGTTTCACCAAAAAGGACGATTTTTTTTGGGTTGATTTGATTGATTGAATTGGGGACTATTTGGGTTGATTTGGGACTGCTGTCTTTTTTTCTCTTTCTTTCGTTTGATTTGGGTTGGTGAGTTGGAGGAAGAAGCCACGTATCATTCCTGTGGCCTCTGTTTGAAATCTTTGCGAAACAGATTGAATCCATTTGCCTGCAAGCAAAGACGTTGTGTCCCTTTGATGTGATTTTGTATTCACCCACGCATCCTTTCCATCCTCTGTCAATGGCACAAGGTACCTCGCGATGGTTCCGAAGCGAGGCCGGCTGTAGCCTCTCCCAGTTGCGTGGCATTGCCCTTCCATGGTCTTCGGGTTCCCATTGACTAAAAGATCAACATCCACATGTTTCCAACATCTTCTGTACTTGGTGGTTCATCTCAGTTATAACCTCAGTTATAAGTAGGGTAAGTAGAATTGGTCCAGATGGAGTCCAGCTATAACTGGGGTGAACCAGCAATGTCAACATCCTGCGCACAGATATGTCGACCTGGACACACACTTCTGCTTCCACTATGCCAATGGCTTTGAAGAAGACGAGAAGTTGATCCTGGATTTCGTTGCTCCGCTGCAACTGGGGTGATAGGAGCAGCAGGTCCCGAAACGGCACGTTTATAAGTCGGCTGAGGTCAAGATTTAGACTTTTGTTTCATTTTACGGTATAAATGGCACATTTTAAGGCACCTTGCTTGATAGGGTCATTCTGGGGGTAGCCATCGAGGTCCGAACGCCCAGTTTGGAGCTGGGGAATGCTTCGGCCCAGCAGAAACCTGTGCCCTGGCTGCACCTGCAGGTGCCATTGGACTTGTGACGTGCTTCATGTGGTTTCAACTATTTCAATTCTATATGTTCCATTTGATGATCTCAAGGTATAAATGAATTTCATTTACACTCATGGTTGTAAAAGAGGTTGACAATTTCTCATCGATATGTTGTGTAGAGTATCATTTTTCCAAGATCTGTTATCTAGGAAGGTTTTTTTCCTTGCTCCTGTGATGAAGTATGTTTTCACAAGACCAACAGATCTCATCGCATTTCTTTTGGGGGGGGTTGAGCGTTTATCATCCATATGTTATGTACAGTATCATTTTTTTCCCCAAAAAACAGATCTGGTTATGATACATATTTGTTTTTTCTTGTTTTTTAGGGCGTTGACAGTTTATCATCCATATTTTCATCCATACGTTTATCATCCACCGTTATATTATCATCCATATATTATGTATCATCGATCATCTTCCCATCATATTTGCATAATAGTCTCATTAAATCACAACACAGATCCATATTATCATCCATATACTATCCATAAAATCCAAAAAATCCATAAAAACCACTAGTAATCCAGATTAAATCACTATTTGATCCATATTATCATCCATATGGTGATTTAATGAGACTATTATGGTGCTAACAGATCTCAGTCACTGTCATAACTTGTCCGCCAAGTTGTGGGAAGTCATGGAGCTTGAATCCTTGGATCCCAACCGCTTCACGCGCTATGAGGTGGAAAGAAGTGCTTTTGTTCGATAGGGATGGTGCTATGGATATGGATTAATGGGTTTTATGGATGATAATAGTCTCATTAAATCCACCATATGGATGATAATATGGATCACATAGTGATTTACTATGGATTACTAGTGATTTTTATGGGATTTTTGGATTTTATGGATAGTACATGGATGATAATACGGATCTGTGGTGTGATTTAATGAGACTATTGTGCACATATGATGGGAATATGATGGATATGATGGGAATCAATGGGATTTTTTCATAGGGATTTCATGAGAATATCATGGGAATCTTGGATTGGTTTGTTGGGGAAAATCTTGGAAACCCATGGTAAGAAACCCATCCTGTAAATCCCTTGAACCAATTTTCGTGACTTAAATATTGGAAACATCATCTACACAAATTGTGTCATCAAACATGGCACGAAAAAACCAATCAAATTAGCCTCTGGCAATGACTGTTACATAGCTATTGAAAATGACCATAGAAATAGTGGATTTTCCATAGTTTTTGGTATGTTTACCAGAGGGTAGCCCATGAAAAGTTGGATGATTTTCCCACGGAAATGACAATGAATCGTTCGGGAATTTCGCCAGCGATGTTTGATTACTGGAGGGGAACCATGAAAAATTCAGCACAGAATTTTGACCGGTGGAAGCAACATGTTGTTTTTTAGGGCTCCAGGCCGAAAAACATTGATGGGAACAGCTTCCAGACTTGAGTTATGGTCATTTCTTCTTTCCTGGAAGCTTAATCCCATCCCTCCCGATCCCCTATTGGGTTAAACACCCCCATGGTTCTTGTCCCAGTCATATGTGGTTTCATCCTCTACATCCACCATGGAGACTCTGGGGGGTGTGACTCGTATGGGGATGGGATGGTCTTCCATTAACATCCCATTTAGACCTCCGTCACATTATGTATCCATAGATGATTTTCCCCACTCTTATAGCTATATAGTATAGATAGTATATAGCCATGGTATTTCCACTGAGCTCCTTTCGTGCACCATGCTCCTTGCCTGCAGATTGATAAGTCCACTGGTAGCTGGACGAAGCAAGAGCCGGGACCTCTGCAGGATGGTGAACTGTGACCACCGGGGGGCAAGCCAAAGTCATGTATGTAGTCTGTCCAATTATACATTGGATAATCATTGGACAATGATTGGATAATCCTTGAATAATGATTGGAATATATATATATATGTATATATATGTATATATATATGTATATATATATATATCGTTAGCAAGTGTTTATCAACGATGATCCAATCTTGGGGATGCTAGCGCGACCCAGGGCACTCAAGTCAGCATTTTTCTAAATCATCAACAGAACTCAGAAGATCAAGGTTTTTGTGGGTGCTTGGCAGACTGAGCATGAAGAGACACCATATCTAAAGCCTGCAAGGTGAGACTGAATAATTAGATAGCTAAGTTGACTTATAATTTGGTTAACTTGGGTTTATGGGGGGATATACTTGGTGGCTCATCCCACTTAGTAAGTAGATTATAACCCCAGTTATAAATGGGATAAGTAGGGTTAATCCACTTATGACTGGGGTTATAACCTACTTACTAAGAGGGATGAGCCACCAAGTAACATGATATAAATAACTATAGTTAATGGATTCATAAAGCAACAACCACAACCAAAAGGCCTCACCTTGCGACTCCCGCTCATGCTGATCATGCTGACCATCCTCCAGACCAAGGCTCTCAGATCAGCATGTGGATTTTCCGAGCATCAACCCGGCCTACAGCACGAAACCCTACCGTTTTGCATGGTGCGTAGGGGACTGAGACTGTGAGTTCTGGCAGAGTTTTTTGGAGTCCAGGATGCTTCCAGTAAATGAAAATGAGATTCTTTTTCTGCTGAAGACTCATGTCTTTTTTGAATCACTTTGCGGTTGTTGGTTCTCGGTTGTTGGTTTCTTTGTTGGATCAGGCCTTCCCAAAAGCAGCTTTGTTGGTGGCTGCTATCCCCAAGGATTCAACCACCGTCGCTCCGAGTGTCCCAGGCGACCAGCGCTTTGGACGGAGTGACTGCACCCTTGCAGGGTCTGGTGAAGGTCGATGTGACAGGGAAGGAGCCGCAGCAGATTTGGTTGTGGGGGGTCCTGGCGGAGTTGGTGGTCAAAAAAGTGGGGTCCGATAGCAGGTCAAACGGTTTGTCTGAAAACAGGGGAGCCCCAATCCAGGGAGTCATATGTCGAAAAAAGGCTACGATGACGCCTGTGATATGCGTGATTTGTTGATTCTGCCTGGATATCAAAATCGCGGGCACAAAAGTGGATGGTGTTGGAAATGCCAAAGCTGCGAGCTCAGGAGTGTGACAATTTTGGCGGCCATGATCCCCTCTGGTTTGGGGTGGTTAGACCAAGTTAGTGAAAGAGGAGCTGAATCCTGTATGAATGGATTCTTTGTAAGTTGTGGGAAAGGTGGATGGTGGCATTTGAAGGCTGAGATTCGTGGCATTTGAAGCGTATTGGCATCGTTTTGCTTCCCGTTAGAAATCGCTTGAGTATTATGGATTGCAGTGCCGAGATGTGCCAAGCAGGTGCCTGGGATAGCAAACCTGCCCCAACACATCATCCCCCAAATCACTAGAAAATGGGTGGTAACGGTGGTAACCATCATTTGCAGTCATGGTAGGTTTATGGTGTTGGGTTTCTCACATTACACTGCCCTGAAATCCCCAGGGCCCAGGGAATTTTGTGGCACGGGCCATATCCACGACGGGTTTTTGGGACGTTCTGAGGCCGGAGGCTGCGGAGTTCATTGGTGAGGTGATCTTCTGTCCTGATGGTGGAGATGCTGAGGCAATGGGAATCAATGGGATGATTTTAAAGGGATTCACTAGGGTAAAATTCAATGGGATCATCCGAGGGCAGAGGGCCGTAAAAAGGGGTATGATTGAACCACCTACAAGATCCTACAAGTGCATCATCTTAACAACTCAGGGTACATGTGGACTTGAAGGCTTTGGGGTCTACATATCTTACTGAGCTGATGACGGATTGCAGTGCATCAAACTTGTTCTTTGTTTTCTCGTTCAGTGGCAGAAACGCTGAGTTCACATATAGTTCATATACCCTCTGGTAATTTAACATAGCTATTGAACATGGCCATTTATAGTGGATTTACCCATTGAAAATGGCGATTTTCCATAGTAATGTTAGTTTACCAGATGGTAGTGGTCTTGGAATCTCTTGGGATCAGAATGAAGACCATATCAGACACCATGCGATCACTGTCTTCACCATAGGCATATCAGTGATCTGATGGTCGCGGTCCGGCGGTCGCACCAGAATCAGTGGATCCCACACCGAGGACGATGGCTACCTCGTGGGTATTTCAGTGGACGGCCGGAAAAAGAGCCCAGGCACTCAGATGCTGCCAGATGCCTGCTGCGAATGGAGCTGGTTACTAAATTCCTGCAATCCCAGTTTCGATCTTGTAATTTCTTTATCTCTCTTTGCCTTAAAAATCAGAACACGCCCAGAACAATCAACCAGCACCTTTGACAGAATCGCGGCGTCGCTTATATGTACATGCATCTATACACACGCACACATTAATACCCCTGCATACAAACAATTCAAGAGACTTATCATCAATTTGGCTGTTATTTGAGAGTGATTTTCGGGTATCCTCCATGGACAATGCCATCTCAAAGGATTGGATGGTTTTTACCCGGTCACCTGCATGTCTATTGAATCGTTCGGTTGCTTGGAAAATCATTCCGCCAAATATCATGATCCATTGAACTGGTTGATTTGAGATGGATTTGTTATGGCTTACATTGTTTGAACCTATAAATGATCCTATTTAAGCTGGATTACTTCAGTAGCAATAACCAATGGTTTTGATGTCTGCTGCCTTTGTTTGGAAGATCATCCCAGTGACTGGCAACTTCCCATTGAGGGACGGCCCGGGACGGCCCCAGGTTCCGACCTCTTGGTCTTTGACGCGCGGGACATTCGGGACGGCCCAATCTGTGTCTCGACACAGCAATTGCCATGGCTGCTATGGTTGGTTGAGAACCACGGTACCAGTTGCGACCAGAAATAGTAATCAATGTTGATCCATATATATATATATATATATACACCATATTAACCCATGATATATTATCCCATCTATATCCATATAAATCACTATTAATCACTATTAATCACTACCAGTAGTACCGCACGGTCGGCGGTGGCGGAAGTTTCAAGGATAGACAACTTTTTTGGAGAGGTGAGTTGTTGTGATGTATGGATGGCAGAGCGAATCCACTGATGTAGTGCTGGTGTAATTGCAGTTG
The DNA here is from genome assembly GCA_947184155.2 of Cladocopium goreaui. NCBI lineage: Eukaryota > Dinophyceae > Suessiales > Symbiodiniaceae > Cladocopium > Cladocopium goreaui. The sequence continues at coordinate 120,906 of CAMXCT020001651.1, read as the reverse complement.
CAGTTGTAGTTGTGTAGTGTTGTGTAGTGTGGTGTAATGCAGCGTAGTTGTAGTAGTTGTAGTTGTAGTGTAGTTGTAGTTGTAGCTCTAGTAGTAGTGTAATTAGTGTAGTGTGGTGTAGCTGTAGTTGCACTTGTACTTGTAGTAACGTAGTGCAGTGTAGTGTAGTGTAATTAGAGTAGCGTAGAGTAGCGGAATGTCATGTAGCGCAGTAGTAGTTGTAGCTGTAGCTGTAGTCGTAGTCGTAGTTGTAGTGCTGTGTACTGTAGTGTAGTGGTGTGCGCTGTAGTGTAGTGTAGTATAGTATAGTGTAATTTATGTACTTAGTGTAACTAGTGTAACTAATCTAGCGTAGTGTAGTCTAATGTAGGGTAGTTGTAGTCGGAGTTGTACTTGTAGTTGTATTTGTAGTTTTAGCTGTAGTTGTAGTTGTGGTTGTGCTTGTTGTAGTGTAGTTGTAGTTGTAGTTGTAGCTGTAGTTGTTGTGGTCGTGTTGTGAACGTCCAAAATTCATCCATCCCCATCATGTTTTCCCCATCAGACCATCAGTCAGCAGGACATCATCATCATCCAATCATCAACATCATCATCATCCTCATCATCCTCATCATCCTCATCATCCTCATCATCCTCATCATCATCATCATCATCCTCATCATCCTCATCATCCTCATCATCCTCATCATCCTCATCATCCTCATCATCCTCATCATCCTCATCATCCTCATCATCCTCATCATCCTCATTCTCATCATCACCACCATCATCACCATGACCATGACCATGACCATGACCATGACCATGACCATCACCACCACCACCATCATCATCATCATCAGCATCATCATCATCACCATCACCATCACCATCACCATCACCATCACCATCACCACCATCACCATCACCACCATCACCATCACCATCATCATCATCATGATCATGATCATGATCATCATCATCATCATCATGATGACCACCACCATCACCATCATCATCATCATCATCATCATGACCATCATCATCATCATCATGATGATCATCATGATGATGATGATCATCATCATCATCGTCATCATCATCATCATCATCATCAATCATAATCATACATATGTTGCATTGCCTTGAACATCTTGCGCACGGACAATTGCTGCATTGGGGGGTCTCACTTGCTGGACCAAATAGATATTGCAACCCTACAACCGCTCGTACCCCCCCTGGCCTCAAGTCTACCTTTTCGCCCACGTGCATCTTCTTTCTTCTGACCCTTTCTCTTCTCTGATCTTCTTTCTTCTTCTCTTCTCTTCTCTGATTCTTCCCACCTCTGCTTTTTCATCTGTCCATATTGTCGTAGTTTGACTTCTAAACTTCCTTCGACTATGGTTGATAGGGAAATCCATGGTTTCCTGTAGATTTTTACCTCGAATCATCCCAATGACTCAGAATCTCTATGGTTTTGAAGATATCGGGCGAAAAAACCGTCGAAACCTCTATTTAGAAATGTAGAATACTAGGGGTTAAATCCCCTATGAGTTGGGATAAATGCCCTTCAACCCCCAAGTATGTCCATCACATTCAAGTGGTCGATTTTCCTATCCAAATCTCAGTTGAGTTAGCTGGATTTCCCAGCAGAGCTGAAAAACGAAGGACCCGTCCGGCACCCGACCCGAGGTCGTTTGCCGTTGCCGGCCTTCATCCCCCACGCCTTACATGGCAGTTACGTGCCGGGCCTGGTGCCGAGTGCCGCTGAGATCCAAGCAGCGTGGGAGGAGACGCCCACATCTCTTTGAGGGCCAAAAGCCTCGAAAGATGGCGATTTTTGCCTCGACAAATTGGGATACTGTCTAGGGGGGTTAATAAACATGCCGAGATTTTTTAATTACCAAAAATACGGGGATATCACGTGATCTAAATGATAAATTATGGTCGAGTGAGGATTAGTGAACGTATTCAGATGAATTCGGAGAAGGGTCGAACTTTTCGCACTGGGATTTTTCGACCTTGCCGCGTTGGCAGAGGGCTCTCCCGTGCTTGTAGATCAATTTTTTTAATGAAATGCTTCCTCTCAAAGAGAGGAGGATTTCAACAGGCTCAGCAGGCTCCGCAGGCTCCGCAACACAAGTTTGGAGGAAAGAAAAATGGGATCAAAACCTAGTACGCCATGTTACCATATTGTGGGGGGATGAACATCGATGACTACGAGGCTTCCCTAGCTTCTTGTCCTCGCTCTTGCGACTTGCTTTCTGCCTTTGCCCCCTTCTTTTTTTTGCCTCTTGCTTCTGTGTCTTGCTTGCTAAAGTTTCTTGCTTTTGCGACTGGTTTTCTTCTTGCAACTTGATTGCTTCGCCTTGCTTCCAGCTTCTTGCTCTTGCGACTCGTTTGCTTCATCCATCTCTTGCGCCATCTCTTGCTACCCTCTTCTCTGACGCGCTCCCCTTGCTGGCGGCAGGGGCCGGCGGATATTGGGGTCCATTTTTGGTTGTATTTATTATTTATTGATATGATGGAATCACAATACTCAAAACTGAGTGCCAAGACCAACGCGGTCGATTTCGCCCTCAACCCAGGGCTCAACACCTCGGCAGACCTTTCATCCATAAGCCTAAACAAGACAAGGCATAGCCGCAAGATGCTGCACGTGTTCATGTTCGCGCATATCACTGGCATCCATTCGAGCTTAGTCTTCTTCCATTCCTCTCCCATGTGGATACAGGGCTTGAGTCTTACCTCCTCTGTTGCAAGCCTGTGCCATTACTCAACAACTACGGGACAACCCTTCATTATCAGCAATGCGGTGGCCCGACACTTGTCGTTGAACATGATCAGAATGTTTGATGAGAGGAAAATTCAATCGACGAATCCCAATTTTCTATAATCTTCCATACTTCCATCTCCATGTTGCAGGGTTAAATCATGTTAAGTCCTAATTTTCCACGGTTTTTCCGTGGCCGCGGGGAAACTTGGTTAACTCTCCATTTTCCATCTCAATGGACACATCCACGGCCTGCTACCCTCTTGCGGCCCAAGCGGACCTTCACCCCTTTTGGGTGAAACCCCGGTTTTCCGGTGCCGGGTGGGAAGCTAAACTGGGTGGGTCACAGGAGTCACAAGTCACATGGGTTTGTCTCAGCATTTCGACACTCCAAATTTGATGGTTTCTCATAGATTCTAAGATCATTTTTCCCCATTTGAATGAGCATTTTGTGGATTTTTGAGATCTACAAAATTATTGAGGCGCTATGTTGAGACAAAAAAGGACACACATTTAATGATGCCTGAGGTCTGTTGCAATGCAGAGTCCCCGTGCTTTGCTCAGCTCGGTTGTTGGAACCACCACTTTTGAAGCTCTGAGACAAAGGGTCTTTGGAAGGTTTCCCCAAATCAAAGAATAGGCGCCAACCTGGCTTTATAGTGCCATTTAGCATTTCCAGCGCAATGAATATCTTATGATTTTCCATTTTTTTCGTGGACAGCCATTCTTAAATGAGAACCAGAATCATGGGGTAGGAACATCTCGAAGTTGGGACCCAGATATCTTGCAGTGGGCTGTTCCCTTTGCTTTGAGCACTGGATCTCATCCCAAAAAAACACACAGATTTTCTGGAAATCGATCCATTTTCCCAGCTATAAACCTCGATTTATTGTGGATTTCCCAGCCATTTTTCGATGATTTTCCAGGCATTTTCCCATTGTTTTCTGGGTGATTTCTCAGTGATGTTGGATTTTTTGGAGGTTGGGACCAGGAGGCCGCGACGCTGAGGCCTGAGCCAGTGGATGATGTTTAAAGGTTCTACACTATCATTGACCTATGGGGATTATAACATTATGATTATCATTAATCTACGGGGATGATAATTATGATCACATATACTAAACATAATATGGGTTTTTCTATGCTTTTCTTAAAAGGTTCATCCAGAATGGGTATGCCTATTGGTTACTGTACTGAAAAAACATATGTTCAATCCGCACTATCATTCACCCATGGGGATGAAACATCATATTGCCATGAATAATGGGAATAATTACCAATCATTCCCATAATCATGATGATCCCCAACATAATTTATGTGGATGATTATACATATATACGTATACAATCGTATACATATATACGTATATATACATATATATACATAGATAGATAGATAGATAGATAGATAAGATAAGATAAGATTAGATTAGATTAGATTAGATAGATAGATAGATAGAATAGAATAGAATAGAATAGAATAGAATGATAGATAGATAGATAGATAGATAGATAGATAGATAGATAGATAGATACATATATACATACATAAATAAATAAATACATACATACAGACAGACAGACATACATACACACACACATACACACACACATACACACATACACACATACACACACATACACACATACATACATACATACATACATACATACATACATACATACATACATACATACATACATACATACATACATACATACATACATACATACATACATACATACACATTTACATATACATATACATATACATCTACATCTACATATACATATACACATATATATATATATGTATATGTATATATATATACACATATATTCTCAATTGATTGGTAACGGGCCCACCTGTTGAACTCCTAGGTGTCCTCACCTAAATGACCTTGGTGACCTCACCAACTTCTATGAAATTCCCAAATGGCTGCCACGCCAAACAATCCTCAAGCGGCCACGCTTGTTTTCATGGCTCGAAGCGATCCCGCCACGTCCCACCCGCTTTGGGCCGCATTGCATGTGTACACACGGAACTTGGCAAGTTGACCAGGCAGTCTGAAGGAAAAAGGGATGAACATGTGAATGCTGGATTGACATTCCCAGTCTTTTAATTCGAAAGAATTTCCGCATTCGACATGTTCCAGTGAAATTTACCATTCACTTTCCCGCATGCAAATAGTAGTGCACTTGTGTCCCATGCTGTATACCCGCAATCATGACATCTCGATGTCCATACAAGTGGTCTTGCATTCCAGACTTTACCAAACCAGCTTCAAAAAAATCCTTGGCTTCCGTTTTCAAAAACCGTTGGACTGCGTGGAAGGTCAAACTTATTGTGAAAGTGTACACCAAAACTATTTCGAGCTGACATTGTGATATGCATTGTTCTCTGAGACGACTTGTCTTTTCTCAGAACTGGATGAATTAGACTCCGTTCCACGAAGCCAGCGAATGCGAGTTTTGGCATCGGCTCGAGTTTTCAACACTTGAGCTTCATCCTGCAACCTATAGTGTCCAAGACGAAGACACTCTCTCAACACTGTGCTGTCCATGATCTTAGTTAAGGAGTCTGCCATCTGAGCACCAGTTGGAACCCATCGGACCATTACACCAGTGGCTAGGTGTTCACGAATCAATTTGGCTTGCAGCAAGGTTCGAAACTCTGAGCATGCAGGCTGTGCAGTTCTACTGATTATATCATACAAGCTTTTACAATCCGTGCTAATGATACTATCGGCAAGACTTATCTTTTTACTTATCTCATGAGTGCGCATCAGCGATTCATTCGGTTCATCATCATTGTCTTCATCTTTGATTGCAGTAAAGGCTGGTGGAAGTTTCAACAAGGCTTGGTCACCTAATTGCCATTGGCATGCATGATCTATCAGCCATGCCCAAAAGAGACGAGCCCAGGCCAATGTGTCCACTGCTCCTGCCATTGCCATAGCCTCTGCTGAAAGTGTACTCACTGCTACCTTCTGGATTTTGCGAGATGACCACAAAATCGGATTGACTGGGCTACTCTGATTTTCTCCGATACACTTATGGGCAGTCATCAAAAGCATACCTTGATGGGAGGAATGATTCTTACTTGAAGCAAAAGCAGCATCTGAGAAAGATACAAATCTGATGTCCTGTAAAGGTATGGGTTGTATACGAAGTGCTGTATCTGCATGTCTTTTGGCTTCCTGAAGAGTACGATTTCCATCCATCAATGTTTGGACTACTGCACTGTTGATTTGACTCTGGAGAAATGAAAGTCTGCTACCCAAATCCGGTCGACTGTTTGTAGAAGCATACTGTAAACTCCCAATCAGTCCCCGCAGTTGTTGACGTTCATCTTCTGTCACTGGTTGTTGAGGATCATGACGGCGTTGACTGTTAACATGAATGGGTTCAATGGCTTTTACATATTTGGTTTGATCAACTGTGATTGAATGGTCTTGATGTTGTTGAATGTGTAAACCAGTGAAGGTGAAGTCTCGATCTTTGCGACTACCAAAAGGATATCTGGCTTCCAACTGTTTCAGTTTGGCATGGAACTCAGGTGTCCCGCAGCAAAGTCCATCATCGACATGAATCCCTATCAAGCCACAGGTTTGACCTCTCTTGTCCTGCAAAGTGAAAAGACATGGATCAAAGGGTGACTGTGTAAATTGTAGTTCAATGAGTGCCTTTTGAAATTCACGAAACCATAGCAACGGTGCATCCACTCGCCCATATGCTCCTTTGAGGAGTTGTACAATCTCGTTATCAGCTAACTTCATCTTGTTGCGTAGTTCGCTTGGTGGTTCTAACCCTAGCTGTCGAGAATCATCACTCCCTCGGAGAAAGGCAGTGCGGATGTCAAAACTACCGATATCCCAGCCAGAGCTAGCAGCAAATTGAAGGATGAGCATCCGAGCAAGTTTGGACAATGTCGGGCTATCTCTGTCAAGTTCACAGAGTTGTGGGTCTTCATACCCCAAAACAATCAGTCTTGCTTTTGGAGCTTTAGTTACCTTCTCGGTGTCTCCCATATCCTTCCATGTCAATAGCCAGCGGCATCGTAGGACATTCTCCTTTGGGATCTGATGTCGACAGATCTTCTGAATTGTTCCAGTGTCCAACCATGATTGGAGTTCTTTGTCTTTTGCCATGTCAAACAATTTTCGATCTTCTGCATTCAGTTCTTTCAGTTTCACCTCACTGCGCTGTTTCTTGGCAGAGGACACTAGAAAGGCCACTTGTTCTTCATGTTCGGCACCATGCATCTTAGACACATCATGAGCATCAAGTTCAATCTCCATAGTCCAACACTGATCACTGGATACCTGAAGCGCTTCACAATATAAATCAGCATCATCATCATCGGGCACAGGGATTTCAATATGATCATTCTCATGTTGTAGTTGTTCTTCAAGTTCTTCAGTTGGAACGATTGAAGGACTTCCAATTGATGGTTCTGGTTCAGTGGAATCCCGTATTGAAACCTGTTGTGATCCTGATGATTGGAAAGCCCTGGGTGTCTGTGCAGGCATCTCGGCAGTGTTCTCTATCATGACAGGTCGGACGTTTGGCTGCTCTTCTTTTGGGACAGCTCCGGATTTGTCAAGTGTCACTTCCTCTACCGCTGACAAAGGTCGTACTTGTTCAGGGGCTCCACGATACAGCCTGTTTCCAAAAACGGCCCACACGCATGTATCACCTTCTTGTTGGATCACTCTCATTGGCCCAATCCATTTCTTATTTTCCCTCCATAACATTATCCAGTCCCCCGGTTGATACCGTCCCCTATTTGGTCTAGTTCTCTGCAGTAGGGCTCTCCGACATGCTTGATCATTGTCCACTTTGACAAATGCTTGTCGAGCTTGTTCTCGTCGTGAGAGTTCAGCACGAAATCGAATTCCTTCAGGACTGTCCGTTCTTGCTAACTCGTGTGCTGAATCTGTTTCATCACTTACCACTGAACCTGGCTGTCGCTGTAACTTTCCAAAAGCCAAAACTTCCGGAGGATAACCCCTGTGTCGGGACCATTGATTCTTTGTTTGAGTTGCATACACTAATGCTTGTTCAAGTTGATCATAACATGTTATTGGTTCCTCATGATCCATCTTGGTCAAGATTGATTGCAAGATTCCCCCATGTCGTTCACACCGGCTGTTTTGCCAATGGGCTTCAGGGGGAATGATCCTGAGTTTGATTCCATGCTTCTGTGCAAACTCATGAACAGTCTCATCACAGAACTCTCCGGCAGCATCTAACACTAATTGACCAGGCGGTCCAGCCCACAACATCCAGCCTAAACTGAGAGCTCTAAGGGCATCCGCGGCAGTGCGGGCGGGTGCACAATATGCACTTTGGAAGGCTGTGCCATGATCCACCATGTGATAGAAATGAAACTGTGACCCCTGAGAGTTAGTCCATGTTATCCCATCCATAGCAACTATATCCCCAAAATCGAGTGGTTCTTTTATTGCACTTGGTCTTGGAATTGTTGGCGGCTGAGACTCTTGGCATGTTGAACATCGAATTTCAGGAATGGCCTTGAGGATGCGATCTTCACAACCTAATTGTCTGCACATGTATTCCAGTTTCTGTTGGCCAGGATGGCCCATGTTCCGATGCAATTTGAGGAGCCATTGCTGTTCTTCCTTTTCAAGTTCTAGAAACTTTGGTCCATGTTTTTGGCATGTCAAATCAACTACTACTCGATCCACCGGTTTCTCATCTTTGACACATGCCCCACCGGGAGTTAGTTCGGATGGAACTATCTCAACTGCTGAAGGTGATGACCGACTGCGTTTGAGTTGGTGCATTGCCTCGGACAAACTGGAATTACCATCTCCAGCTCTTTTGGTTGGAATGGCCTTCGTTTCGCTGGTTGCATCTGGATGTTCATTGTCGGCACCCTCTCTGGTCTCTGGCCAGGAGTTATATCTGGGTCTGGCAAAGATTGTAAGATTACATCGTGCAGGTGTACTTTGCCTTCGGAGTTGTCTGTAGGACAGGCGTTCCCAGTTTTCCCATTTGGGTTCCACCACAACATCTTCAAAACGTCTACGTATACAGATCATCTTACGCCAAGGAGCTTCACCAGGAATAAGTCGATTGTTGGGCCCTAGCATCCGGTCAGTTCCACGACAAACTACCACATGTCGTACTACATGGTCAGGACACAACGTTCGTACAGCTTCTAGGATGTCTCCCTGTTCCCACACTACAACTCCAACCCTCGGTGCTTTGACATCTACTGCTTTCATGACATCCAACCATTGGACATTTGGATGTCGAAGTGTGATCTGCATCGGCGAGCTTTTCTGTCCCAGGCGACGACGCTTTGTTGGGTGATCTGCCGGACCAAATTCACACTCGTCACTTGCTAGGATTTCACTGGGATGACTGTGGTTGCGTTTGATCAACACTTGACAAACCTGCCTAGCAAATTTTCTGGGATAGTGCTCGGTGAACTTGGATACTGCCATGCTTTGGTTTTGGAATTGAGTTGTACCTGCAATCTGATAGTGTTCATGAAGTCCAAGGCACCTTTGACCATCGAATGTTTGTTTCAACTCCATGGATGTAGTGCACACTTGAAGGCGTTTTCGTATTGGCATCCCTGTGACTGGCTCTTGTAATTTTCCCACCTTGCACAAATCAAACACACATGGTTGAGCTACGTTGAGCAGCGGTCCAACACTTGGCAACTTAAGCATGGCTGAGCCCTCTGGTTGTTCTAAGTGAAAATGTTTCTCAAGAGACACTTGATGTTCACACAAAACCACTCCGAGTGCCACCTGCCACAAGCGTTGTCGCCGATCATCCAACACCTTCTGAAGCGATTCAAGTGACCGTGACATGTTCATGGCTGACCACCTACACCATGGACCACATTCGGGTGAATACCATACATGTTCAGGTTGCTCAGCACACAGATATGCAAACAACTTTCGGCGGCCAGCTGTTGTTCCTAAGTCACCTGAAAACAGACCGAATCTTCTGGCTTGACCACCAAGGTTGTGGCATTGCTTTGTAAGTTCACTCTCGGGACCACACATGATTTCAAACAACTTCATTCTTTTGCCAGTGGGTCGGATGATTTGTCGTGCACTTGAGAGTTCTTTGCGAATGCAGTGAATCAACCTCTGACATTCTTTTTGAAACATGGGTACTTCTGTGGTTGACGTTGCAAACTCAAAATCCAACAATTCTACTGGAACTTCTTCACAACCTTGGACATTTGGCTCAGCTGACATCAGAGTTTCTGATGCTTGCTTGATTTTTCCTACATCTCGGCCTTTGGCTGTATCAGAAGACCTTGAGTCGACAGCTGCTGAAGGTGAGAGATCACCTGTGCCAGTGCTTCTTCCATGCGTCCCATGCGGCTTTCCATCTCGCTCTGATTGATCTGTATCTCTGTCATTTGATTGATCGGCCCTCCAGTCATTCGTTCCCAGTCTGAATCCTCCTGCTCGTCCACTGGTTTGGCCATACCCAAACTGGTTGGCTTCGCTTCCTCCTTCTTCTTGACATTCCCTTTGGTCTTGACCGTGGACGTCGGTGACTGATTGTCCTCTTGAATCATCATCTTGACATACTGGAAGTACTTTTGATGCGACGGTTTCTGACTTTCCTCGAATCTTGTCAGCATATAGCTGGTCCACTCCTTGTCTTGGAATGCCTGGGCAAAAGTCTGATTCATCTTGGCTTTGCCAAAATCGATCTTGGTTTCGGCCAAAATGGCTAGTGGGATCTTCTCGATCTCTTCGTCCTTGTTCTTGCCCATGTACGCTTGGAACTGTTTGTGCAAAGACATGGCTCTCAGTCTTGCACGATGTTGCACAGGGAGACACTTTTGAGCTCGTTACGACAGCTGTGGTATTCTGTACACTTGCATGATTGGTGAAGTTTGGGTCTCTTTCTGGCCGTTGCGCACTGTGACAACGAGTGTTCTGAACCTGTTGACCTGGGACCTCGACTGCAAGACTGTGACATGGTTTCATGACATCTTCAGAATTTGGACAGCTCTCCCTCACATTCTTTCCATTAGTGGACATGTCGTTTGAAACCTGCATGGAAAACTCATCACCTTGGCTTGTCGGTCGACTGGCCTTCGGTGTCTGTGCTTGGACTTGACAGATGGTGCTCTCTTGCGCTTCCCCCCATAAATCATTTATGTTCATCATCATCAAGTTCTTTTCATTATGATATACGGGGATATATCTCTGAAGAAACTTACTCCATAGGGTGCATTCATTGGCGTCAATCACGGCTTGGATTGTCTGCAGGAACTTGCTGGACAGGAGAAACGGTGTCTTACCGGGCACCACTGCGACACGGAACCATTGTCCATGTAATGGAAAATGAATTGCCACCTTGCTCTGCAGTGTTTGATGGTTGCCAAACCTGAAAATCAGATCTACCTCTTGGCGCTTGAGCTGACTTCTAATGCTTGGCTGCAATTGTTCCAACAATTCTTTGAGCTGATCACTACCAATTACGGACTGCGATGCACCAAGATCGACAACTCCGGTGGTTCCGGCAGAGCAAAACAAACTGTGGCATTCCGCGGATGCATCAGCCTGGCAGCTAGGCTTGACCAGGTTTGGTCGGTTCTCACACGGCTGTGTTGTTGGTGTTCCCTTCCTGGGCGCATATGAGAACATGTTGTATAGCTTCTTCTTCAGGCTATCTTGAAAGTTATACCCTTTTGCAATTCCCGTATTAATAACCCCAAAACACCATTCCAATAGGTTCCGAGATTCTGTTGGGTCATGCCATGGTTCCATGTCATCCAGCAGACTGAACGTATCGGCATCGTCATTGGGCTCGACAACGGTGACAGCGGCTGCTTCATGATCGATGACAATGGAGGTGGGCACCACATTCTTACCATCACTATTAGAAGTTTGGTTCAGTGGACACTCGGCCTTCCAATGGCCTTTGGCTCCACAGCGCCTGCATGAGCTTTCTGCAATTCTCTGTGCCAGTGACTTGGATCGAAACCCTTTTCCTTTCTGTTTTCCAAAGCCCTTTTTTCCAAAAGAACCCTTGCCTTTGCTGTGGCTCCAGAAACCTCGAGAACGTGTTTTCTCCACCAGTCGTTTCCTGGCCTCTTGGTATGATGAGAAAAATGCGGACAACTCACGATCCTCCTGTACACTGTCAACTACGGCATTCTCAAACTGGACTATCAAGGCTGAGTCTTCATCATCATGCATGCTCGGGTCAATTTCATCCTCATACCATTCCTCCCCATACCTTGACCAGTCATCATGTTGATCATCATGTTCTTCAGTGACAAAAGCTGTGTGATCATATGTCTTGAGCGTCTTGTCTTTCTTCCCAAACGCATATTCTTGAAAGAAAGAGGATCCTAACATGCGAACTGCTGCAGCAACTCGGGACATCTTCAATTATCTTCAATTCACCAGAATCTTCAGCCCCCGATTCTACCAGAATTCGCTTCTTGTCATCCCCAGTCAATCGGCTTCCCCTCAGAGTGATGTACGCCTGCAACTCAGCTAAGGACATCTTTTTCGCCAGGAGTTCTGACCAAGCCACATCGGCTCGGGCCAAAAATGAATCAGCAGTTTCGTCCGGCTTCTGTACACATCGAAACAGGGCCTTCTCGGCAATCTCAAAACGTTTCTCTAACTCCACCTGTCCAAAATCCTACCAGTGACACAATCTTCTCAATCCCTTTTTGATCACCAGTGAAAATTTCGGCTTGATGAAGTTGTAGCTTTTGAAATGCAGATCCCTTTGTGTTGAGCACAATACGTGTTGCTAGCTCGACCAGTCTGTTTTCTGGCCATGCTTGCAACAACAGCTGAATTTTCTGACTCCATGTCTCTACACTATCCACTCCAGGGTCATATGAAGGCACAAGTTGTGCCAATTGCGTCTGTACACTTTCCTTTTGACCATCACCTGAAGCAGCTTCCGTTGCCCCCTCAGGCATAGTAGCTTGCCCTGCCTTGTCGGCCAGGGCTCCGCTACCAATCTCAATTGATTGGTAACGGGCCCACCTGTTGAACTCCTAGGTGTCCTCACCTAAATGACCTTGGTGACCTCACCAACTTCTATGAAATTCCCAAATGGCTGCCGCGCCAAACAATCCTCAAGCGGCCACGCTTGTTTTCATGGCTCGAAGCGATCCCGCCACGTCCCACCCGCTTTGGGCCGCATTGCATGTGTACACACGGAACTTGGCAAGTTGACCAGGCAGTCTGAAGGAAAAAGGGATGAACATGTGAATGCCTGGATTGACAATATATATATACATATACACATATATATATATACATATATATATACATATATATATAATATATTGAGGATTATTATTGGAATCCCGTTCTTAATCAAGCAGGATACTGGAACGACAGAGGCTGCTTCAATGGGAAACACACCCTTTGCAAATCCAAGACCCTCATTGTGAATCTGGACACTGCAAATGGCAGAAGCCGTGAAACCCTGGATTGATCGACAAAACGGGAATATCGTTTAATGACATTTGCAGTAAATCAACATTAAATCCATATGTTCTATAGTCAATGACGCTGCTCTCTGGATTGGGAGCGCATCGCTTTTTCCATGTGGCGACTCACTTTCCGTCCGCCATCATTTGCAAACCTTTCAACTGACCAGGGCGGACGCACGCAAGGAGCCGGGAATTGTGAGGGCTGAGACGGGCAAACCTTGAGACTCTAAAAATCAGACAACTACCAAAGAATTCAGTGTGAATCAAACTTTCGATTTCAATTCGTTGTACTGACGATGCTCAGTACTGAGGGATAACTACACGTCTCCACAGAAGATTGTTTGGTATATTCTCGCAGCGTTTAAGGGTTCGGGCAACAGACTCTTGTGCATCGACAGTTGGAGGACTATGGTGGCTTTCCTCGGAGGACGAAAGATGTCTTCAAACAGAAAACCCAGAGGTGCGCAGTGCGCAGTGCCGTGGATTTTTTATCCATTCGACGTACGCCAAGTGGATCAAGATTGATGAGGATTTATAAAAAAATCTCGACATCCTTGCACTCCCACCTTATACCCCAAGCGTTTCATTCTTGATGTAACCATGCGTGAAGTGGTGAATTTTGGGTGGTCTACCCTGATGTTGTATGGGATTCAAACCACCTCAAACCCAAATTAGGTTTATCAAACGACACAATGAACCCTGTAGGTTGCCAACATACAGCGCCAAAGGCGGACCAGCAAGCCCCATAAAACCCGTCGGTTGCCAACATACAGCCCCAAAGGCGGTCCAGCAAGCCCCATAAGACTTGTAGGTTGCCAACGTACAGCCCCAAAGGCGGTCCAGCAACCCCCATAAGACCTGTAGGTTGCCAACATACAGCCCCAAGAGCGGTCCAGCAACCCCCATACGACCTGTAGGTTGCCAACATACAGCCCCAAAGGCGGTCCAGCAACCCCCATACGACCTGTAGGTTGCCAACATACAGCCCCAAAGGCAGACCAGCAAGCCCCATAAAACCTGTAGGTTGCCAACATACAGCCCCAAAGGCGGTCCAGCCCCATAAGACCTGTAGGTTGCCAACATACAACCCCAAAGGCGGTCAAGCAACCCCCATAAGCTGTAGGTTGCCCCAAAAGCGATCCAGCACCCCCCAAAAGACGATGTAGGTTGCCAACACACAGCCTCAAAGGCGGTCAAGGGAACCCCCAGAAGACCTGTAGGTTGTCCCAAAAGCGGTCCAGCAACCCCCAAAAGACACTGTAGGTTGCCAGCAAACAGCCCGAAAGGCCAAAAGGCCCTGTAGGTTGCCAACATACAGCCCCAAAGGCGGTCAAGCAACCCCCATAAGACTTGTAGATTGCCCCAAAAGCGGCCCAGCAACCCCCAAAAGACCCTGTAGGTTGCCAACATACAGCCCCAAAGGCGGTCAAGCAACCCCCATAAGACATGTAGATTGCAGCAAAACCGGCCCAGCAACACCCAAAAGACACTGTAGGTTGCCAACATACAGCCCCAAAGGCGGTCAAGCAACCCCCATAAGACTTGATAGATTGCCCCAAGAGCGGTCCAGCAACCCGCAAAAGACACTGTAGGTTGCCAACATACAGCCCCAAAGGCGGTCAAGCAACACCCATAAGACATGTAGATTGCCTCAAAAGTGGCCCAGCAACCCCCAAAAGACACTGTAGGTTGCCAACATACAGCCCCAAAGGCGGTCAAGCAACCCCCATAAGACCTGTAGATTGCCCCAAAAGTGGCCCAGCAACCCCCAAAAGACACTGTAGGTTGCCAAGATACAGCCCCAAAGGCGGTCAAGCAACCCCCATAAGACCTGTAGATTGCCCCAAAAGTGGCCCAGCAACCCCCAAAAGACACTGTAGGTTGCAAACATACAGCCCCAAAGGCGGTCAAGCAACCCCCATAAAACCTGTAGATTGCCCCAAAAGCGGCCCAGCAACACCCAAGAGACCCTGTAGGTTGCCAACATACAGCCCCAAAGGCGGTCAAGCAACCCCCATAAGACCTGTAGATTGCCCCAAAAGCGGTCCAGCAACCCCCAAAAGACTCTGTAGGTTGCCAACATACAGCCCCAAAGGCGGTCAAGCAACCCCCATAAGACCTGCAGATTGCCCCAAAAGTGGTCCAGCACCCAGCAAAAGACGATGTAGGTTGCCAACACACAGCCCCAAAGGCGGTCAAGCAACCCCCATAAGACCTGTAGATTGCCCCAAAAGGGGCCCAGCAACCCCCAAAAGACTCTGTAGGTTGCCAACATACAGCCCCAAAGGCGGTCAAGATACCCCCATTAGACATGTCGATTGCCCCAAAAGTGGCCCAGCAACCCCCAAAAGACTCTTTAGGTTGCCAACAAGCAACCCCCATAAGACTTGTAGATTGCCCCAAAAGCGGCACAGCAACCCCCAAAAGACACTGTAGGTTGCCAACATACAGCCCCAAAGGCGGTCAAGCAACACCCATAAATAAGACATGTAGATTGCCCCAAAAGTGGCCCAGCAACCCCAAAAGACACTGTAGGTTGCCAACATACAGCCCCAAAGGCGGTCAAGCAATCCCCATAAGACCCGTAGATTGCCCCAAAAGTGGCCCAGCAACCCCCAAAAGACACTGTAGGTTGCCAACATACAGCCCCAAAGGCGGTCAAGCAACCCCCATAAGACCTGCAGATTGCCCCAAAAGTGGTTCAGCAACCCCCAAAAGACTCTTTAGGTCAAAGGCGGTCAAGCAACCCCCATAAGACCTGTAGATTGCCGCAAAAGTGGCCCAGCAACACCCAAAAGACTCTGTAGGTTGCCAACATACAGCCCCAAAGGCGAGATTGCCGCAAAAGCGGCCCAGCAACCCCCAAAAGACCATGTAGGTTGCCAACATACAGCCCCAAAGGCAGTCAAGCAACCCCCATAAGACCTGTAGATTGCCCCAAGAGTGGCCCAGCAACCCCCAAAAGACACTGTAGGTTGCCAACATACAGCCCCAAAGGCGGTCAAGCAACCCCCATAAGACCCGTAGATTGCCCCAAAAGTGGCCCAGCAACACCCAAAAGACACTGTAGGTTGCCAAGATACAGCCCCAAAGGCGGTCAAGCAACCCCCATAAGACCTGTAGATTGCCCCAAAAGTGGCCCAGCAACCCCCAAAAGACACTGTAGGTTGCCAACATACAGCCCCAAAGGCGGTCAAGCAACCCCCATAAGACCTGTAGATTGCCCCAAAAGTGGCCCAGCAACCCCCAAAATACAGCCCCCAAGGCATTCAAACAACCTCCATAAGACTTGTAGATTGTCGCAAAAGTGGCCCAGCACCCCCCAAAAGACACTGTAGGTTGCCAACATACAGCCCCAAACAACCACCCCCCCCCCCCCCCCCCAACCCCCCATAAACAACACACAAGCAACATAGAGAAAAAAACAATGGCGGTCAAGCAACCCCCATAAAACATGTAGATTGCCCCAAAAGTGGCCCAGCAACCCCCAAAAGACACTGTAGGTTGCCAACATACAGCCCCAAAGACGGTCAAGCAACCCCCATAAGACCTGTAGATTGCCCCAAAAGTGGCCCAGCAACACCCAAAAGACACTGTAGGTTGCCAACATACAGCCCCAAAGGCGGTCAAGCAACGCCCATAAAACCTGTAGATTGCCCCAAAAGTGGCCCAGCAACTCCAAAAGACACTGTAGGTTGCCAACATACAGCCCCAAAGGCGGTCAAGCAACCCCCATAAGACTTGTAGATTGCCCAAAAGTTGCCAAGCAACTCCAAAAGACACTGTAGGTTGCCAACATACAGCCCCAAAGGCGGTCAAGCAACCCCATTAGACGTGTAGATTGCCCCAAAAGTGGCCCAGCAACCCCAAAAGACACTGTAGGTTGCCAACATACAGCCCCAAAGGCAGTCAAGCGACCCCATGAGACATGTCGATTGCCCCAAAAGTGGCCCAGCAACCCCCAAAAGACTCTTTAGGTTGCCAACATACAGCCCCAAAGGCGGTCAAGCAACGCCCATAAGACCTGTAGATTGCCCCAAAAGTGGCCCAGCAACTCCAAAAGACACTGTAGGTTGCCAACATACAGCCCCAAAGGCGGTCAAGCAACCCCCCATAAGACCTGTAGATTGCCCCAAAAGTAGCCCAGCAACCCCCAAAAGACACTGTAGGTTGCCAACATACAGCCCCAAAGGCGGTCAAGCAACCCCCATAAGACCTGTAGATTGCCCCAAGAGTGGCCCAGCAACTTCCAAAAGACCATGTAGGTTGCCAACATACAGCCCCAAAGGCGGTCAAGCAACGCCCATAAGACCTGTAGATTGCCACAAAAGTGGCCCAGCAACTTCCAAAAGACACTGTAGGTTGCCAACATACAGCCCCAAAGGCGGTCAAGCAACCCCCATAAGACATGTAGATTGCCCCAAAAGTGGCCCAGCAACCCCCAAAAGACACTGTAGGTTGCCAACATACAGCCCCAAAGGCGGTCAAGCAACCCCCATAAGACCTGTAGATTGCCCCAAAAGTGGCCCAGCAACCCCCAAAAGACACTGTAGGTTGCCAACATACAGCCCCAAAGGCGGTCAAGCAACCCCCATAAGACCTGTAGATTGCCCCAAAAGTGGCCAGCAACCCCCAAAAGACACTGTAGGTTGCCAACATACAGCCCCAAAGGCGGTCAAGCAACCCCCACAAGACCTGTAGATTGCCCCGAAAGTGGCCCAGCAACCCCCAAAAGGCAAAGGGGCCCAGCAACCCCCAAAAGACACTGTAGGTTGCCAACATACAGCCCCAAAGGCGGTCAAGCAACCCCCATAAGACCTGTAGATTGCCCCAAAAGTGGCCCAGCAACCCCCAAAAGACAAAGGGGCCCAGCAACCCCCATAAGACCTGTAGGTTGCCAACATACAGCCCCAAAGGCAAGCAACCCCCAATAGACCTGTAGATTGCCTCAAAGATGGCCCAGCAACCCCCAAAAGACACTGTAGGTTGCCAACATACAGCCCCAAAGGCGGTCAAGCAACCCCCATAAGACCTGTAGATTGCCCCAAAAGTGGCCCAGCAACCCCCAAAAGACAAAGGGGCCCAGCAACCCCCATAAGACCTGTAGATTGCCCCAAAAGTGGCCCAGCAACCCCCAAAAGACAAAGGGGCCCAGCAACCCCCAAAAGACACTGTAGGTTGCCAACATACAGCCCCAAAGGCGGTCCAGCAACCCCCACAGCAACTCCCAGAAGACGTTTAGGGAGCCGGACTGCAGGTTCCGTCTGCCGAACCTATCTGACTCCCAGATGCTGGTGCTCTCCACCACGGTGCGTTGGGACCGGGACGTTTGGAAGTTGTTGCATTGTTCCAGGAAGTGTTTTTTTCGAGTCAACAGCACACACTTTGCGCGGCTGCAGGTAGTATACTTCTTGACAGTTTGCCTTTACTACTTTGCCTTCTTTCGACATGCCAAGGCAGTGGCCGCGCAAGTTTCATGAATCGAAGTCCTTAGTGCCTAGGATGTTGTCCAGTGCTTAGTGGGGAGCTACGGATCTAGCGATCCATGTTCCCTACTAAATGGCGAGTCAAGAAGCTACAAAGACTTTCCTAACCACATGACAGAAATCAAACAATTCATGAAAATTCAGGTCTTCAATACTCAGCAAAGCTCAGCAATTGAAAACTGCACTGACAGGTGGTACTTCTCTTCACCGCTGCTTCACTGCTGTCTTGTCCGGCATTTGCCATGCTGAATGGAGGGCACCCTAGAGGAAATGTTCAGTGTCTGGAGGGCTGAGGGCAATCACAGAAAACACGAATATATTATATATGTATGTATGTATGTATGTATGTATGTATGTATGTATGTATGTATGTATGTATGTATGTATGTATGTATGTATGTATGTATGTATGTATGTATGTATGTTATGTATGTATGTATGTATTGTATTGTATTGTATTGTATTGTAATGTTATGTTATGTTATGTTATGTTATGTATTGTATTGTATTGTATTGTATTGTATTGTATTGTATTGATGTATGTATGTAATGTATGTATGTATGTATGTAATGTAATGTAATGTAATGTAATGTAATGTAATGTAATGTAATGTAATGTAATGTATGTATGTATGTATGTATGTATGTATATGCAACCCCCCAAAAAGATATAGACACGCAAATCATCATTGTTTTAGTAGGATTTAACCAACTTCTATCTTTTTTTGGAGTGGATCATACAGGTCATGAGGCAAACAACAGCTGCTTTGAAAACTCGGAGATGTCTTTCAGGCTGTTGAATGTAATTAATTAATGCGGATTCCAGATGACCTATTGAGACATACAGACTTTTGTGGGTTTGATTAGCATCTCTTGTTGGAGTGTTGCCTGAGAATTTCAGGTCTCAAGATAGCCGAAAAAGATCGCCATGGTATAGGACCCAGGGTACCCCGAAAACATCCACCACTTGTTCCAGCTCGAGGTCGCTTTGAGGTGTCGCTTGCGGCTTGCTGTGGCGTGGCCGTGCTCTTGGGTGCCATCGCAGGTCTCTACAGTGCCTGGGCGACCAGTTCTGCGCGGTTCTTTGGTGATGCTTATGGATCTTAGGGGACGATCAAATGGAGACCTAAACATCCCAAAGATGGCTCTGTTGAGGGTTTTGGCCCACAGGCTATGCAAACTTTGGTCTGAAGCCCAGTCTTGTTTGGTGATGCGGCATTACGTTGACCGAAAAAAATCAGAGTTGTTCAAGTCAGAAGTTGTTCCCTGAACTTCACAAACTCTGGCCTTGGCCCATCCTTTGCCATCCCTCTGTTTCTGTTCCAAGGCTTCTTCTCCTGGAAACTCTTCACCTCAAGGACTTCACACAGGGATAGGTCAGAACTAAACAGGTCAATATGATTGAGCTGAAGTTCCTATTCGGGTTGCTCATTTTGATGATTGTTACCAGGGTAGACTGCAACAGGTAGAACAACTTACTGGATTTGACCCATACCTAGTTGGCAGCAATCAGGGACCGCTTTGGCAGATTAGGAATCAACTATCGAGAACATCCGAACAGATTCATTGCTTCAGTGTCACAAGAACAAATCTTAGTGAGCACATAAACCTTCACTCTTTGGCACCGCGCATCCGTTTTTGGCTCCAAACTGCTGCTTCCAAAGGTGTCACGAGGCGCTCCTGCGTGATTTGTATTGTGAATTGTGAAGACTGGGTGACTGGGTTTGGTCTTCAGTTTATTTGAACCATAGAGTGGTTAGCCCCGCTTCACAAGCAATGAATGTATCTTCCCCTCTTGGTTCCAAGCCCGCTTCCCCAGACTCTCCGACTGAAACCGCGAAAACCAAGGATTACATAGCGCCTGGTTTTTAAGGTCACACCAATCATCAAGCATGGGTCATTCTTGATTTTGATAAGGGGAAGCCAAACTATTTTTGGATTCCTCCATCCACGCAGGTGGCACCCCTCGACCCCCAGAAAATGTGTGGAGCTTGGTGGCAGTGAACGAGTGGCCTTTCAAGAGAGATGTCGAGTGGTGGATTGGTCTGAAACCATTTATGTTCACCAATTTATGGTATATGTTTAATAAGTTCCACATATTCAGTTGATATCCAGTTTGATGCTTCGGTATTTCATCATGAATTTTGAATCAACATATCTCAAAAAACGGTTATTGCAGGTACAATGGTCATATTTCACCCTGGGTGAAATTTTCGTTGCCGATCTGCAGCTTCCCCTCCAGGCTGCCATCTGGCTCCACTCCAATGCTGGCTGTCCGCCGGAGATCTCAGACATGGCCGGGAAACCCCCATTTTCCATGGGAAAATCATCGAAGTATTCCATGGTCAACGGAGGATTTTCGAGCACGCCATGTTTGGCAAGAGGGTAAAGGATGTAAACGATGTAAACGTTCAACTTTCAATTTTCTTTGATCTTTTAAAGTCCCACTCAAACTTCAACCTGGCCATTGAGATTCGAAGCTCCACAGTCCACTTAAACCAAGGCTGTGGAACAGCGGCACGGCCGGCAGTTTTGACTTCGCAGGTGCCGAGTTCACTTCCAATCATTCGTGGTGTAGCTCCATCCCATATGGACCAGGTCTTGACCCAGCCCCGTTATTAGGAAAGTCGGGTTTCATTAATCCAGGACAACATGAGATTCATTGTGAGATGGTGGAATTTCAATTTCTCGGTGGTTTACCTGTTGGAATTCAAGGCTCTAAGGTTCATTCCTGTTGATTCCTGCAGCTGTGAGATTACATGGCATAAGATTCCTTAGGATCCTGCGGGGCGAGCAGGGGAAAATGGGAAATTGGTGGTTTCTGTAGGCTGTTGGGGGCAACCCGGAGCGATGTAATCTCAAGTGCTAGGGGAAGTGCAACGGATGCACAGCCTGCACCTTTAGATCCTAAACAGCCTGCAAGGGGAGCTCCATTAGCACACCTCTGTCGCGCAGCAGCGTCAGCAGCGGCAGTGCACGACACAGGAGGTGCGAATACATGGTGGGTGATTGGGTGGGCAGGGTTGGTTTGCGACAGTAGAGATGCCATGGAAAGCAGCTGGAGATGAAATGGAAAGCAGCTGCACTACGGGACCTAACAGTGGTTGATTGAGGTGTCATCAGCCCAACCCATACATCCCCAAACCCTCTCGCTCCCCGAAGTCTTTGGCAGCTGGGTTTGTTGACCCGAATGTCAAGAAGCCCACAAGTAAAAGATAGAAAGATCATGCCCGTTTGGTCGATAGTTTCAAACAGTTCCAGTTCCAAACATCATCTACTGTACATTCAAGAGCATTCCAGAAATTCCAGATCTATTTAGGATGACGATCCTTTTTTTTGATGCATGTTTCTGCGACAAGTCCAAACCACCAGTGACAATGATCTCCTAAGCTCCACGTTATCCATTTCTACTCAGCCATCAGCCCCTCAGCTCCTGGCAGCGTTGCCATGGCGCATGCCGTGGGACTGCTGCTGCTGGCGGTAAGATGCAGTGCTGCACGGCCCAATGTGATTTGGATCATGGCTGATGACTTGGGCTGGGGCGAGGTGGGCTTCCTGGATGCAGTTTGGGCGCCCATGGGGCAGATTTAAGGGCCATCGTTTTGATGAACATCCTTTGAACCAGTGGATTCCACTGCACTTACATTTCTTGGCTGACTTGCGGCTGGCGAACTGGTTCCCGTTCCCAAGTTGAATCCCCTCCAACAAACTTTCACCCGCAGGGCACTGGTCCCTGGTCGTGCTACCGGAGCCCCCGAGGACTCTATCCGGCCGAGTCGGCCCATGGCCGGATCGCCACACCCAACTTGGATCGCTTCGGTCGGGAGGGCCTCGTCTTTCGACAGGCCGGGAGGACGACGCCGTCGGTCGCTGGTCGTTTTCGGGAAATCATGGGATATGACGGGATACAATGGGATATGATACAATGGAATATAATAGTAATAACAATGATAATAATTATAGTAACAACAATGACAATAATAACAATGATAATACTCATAATAGTAATATATATTATATATAATCCACTTGATATCTAACTATATGATATTGGGTTGGTTCAGAAATGGGGGACACCCCCAAGTTGTGGCAATTTTGAAGTGATGATCAGTTGCTTCCTTCACCATGTCTGGAGACTGCTGGGACGTTTCTTTCTTGGAAATCAAGGCGAGATTGATGGTGGCTGGGAGAAGGGGTCAACATTTAATGGTGCCCACATGGAATTTCTGGCTACACAGATGAAGAGGTTACGCCTATTTTTTTTGACGTGACACGTCCCCGAAAAAAGGATTGCGCGAGGCAAAATATCATAGCTTCTCATCGATCACTTTCTGCTTGTTCAGTGGCGATGAGTTCCCCTTCACAGAGAACACTAAATGATGTTATGCTGCTGCAAGTGCTTGCATTTTAGTTGTCAAACTCCCAGGCAGATCCAATATGATCTACCTTTTGGCAATTGAAAATGGCCATGGGAAATCATGAACAGTGTTCTTGATGGTAGAAATCATCCATTTTCCATGGGTTGTCCCAGCATTTTCCATGTCTAAACGAGGATTTTCCATTGCCAGCTGATCTGAAGACTTTGAGTCTGCAGTAGGCCTATGCTGGCTACACCGTTTGTGCTCCCAGCCGCACTGCCTTCTTCACAGGAAGACACAGCGGCAGGCGAACCCCGAGCCTCAGTTTCCATCCCCATTTGATTTTCCAATGTGCTCGGATTTTCCAACCCAGTTGGTTTCAGCCCAAAAAATGGTGGGAAAAAAATCATCCCAATTATCAGATTCATCCCAATAGTGTGAAAAAAATATAAAAAAATGGTGGGAAAATCAGCCCAAAAATCATCCCCAATGGTAGAAATCATCCCAATTTTCAATCTATCGGATCTTTGGGCTTCGCAAAAACCAGCCACGGCAGGTTTCGGGATCTGGGTCTCGATGGCCAAGTGCTGCACCCCGGCGCGGCCAATCTGACGCTGGTGCCGGAGCTGTTCCGACAGGCGCGCTTCAATTTGGAGAGGACCGGGATGGACCCCAAAGAATGACTCCAAAATAATGTCAACCCTGGATTAATAAAATTGAATATCAGTGATTGTATATGGTGATTTGTTTTTTGGTGATGATATGTTGAATATATGTGAGTAATATCAACCCTGGATTAATAAACCCCTAGGCCTAGGCTGTTTAATTGGGAGGGTACCATTTAATTAAGTATTAGATGAAATGACTATTGGAGGAGTACCACCCTAATTGTCATAAACCATGGTTTAGCAAAATCCGGGGTTGACATTAGTTATTAACTATTTTTTTCTGAGTAACCATGGAGATTTCCAGGTGGAGGCTTCCTAAAATGGGGGTACCCCAAATCATCCAAGTCATTAGAGCCTTGAAAGGGGATCCACTGACCAAGCTCAGGCTGGCTACCGCACGGGCGCCTTCGGCAAAGTGGCACCCTTGGCATCGCCGCTGGAGCAAGGCTTTGAGGTCTTCGTGGGACAAGTAGATCAAGCCTTGTGCCACAACATGTATCCCAAGAAGATTGACAGTGGCTAAGCTGAAAAACATGGGAAAAAACATGAAACAACTAGGGAAAATGGGGAGAAACCATGGAATTACAATCTATTTTTACGGGGTGAGGTGAATGTAATGTGATGGTGTTTTTTGATGATTTTTCTGGTGGGACATGTGGGAAAAGGAGACTATACCAAGAAAATCCACAGTGGCCAAGCTATTTTAGAATCCTCGTGACATCTCAGTTTTATTTTTTCATTTTCTCAGAAGGAGCATCCCTCAGTTCATTGTTATTTCTGGTTGGTGGTTTGGATTTTTTTTTTCCATATATTGGGAATAATCATCCCAACTGACTAATATTTTTCAGAGGGGTTGAAACCACCAACCAGTTCTGATTTCCTTTTGGAAGACATTTTTTTGGGGAGATTCTTGGCGGTGGGTAGCATTGTTCATAGCTTCTTGCAACCTCCAACACTACAAACACACTCGGATTCTACTATAGCAACCCACCAAAAAGATCGAACCATAACGTCCCATGAAAGTGACAGATAGAAATATCAAGTCTGAAATAGTAAGCCCCACAAAAAGACGGTGATGAATCCGTTTTCCGTTTTTTTTTGTTTCCTATCCCAGATCCTATCCGCTGAGGTGGAGTGCAGCAGCTGAATTTCGAGCTGTCGGCAAACATACATTCGCCCGCGCCCAGCAGAGAGCGATGTATGGAAAACCCCAAAGGCTACAACTACACCATCGATGTCTTCCACGACCAGGCGATGGCTTGGATGGAGGACAGGGGACTTGATGACCGATTTGATGACTGGTCATCACTTGAAAGAGAGAGGTTTT
Organism: Cladocopium goreaui; assembly: GCA_947184155.2. Taxonomy (NCBI): domain Eukaryota; class Dinophyceae; order Suessiales; family Symbiodiniaceae; genus Cladocopium; species Cladocopium goreaui. Next base: position 95,841 of record CAMXCT020001651.1, on the reverse strand, counting down.
GCTGAAAAACACAGCATTTTTGGGATGTTTCTTATGTATGTTGCATGATTGCGTTGGTAAACAAACTCATATATATATAATACATCCAACATGTAGGTTTTGTCCCAGAAATGAAGGAATAAGCCAATTGACCCATGGCGGACTTTACCTTTTCAAGCCATAGAAATCATCCCAATTTTGCTTGGCCGCATGTTTGATACCAACCTCAGCACCGGAGGAAGTGGTAAAGGCTCCCACGGCCTTCTTCCTGTACCTTAGCTACACCGTGCCGCACGCGGGCGGCTGGGGTGATGCTCCGTCGTCCCCGGAAGATGGCAACCCAGTGCCCAGTGATATGGCCTATGGAAATCAATCGTGGCCGGCGGTGGAGAAGGACGGAATGAAACACGGCGCTGATTTGATCGAACATGTGGGGTACTCTTCGGTAGTTTAAGGAACATTTCGAATTTATAGATGATTTACTGGCCATGTTCAATTACCAGCGGGTAGTTGGGGAATTTCATCATGAAAAGTAGGATCTTTCGCAATCAATACTGGACCAGAATGGAATATCATGGAAGATGGAGATGCTGAGATGCTCATCAATCCATCTTTGGTGATTTCTACATCCCATCTTTGGCCGGACCATGGGATGCCATCACAGGACCATGCGGCCGTCATCAGCTACCTGGATGCCAAGGTGGGTGACCTCTTAGCGCGTTTGAAGTCGCTGAAGATCGACGAAAAGACCTTGGTCTTCTTTGCCTCGGACAATGGCGCGCATAAGGAGGGCGGACATCAGATTGCCTCTTGGAACTGGGACGAACTGGGACGAACTGGGTCTGGAAAGTTGGGAGTTCATGGCAATTTTTTTAATGGTATTTTCTGGACATTTAACCTTTAACCATCATAACAGGGGATAACTTATGGGATATAAAGCCTTCATGGGATATTTCAGAGGATATTCCAATGATCTGAAGAGATTTGAGCTAGACCAAGACTTGCGACTTGGGATGACTAGCAAAAAGTCAGAGTGTCGGATGGGCACCAGATCACAGGAACTGAGCATTTCTGAACATTCCCCAGATCTGCCAGGAGTTGTTTTTTTTTTGTCCCTTTGGTCCCCCGATTTGAGGGGTTTGTTTCACCAATTTTCCTCAGTTTTCCGCAGCTTTGCTTCCCAATATCCAATCATATCATAGTGTGGCACCGCACTTTGATGATTTTCCCCGTGTTTTCCAGTGTTTTCCCCCAGTTTTTGATGGTTGTCTCGGCTGTCTCCATTTTTTCCCCAGTTTTGATGCTGGCATTCTATCAATTCTATCCTGCTAATATGTCCGTTATATCCTATTATTTTTCATAGTTTTTCCATATGATCCCCATGATTTCCCCCTGATTTCCTAGTGCTTTCTTCGGTGTTTGTCCATTTTCCCAGTTCTTTCCATCATTTCTCCATCCTTCTCCTTCATTTTCCCAGTCTTTTCCAACATGTTCTTGGGGTCATATGGGAAGAAAATGGGGATAATATGGAAAACACACACCATTTCATGGGATATCATAGGCATATTGTAATTTCTCAGGACTTCTCCTCATTTTTCGTTTCTTTCTTCGGTTTTCCACTGCGCCCCAGGCCTTCTTCAACTCCACAGGCGGCCTCTCGGGCCACAAGCGCAGTCTGTTGGAAGGCGGCGTGCGCTCGCCCAGCATGGTGCGCTGGCCCGGCGGTTTGGCGAACCCTGGGCGGAGCTCGGAGTTGCCATGGGCCTTTTGGGATGTGCTGCCCACCGTGCAGGACCGGGATGGGAGCCAGTTTTCGCTGGGATTCTTGGGCCACTTTGGGGAATCGGATATAAAAAATGGATCTAAACGGCAAACAGACATGACATTTAGCCGGGTTTAATGGGACTTTGATATAATTTTAATGGGATCTTGATTACAATCTACTTGATATAATATGTACGTATGATTCACATGGGGTTGGAAATGGAATAAGGTATCCGCTGTGGTTTGGACCAGTTTTGGTTCTCAGAGATATTGGAAAAACAGTTGGAAGTTCAACAAGAAACCAGTGGGACTTTATAACAAGATGTAATCCAATATAAATGGGAGTTTCTTATTACATTCTATATACTGTAAGTCCCACTTTATAACATTCTATAATAATAATGTAGAATGGGACTTTTGATCCTTCATTCGTCCAAGGTGGTTCAAGCAGGAGCTGGTTGCTGAGAAATGAGGGAATGGCGTGGGACAGTGATATATCAGTCTTAGCCCTGCAAGATTTTGGGAATTTGAGGTGATGATGGAGTTGATTCTATCATTGGCTGCAGGAAACTGCTTGTTTGGATAGTAAGAACAAGGTTTTCCTCTCAATTTGATAATTTGACTACATCAAGTCAGTGATGGCCATTTGTTGGAACGGGCTGCAAGTCTTATTCATGACCTGGAAGAGAATGGTGCTTGGGGGTGCAGTTCCAGTTTTCTTAGCGGTTAACTGGTTGGTGGTTTGGAACATTTTTTATTTTTCCATATATTGGGAATAATCATCCCAACTGACTAATATTTTTCAGAGGGGTTGAAACCACCAACCAGTTAAGATAAAACCTGGTTGTAGGGGCCCCATGTCCCAACTGATGGTGGTTCGAATCTGGTTCTACCAGGACCTGCTGGGTCTGCCACTATCGCCCTCCACGGATGGCATCAGCATCCTGCCAGAGCTCTATGGCCAAACTCAGAAGCAGCGCCTCAGCCAACTCAGGGACTTCAAGTAGTTTTGTCAACATGTCTTGTAAAGTTGAATCTCAAGTTAATCGTTTTGATCGTTTTAGAAGACAAGATGTTTTGTAACTTCAGTTACATCCACTTCAATCTCAAGTTACTCAAGTTTTAATCGTTTCGTTTGGATGTGACATGGAAGTTAGAGTTGAAGTGGATGCCTCTCCGCGAAACATCTGGGAAAAATGCAGCATATACCCAGGTTCATGCCCTCGTTGACCTTCCAAATTCTGCTGTAGAATCCATACGCTCGATCAGTGGAAATCCAACTTTTTCCACAAGAGCATCCAGTATTACCATGTATTGCCATGTATTGCCATGTATTGCCATGTATTACCATGTATTACCATGTATTACCATGTATTACCATGTATTACCATGTATTACCATGTATTACCATGTATTACCATGTATTACCATGTATTACCATGTATTACCATGTATTACCATGTATTACCATGTATGATCTATATTCTTCACATCCCAAAGCTTTATTTTGGCTTCATCCTTTGAAGTCACGTCACCTTCGTCATGACTCGCCAGGCACGACTACCTCTTCTTCACCTGGATTGGAGTCGGAGGTCGAATCTGCGACCAGCTGAGACGGCTTCCTGGCTACAGCGTACGAAGCGGACGATGGAAAGGCGGGACTCGGCTGGCTGCGATGGTCAACCCCCTTCTACAGCCACCAGCCGCTAGCAGCTATTTCTTTCTGTGGATGTTATACAGGTCTCCCTTGACTTGAAACCATACGTATCATACCGAAGATCTTTTCGATGATTCCCAAGTTTTTGACCAGGTACCATAGGTACCCCAGTCTATCACTGCTTAGTTTTCACAATTTCCCGATTTCAATGGAATACTCCCCCATAGTCTCCTCAATTTTCAGACACACCCAAATCCACTCTTAGTTTTTCATCCCTCTTGTTGATCCTTAAATCGCCATGTTTGATGGTCAAATCCCACTGAAAAGCTATGACATTACCATATTTTGCGGAGCAACCAACCATTAACCAGCTATTTTAGGGTACCATCGGGGAACCGAGCTTTTGACCCACCAGAAAAATCCACTGGCTTTCTGCAGGGCTGGTGCCACATTGCGAGGACGAGTCGAGCTTGCGGCCGAGTCAAGCGGATGCCATGAGGCTCTATGATCTTCAAGAGGATCCAGTAGAGAAAAGATACCCAGCTGATTTTTGGATGATTGAAGTGACAAAATGCTGGATTTCCTTTCGGCAATCAAATTTTAGGCTAATGATTTCCAGTTTTGCAAAGTTTGCTATGGAAGTTGTGGATCATTTCGTTCGATGCTCAAAAAAGTTTGCGAGAATTTACCATGAGTTACAAGCGAATAATCGATCTGATAGTCTGTGATTCTGAAACTGGGGAACTTACCACCAATAAAAGGCTCTTAAAACCTGTGGGAGATGATTGTAAACAAGGGGACTCTGGGGGTGTACCGCATTTTCGGACAAGATACCCAGGTAATAAATTTCATGCTGAACCATGGATACTTTAGGGCCTTAGGGCTTTCCTCTACATGCTTCTGTCCCTGCCCCCAGAGGGTGTATTTTCGCATCCAGGTCTATTTGAAGAACTTTAAGGCTTGTTGACAGACATATCTAGGTGTCTCGAAATTTTAACAATGCTGGATTTTGAGTTTTTCCACACTGCCACTTGAAACGATGCTGAAATCAGGGCCCATGTGTGTCACGGTCAAAACATGGCTTAGTTTCCCACATTGGGCATGGTCATCAATTGATTGAGAGGGAGTTAAATACCCCCAAACAAATACCCCATATACGGATTCCCATTATGGGATGGATGACCGCAAACCATATACCATGTTTTGACCCTTGCACATGTGGCATCGTTGAGTTGTCAAAGCCAAGGAGATGTGTCTGCAGAGCATCCAGACATCGTGAAGAAACTCAAGGAAGCTTTGCCCCGGTTTGCTCAAACATGGCGTGCTGAAAAATCCCCCATTTGAGTTTGATGATTCTCCCAGCTACAAACCTCCATTCAGATCCATTGCCGGGATTTCCTAGCCATGTTTCAGTACCTACCGGGTAGCGAGAGTCTGAAGCATTTCCCATGGGGGGCAATGAGATAAACATGGGATATTTTGATCGATTTCCGTGTTTTTTCAGTCAGACCCATTAATATTGACATAGGTGAAATTCCTATTCTCGTTTGTCAAAACATATTCTTGATGACATCACAATCACAAGAAGTTTCCACGTATGACCGACAACGCAGAACTACAATTTCCAATTAGATTATTCATTGGTAACCCTCCTGTAAACTCAGATGTAGAACCCCAGCTTATTTCTAGATACATTTCTCCAGTTTTCTTAGGAAAACCATGGAAAACCCATGGGTTTTCCACATAAATCCCATCTTTTTCCTATGGGAAAACCCACTTGTTTTCCACTGCGATGGACCCTAACCACCCCCAGGACTTGGTGATCTCTCAGCATTTGAGCTGCATGTGCTACCAGTGCGGCTTCGCGGTCAATGAGACGCCGGTGTGTAAAAACGGCCACCAGGAAGTGCAGGAAGTGAAGGAAGTGACAGTTTGAAGGATCCAAATGATGCAAATCGATCTTGAGATGATTTAGGGAGGAATGTTGAAGAGAGGATTGGAGGATTTAAATCTGGAGAGACACACTGGATGATTCCTTTTTCAATCTGATGTGGATCAAGATGCGAAGAGAGGTGCCCCAGGCTCCAGCAGGGTGCCGCAACCGGAGTGTGTCTTCGTGACGCCGCTTGACGCCGCTTCTTCGTGCCTCCAAAATCGCTTCGCGCGCGGATGGAATCGCTGGGATGTCTGCAATCAGTTCACAGTTTGAGATCACTTGGACTTTAAAACTTGACCCGCTTCTCTGCCAGTCCTTACTTCCCGTAATACCGTGGCAAAGCCAACAACACACCAGACTTTTAAAGATCCATGTCAGGATCAAATGATCTTTGGGGGTTAATAAAGATCCATTTCATGCATATGAGGATGGTATCGAATATTACCACGATAGAACTGGTGCAACATATTACATACACATATTTGACAATTATGAATCTTTATTCGCTCATATTTGCTTCCTTCCGTTAAACTAACATGGCCGTGGAGAGTCACATTTTTTTTTTTATAGGTGATTCATCTACAGATGGTCCATTTTCATCCATTTTCCATAGCTATGTTAGCTTACTGGAGGGTAATCAGGGTAATGTGGTTAAAACAATGCCATAAACCACCCATGACTGGGAATGGTTTATAGCACCCATAAAAATAGTGATGACTGGGGGATGGTTTATGGCATTGTTTTAACCATATTAATCCATTAACCACATCGATCCATAAATCCAATGGTTAATAGATGTTAATAGCCATTATTCCATCATTATCCCTATTAAATCAGGGGAATCCATTGATGTCCACAGATTTTCAGCTTCTCAGCCAGGATTGCCACGGCTCTGGCAGCTGCAGCGGCCAGGAGCTGAACGCCCTTTCTTTAAAACGAAGACAAGGATTTCTCAGTCAGCAAAGTGGGTTGGATACCATTTTTTTTGATATATCATATATGTGCATATTTAGTGCATTTTATTCATGGCTTATACTGGCATATATATATATATATAGATACTCAATGTATATATATATAATATACAGTATGTTATATGTATATTAGTGCCATTTCACGGCTATAATTTGATGGGTAACATGCTGAAGGATATGGATGGTGATGGTGATGGCGGTGATGGCGGTGATGGCGGTGATGGCGGTGATGGCGGTGATGGCGGTGATGGCGGTGATGGTGATATGATGATTCTATATGATGATTCTATATGATGATGATGATGATGATGATGATGATGATGATGATGATGATGATGATGATGATGATGATGATGATGACGATGACGATGACGATGACGATGATGATGATGATGATGATGATGACGATGACGATGATGATGATGATGATGATGACGATGACGATGACGATGATGATGATGATGATGATGATGAAGAAAATGACGATGAAGATGAAGATGAAGATGAAATGATGACATGATGACATGATGAAATGATTAAATGATGAAATGATGAAGTGATGAAATGATGAAATGATGATGAACAAACACAAAGTTTGGGATGCTAAGTGATGTTGATTAGATTCTGAGAGACTTTTTTCGGCGGTCTGACATGTAGTTTCCATGACATGCCCTGTTTCTTTTTCCCTTTTCCTTCACAGCTCTTGGTTGGCAACCGCATGAGAGAACATCGTTGACCTGGTGAGTTCAGCGGCCCAAAGTTTGGAACAGACATTGGCCTAAAAAACAGGCGGAGAAATTGGAGAGAACATTCCTCTATGATGGAATTTACAACATCTATGGAATGATTTTCAACCATAATTGGGTGCTGATACCCATACAACATCCAATGGGAATATCCGTACAAGAACTAGGTTCAACTAGATCTGCTGATTGCTCAAGCAGCGGCCCAGCAATTACGTACGCAATTTCCAAGCTTCCCTTCGCGTTGAGATTCAAAATCAGCACTCTCGACAGCCAAAAGATCTTCCATGATAGGCATCTCCTCTAAGACTCGTGATTGGGCTTCCACCGCTGATTCACCGCGTTGGTGACTCCGGCAGTTGGTCATGGACTTGAAGCCAGTGGCCAAGAAGCCGTTGCTGCCGAAGAATCGGAAGGATCGGGGTCTTCCGCGCCTCGGTTGAACCGGTTCACCACAGTGGTTGTCACATACAAAAATCCCATCCTCGCAAGAAATGTGAGTTAGATTTAGCCGGCCTGGTAAACGTTAGCAAAAAACTATGGACAATCACCATTTTTGGGAAATTCCACTATAAATCACCATTTTCAATAGCTATGTAACAAATTACCAGAGGGTACATTACTGATCTTTCCAGTTTCGTCCATCTTCACATCCATCTTCAGAAGGTTGAACTCTCCAAACCCCTATATCATATTGTCATATTGTCATTCTTGGGTAGGTATATCACCATTATGGATCTTCATTCTGTTGCCAGGATATTCCCATTCAATCCCACATTATATATATATATACATATTGTATAATATATAATATAATAATATATAATATAATAATATATATATATAATATAATATATAATATAATATATAATATATATATATATAATAATATATAATAATATATATATATATATATATAATAATGTATATATAATAATAATAATAATAAAATATATATATATATCTCTCTTTCTAGGACGTACATGTGTATATATATATATACATGATATTTAGCAACTTAGTATAAACCGGCAGAAGACGGACACCTTTCTGCTGCCCAGGTTGGACAAAGGTTGGAGCTCCTTCAGTGAAGGTTCCGCTGGTGGATCCCTGGTCTTGCTGATCTCGGGGGCCATTGGAACAGGTGCGCTGCGTCCCGTCGGTTGGGACCAGGTTTCTGACTGCAAAAGAAGTTATGTACCTGTCCCTGTCTTAAAACCTAATCATTATCTAAGCATTGATCTATATTCTCTACAAATATATGCCTATATCTTACATCTATAGCTATTTCTCAATCTATGATACTGTATGTATTCCTGGATCCATATCTCTATTTTCTATATTTATACAAAACGCATTTTTCCCTCTACCGGTGGCTTGTTCATATTCCAGGCTAGTTGAAGGCACGCATTTCTTCACCAAGTTACTTGGGCTCTTTTCCAGGGCACCGTGGGTTCAGGAGGCAAAAGATAGATTTTGGTCATTCTTGAGACTGTAATGCACTATTTTTTTTGGGGTATTTTATGGTACATCATATATCTGGAGGATCATCCCACGAATCGTAACTGCTTGAACTGTCAGCCTGGTGATGGGATTCGTCCCCTAAATCTTCGTGGATTCTCCCATGACCACGACCATGATCCGTGGGTGATCCGTCCCGCCATCGTTTCCAGGTGTGTTGGCCTTGCCCTATGGCGTCAGTTGCGTAGGGGTGTTAGGTCGCTTGGCTCGCTGGGCTCGTTTGGCGCCTGGGTATTGGGATCTGGTCATGGGCATCAAACACATATTGAATTAGCCTCCAGTAAACGTTTACAAAAACTATGGAAAATCAGAGTTCTTATTGGTGAATTCAACTATTTGACTATTTCTATGGCAATTTTCAATAGTGAACTGTTAAATTACCAGAGGGTATATGATGATATATATGATGATTTTGAAGGGAACCATGATTATCACACACATATATATATATACAAGCATATGTAGTGGATATTATTCAATTCTGGAATCTAGTATTCAGGAAGAAAGATCATTTGGTGATTTTTGATTGGGTGGCAAGATTGTCACGTTAACGTGGTTTCATCGCGGCTGCAACAGGTGGGCTTGTCTGAAAAATGGGTACCCCTAAAATCTCATCATGAATCCGTTTCACCGTTTCCCTATTAAAACTGTTATATTACAGTAGGGTATACCCCATTTTCAGACAAACCCAGGTCAGCGATCTTGGCCGCCTCGGCATTTTTTTCAGGTTCTGTGTCGCTCTTTGCAATGGCAGGAGTCGCAACTTTCTATTCGATTCTTGGCGGGTCATGGAGGATTTTGCCGCAGAGGGAAAGAGGGCGGATGTACCCTCTGGTGAACATACAAAAAGCTATGGAAAATGGCTATTTATAGTGGATTTTCCCATTAAGAATGGTGATTTTCCATTGCTATGTTAGTTCACCAGAGGGTAAATCGAATTCTTTGAACGCCAAATTCATCAGGGGAAGATGGATGGCTTGGAGAGAAAATGAGGAAACGCATGTGGTCTCTGCTTCCACTCCCGAGCTCCAAGGAATACTATTTTGTTCGACTGCGTTGCGTGCACTGGTCATGGTTCCTACGGCCAATTGATGTCTGACATCTTGGGGAAGTATGGAGGCAGTTGAGAGTCTGCTACTTTTGAATGATTGCTCCTCCCCTTCTGAAGCAATGCATCTACCAGCAGCAGCTTGACGTCGTTTTTTCTTGTTCAACAAATACAATTAAACTTCCGAAAAACAGTTGCTGTAGACCTCATGTTTCGTTTTTTTGCAGCATCAACCCTTATATTAGGACGCTTATGTAAATTAACCGCCTATTGTCTGAGGGCGTTACCACCGGGAGGCATGACCCTGGACCTCTTTGTTTTCGTGGAAGGTCTCGGGGCTGTGGCGACCTATGCCCCTCCGCTAATCGGTTAGGGCTGGGTGTCAGTGCAGGTTGCCATAGAGAATCGATGCATCCCAACTAGTGGTGATCCTAAGCCATATATATATATATATATCATCCAAAAACTGGGGCATGCCCCACTCATCTAACTGGGTGAACTGCCTGGAGGATTCCTGGAGGATTCCTGGAATTGCATATCAAGTACTCGGACTGTTGTTTCACTGAGGTGGTCTTTATCATGGACTATGTACCGCAAGTTTGCGACTTGGCACGATGATGTCCACGCCATCTGGAGAGCTCAGTCATTGAATGGCTTTTCTTGCACGAATTGGACCTGGAGGACTGAGTGAGAATTCGGTTGTGATGAAGCTATCAAACTTTGTCAAAGATCTGAAAGAGAACAGGTCTGCGTCTCTTCAAGGATTACTTTACCGGTAGACACATGTACGTGTACAAGTTGTACAGACACGCCCACGCATTTATATGCAAAAAACAAGACGTGCGTACAAGTCTTGCAGATACGTATCATGTGTAACATGGCGTGTATGCTCTCTACCCCTACATTGCATATTATATACGAAATATATGCTCTGTTCAATATTGTCAATGAATGTAATTATTACAACAATGATGCCAATTGACTTTGCATCCCACTCTTCGCCACTTGTGAACCTGTCAGACTTTTTCTTGATTTCAATCCGCCCCAAAGTTGATGGATTTTTTGACCTGCACGGCATTTGCAAGTTTTGGCCACGGGTGCTCGGGGTCCTGAGTTTCTGAGGCGAACTGTGGGGTCCTGACGTTTGGTGCACCGACCAATTGAACGTGGCAGCAGCTGCGACGGTGGTGATTTGGCCGTTGAGTTGCTTGGCAATGGGAGAGATGATGGGACCAGAAGATTGATGCAACTTCTCGAAAGATTAGGGGAAACGTCGTTTACCAAACATAGCGTTTCTCTGAACAAAATCAATCCGTTCAACTTGGAGATCGAACTCCATTTGTTTTGGGGGGTAGCAAAGAATCAGATGGTGCTGGAGTTGTGCTCCATGGGTTTTGTTGATGTTCAACATCTATACAGAACCCTTTTGCAGTGGAGTAGAAATCCCAACGACAGCCAGAGGCAGCAGATGAGGCGCAGGAGCCCGCACAGAAGCGCGTGCGCGCTATCGCCGCCCGAGGGCGCCCCAGCTGCACAGCCGCCGCTGCACCTCGCGGTGACCTTCGGGACCTCTTGCAACGTTCTATCCCAGGCCTTGTCGGGCCGCCCATCAACAGCCAGACCCTCCGCGTGATGATTCAAGGCCGTGCTTGAGTCGCAAAAGAAGCCGATGCTTCGGAATCACGATGTCTTGCATCTGAGGCCCGCCCTTGCCTTGAATCTTAACAATCCATCGGTGCTCTGCACAGCGCAGGTGCCTTGAAAGCGTTGAGCCTTCTGGGCTTCGGCGTGCTCACGCCTAGCACCAATTCGACGGGCACCAAAGTCTTGTGGTTCACAAAGATTCCCCAGGATAGTTGGATGCACCCTTGCTTGGCGCAGAGCTGCGCGGTCCTGCAAGTCCCTGCAGAAAATGGCTTTGTGTCCTGGGCGCGAGAGCAGATTTTGCAGAGCAAGCAAAAAGGCCAGGCAGCCATCCAGTTCCCGGACTTGAATGTCGCGGACGTGGCTGATACGACTACGACTATGACTACGACTATGACTACGACTATGACTACGGCGACCGGCGACCGGCGACCACGACTACGATACGACGACTACGACTACGACTACGACTATTACGACTACCGCTACTACTACTGCTACCACTACTGCTACTGCACTGCTACTGCTACTTCTACTGCTACTACTACCACTACTCCTACTACTACTACTCCTCCTCCTCCTTCTCCTCGCTCCTCTTCCGAGGACGACGACAACGACGACGAGGACGACGACGACGACGGCGACGAGGAGCATCTAGAGTAGATCCCCCCGACCCCCCTCCACCGATACACGGAGGAAATTGCCTTTCTTTGCAGAAGACCCTCCCCTTACAATAAGAGCCCATCCCTTACAAGAAGACCCCCCGCACAAAAAAAAACCTTTTCAGATTTTTCAGAGGGTTTGAATGATCCTGAGAAAATGTTTGTTCACGCAAGGATGTGGATGTCATGCCAGGACGGAAACCATTTAATCACACACGCGTTAGTTGAACTTCAACACAACATGGGCGGGCGTCCTTAGCACGGTTTCCACTCAATACATCATTCACTAAACACATCATTTTTCATTCAAACATTCAGCTTTCAGCCTCATTAAACTTGTTCGCTGCAACCCTGACGTTGCGCCGCGTATGACTTCAGGTGGCTATGAAGATAAAGTTGATGTTATTACCCCAACCAACATATTGTTCAGAGGGGTGGCGAATTTTGACCCCGCATGAATATACAGTTGATGTTATTACCCCAGACATCATATTGTTCAGACCGGGCCGGGGTGGCGAATTTTGATGTGATGATGATGATGATGACGACGACGACGATGATGATGATGTGATGATGTGATGATGGTGATGATGATGATGATGGTGATGATGATGATGATCATGATGATCATGATGATGATCATGACGATTGTAAGTGTGGAGCAACGTCCAGGTTGGGGCGAACTTGTTTGAAACATGTTTTCTTAAAACAACATGCCGAGGGTCTTTCAACTGGGCAGGTTACCTGAGGTCAGACATGTGAGTCCCCATTTTGAGCAGGAGAAATTTCAACAGGTTCGTGATGCGCAATCGCACCAGGACCCCCTTCACAACCAGGCCAAATCAAGAACCAATGTATGTGTATACAAGGTGAGGCCCCCAATTCTAAGTTGGTTATAAACCCCATTTACTATGTATAGTTATAATTGCCATAAAACATACATGATTGGAATTATAAATTGACTTAGCTATCTAGGGGGCCCCTGTTGTTTGGTGATTTATATTGGGGATTTTCAGAATCATAATCCATCATGGACTGCGAATCCCTATGAACCAGCCTTCGGTATAGAATGTATCTGTCAATAGAGTGGTGTAAGGGAGAAACTACAAGAAACCTCCATATTTAATGGGAAAAATCTATGGTTTCCTGTAGATTTTCCCTGAAACCAATCCGTTGAATCTGCTTGTTTCAAACTGTTTGCCGACTGAATCTGAGGCTGTCTGAAAGGTCTCTCAGCCTTGAGGATCCTTGGATGGCATGATGACATTCCTGAAGCTCCAACAAGATATGTCCAACCTCCCAGCAGTTAGTAAGTGGGGTTATATTACACTTAATGGGACAATCCACTTATGAGACTTAGTAACCAGGATTATTAACATTTAGTAACCACTTGCTATAGCTGCTAAGGATTAATTGCAAATTCAGTATCCAGGCTTATCAACCACTTACTAAGTGGGATGAGCCTCCAAGTAGCCTCCCACCAGATCCAGTAGGAGGATCATCCCGGTTAGGAGCTGGCTAGAGAAATGACCTGGTTGGAGTCATATTAAGTGCCATGGTATCCATGGTCAAAATTGGATTACACAGCCATATTGAGGGGTAGCCATGGTTCCATGGGGATTTACACGCCCATTTAGCCAGGATTCCCATTGATGGATGACCATACCCCGCATACGATGTTGAATTAACACGGCACATCTGACTCATCCTCGACCAAATTAATGTAACAGATCCACCAGCGGATGCAACCGTGGAGATGCTGCACCCCTCGGAAGCATCAAATATTCGACATTTAATCAGCAAAACATAGGGATATAACATGGTATGTACGTATATAATATAATATGATATATAATATAATATGATATGATATAATATATGATATAATATAATATAATATGATATGATATGATATAATAAAATATGATATAATATAATATGATATGATATAATATAATATATGATATAATATAATATGATATAATATAATATAATATGATATGATATGATATGATATAATATGATATAATATAATATAATATGATATAATATCATATATGATATAATATAATATGATATGATATGATATAATATAATATGATATAATATAATATAATATGATATAATATAATATAATATGATATAATATAATATATGATATAATATGATATGATATGATATGATATAATATGATATGATATGATATAATATGATATAATATAATATAATATGATATAATATAATATAATATGATATAATGTTATATTTTATGATATGATATGATATGATATGATATAATATAATATGATATGATGTAATATAATATAATATGATATAATATAATAGAATATGATATAATATAATATAATATGATATAATATAATATAATATGATATGATATGATATAATATGATATAATATAATTTAATATGATATAATATAATATAATATGATGTAACATAATATAATATAATATGATATGATATAATATGATATGATATAATATAATATGATATATAATATGATATAATATGATATAATATGATATGATATGATATGATATAATATAATATGATATAATATAATATAATATGATATAATATAATATAATATGATATAACATAATATAATATAATATGATATGATTTAATATGATATGATATAATATAATATGATATATAATATGATATAATATAATATAATATGATATGATATAATATAATATGATATGATATAATATGATATGATATGATATAATATAATATGATATAATATAATATAATATGATATAATATAATATAATATGATATAATATAATATAATATGATATGATATGATATGATATAATATGATATGATATGATATTATATAATATGATATAATATAATATAATATGATATAATATAATATAATATGATATAATATAATATAATATGATATGATATGATATGATATGATATAATATGATATGATATGATATTATATAATATGATATAATATAATATAATATAATATAATGATATAGTTGAATGATGATTACTTACGAATTATAAGAGTGGGTCATTACCCTAGCTGGTTGATCCTAATATTTGGCTTCATGGGTGGCGCCACCAAAAAATTCCCAGGCTAATTACCCTAGCATATCATCAATTTCTCTATGCACATGGCCATATTTTGGGGAAAATCCCAACTTCACTGGGGTTGATGGAGAACCCCCTCAGAGTTCACTGATCACCAGAAAGTATAGCAGCTGGCGGAGCCCTGATGCAACTGTAGTCCATCGGAAAGTCAGTCCTTGGGACCTCAAAACAAAATTTGTGCAAGTGAATCATGGCAAGTGGCCTATTGAGTTCGGTGATTCAGCTATAAAAAAATGGTGGGTTTTCCACTTCGCAAAGTCTTCGGTCATTACCAGAGGCTACATTTTGACCAGCCAAGCTGCGGAGTGTCCATGTTTGAACGACGTGAGGTATACGTCAACCTGTAGCATCGCTACCATTTTGTTCACCTGCCTGGTAGTGTTGTTGAAGACTCCTAGCCATTTTCAGAGCAACCTGTCTGAGAAATGGAAGTGATGGGACTTGTTGGGAATGGGGATGTAGGGAAAATATGGGAACAATGGGGCTGATGCAAGGCACGTTATTTGGAATTCGGGGATCAAGACGGGATTTCACAAAGAGATCTGGAAAGGTCTACGGTCTACTTGGTATCAGTACGTGTGTCACTTGCGCTGCCTTTGCTTCCCATTCAACGCTGGTGACCTATCACATGACAAGATAGGAATCCTCGATCCACACAAAAACGAAGGAACGGGGATCTCCCAAATGGATCCAAATGGTTTGTTTGCCTGAATACTTAGGGAACACCTTCTTCCATTCCATGGTTTAGAACCTTATTTTCCCATATTTTCCATCAACTCATGGTTTAACACCTCATTTTCCCATTTTTTTCCCCATGAGTGGCCAGGAATTGCCCCCCCAGACCTGATTTCAGCCGGGTTAGGTCGAGATGCATCGTTCATGCAGGTGCTGGAGCATTCACGCTTCAACAGTTCCAGCTTTCAGGCCAGGTGCCGTGACGATGGATTCCACGAAAAAAACCCTCAGGGCTGCAGCGTGAATTTTCAGCCATTAAAAAACTGGCTGGTTGCCAATGATATTTTGTATATTTCATTGAATTTATCCGAACCAATCAATTTTGGGCCATCGTTTTTCTCCCAAAAATTCGGTCCGGGTGCCACAAACAGATCAAGAGAGGGCCGTTGTCTGCCTTGACCGCAGGAAATGGGCACAAACGGACCAAACAGACCAACAAAATTCAGCAAATCATCGTTCTCCCCATTTTAATATTTTTTTGCATATATGAATATATCTTTGATTGAAATGGAAACCAACAAGAAAGGTGGTGCCAACCGTTCCGAGGTGCTGTCCATGGCCTGTTTCGCCTTCATGACCCACACCAATTCCCCGGAGATCGCCTTACGCTTCACCGGCGGACCCTCGAGCGCCCGCTGGGTGCTGGCCGTGCAGACGCTGGTGCTGTGGGCGGTGTACTGCGGCATCGCGGTCTGTGGCTACATGTCATTCTTGGAAGATACCAAGCAGCTTGTTTTTTTTTGGATGTTTGGATGATTTTGGAGCTTTTGGAGATGTTTTCCCAGAGTTGGATGATGGGAAAATCAGTGGTTCAAACGACATTTGATGCTAAGCTGCTAAACACCATGGTTTAAACCGTCGATTTTCCCTTGTGTTTTGGCAGTTTTTTTTGCAGTTTTTCGACTCTGATAAGGATGGCTTCAAACTTCACAGCTCGCATAGAACAGAAAACCAGAGAAACCCGACATGGACATGTTTGCTGCTTCCCCAAAAAACATAACTTTGTGGCTTGTATCAACTATCAG